>CM067360.1:79607982-79747982 GCA_034401795.1 Chaetoderma sp. LZ-2023a
GATGTAATTTCATTTTCCATGGCCATCAACATGAATGTCATTCAACAGATATGGAATGGTTCAGATACGCAGTCGCAAAGCATGCTGGTAAATCCGTATGACAGTTTTCTCACAAGCTATGAGACTATCCCACGTTTTCTTTATTATGAGGCACCAATAGGTTTGTTTGCCATTGGAACGATGCTAAACGCTGTGCTTCTTACATACCTGATTAAAGCGAAGCGATACCAATCACCTCTCTTCTTGCTCATCACCAGTTTAAATGTGTCTGATCTAATTATGTGCATGTGTGCATTTTTCTATCCAATCCTCCTTTTTCCGGTTATGCCTATACCTGGAATTGGGTTTCTATGTCCCACTATCGTGTATTTATCTGCTGCATCCTGTTCTTCCAGCACATACCACTTGGTGTTCTTTTCAATAATGCGGTTTTATCAGCTTTGCTACCCGCTCCAAGCTAGGAGTCGGATAACCGTAGGACTCGTGTTTCGTGTGTGTATCGGTATCACAATTGTATCCTATGGTTTGATGATGCCGCTTGTTACCATCTACTCACAACTTCAGCTCTATTATCGGGATCGTGTAGTATATATTTGTGAGTTACATGCTGACTACCGCACCAAGGATATCACCCTTCTTTCTGTTTGGATTCTCATTCCATTTGTCACAATTTGTTTCTTTCATATTTATAAACATATAAAAATAAGCAATGTAAAAGTAGAAGGTCTAAGACAAGAACGCAGGAACACTGACGCTAGGGCCGTTACCGCTGTTTTAATATTATTCTTTGTGGCTTGGGCTCCTTCCCTGTTTCATGATGGGTCACACGACTATTTCAACGCACCTAAATACTCATTTCATTATATTATATATAATACAGAGTCCTATTTTGGTTTTTCCAACAGTGCTTTAAACCCATTAGTCTATTCACTGGCTTCTAAAACTATCAGACGTGATCTCTTTAAAACGTTACTTGTATGTAAATAAATGCGACATCTGCCACCACACCCCTCCAACACACCCCCCCCCCCCGCCCCAGAGACATCTTCTCCATTAAACGTATTCCCTGCGTCCCGTCAGGTGGAGAGAGCATTGCGACCGTGCCCGTCCGTCTAGCCGTCCGTCCGTCCGTCCATCTGACTCTCCGGGGCTGTATCTCAAAATATGGCTCAAATATTAATGCAACTAAGGAACTTTCCATGCCAGGTTTTTTTCCAGATTTTGCCCGTGATCCGATTAAAAGAACTTTGATACAGATCAAATCAAATTTTTACATTGTGAATATCTCGGAAACTTCTGATCCGATTTGTCAACAAATTTAACACAGGAACCGTGCGACCATACACTAGGAATAGAACAGCTTTAGGCGTGATGCGTAAAGTTCGAAAACATCTGGATAATCCAAAAATATCCAGAAAATCTAAAACTTTTTACAATGTGACAAAAACGGAAGGGCGAGTGTCTGCAATCTCTGGTTGCTCTTCTTGTTTAATGTTGCTTAATGTTCTCGTTGGCTCATATATGCTATATATAGACAATATAGGAATCCAGTTATAGCTATTCCCCGCCCATTCCTAGCTACATCCAATTGACGCTTTGCCCGTGTTGGGATTGATTGAACACTGAACTCCCTGAATCTCAGCTTCCAAAAAGCTATACTGGTAAGCTGTTGGATATTTTGAAACCAATTAGTCCAATATATTCAACAAAATGTGTATTAAAAGTAAGGACATACAATTCGTACATCTTGATAGACTATTAAGCGTTTATGGCGGACTTAATTACGTCATTCATGACCTAAGTGATTGTGAAATCAGTCCACATGTGGAGTAGTTGATTGATCGATAGACTGGATTCTTCTATTCAAGTTAAGCGATCTTTAATATTTTCCAATAATATGGCCTCTACTCATGCATTACAAGTTAATTAAAGCGCACAATACATGGTTAGACGTCATATTATATGAAAACGTATTGCTTGCACTGGTGAAATTTTCTGAAACGCATTGACTGTGCTGCCCTTGAAATAGCATTTGGAATGTAGACCTATGCGTCTAGGACAGGTTCACGCCAGTATCTCAACAGCCCGCATATGGCATAATTGCCTAAATAAATTCAGAGTTAGGCCATTGTAATATTATTTAGGTGATTTTCAATAACACAACATGAAATATAATAGTCAACAACTCAAATTAGGTAAATTACACAGACCTGTGCAATGTGTTTCAAATTGTCACGTGTATCAATGTGTCTTTTAACGGGAAGGTCTAGCCATCCTGGAACCAGTAAATCGCCGCCAAGGCAAGAATGTCTAAGACACGATATGCGCCGGGCCACGGGAAGTACCAAATTCAAATTCAAAATTGTTTATTTTGCTGCATAATGGTATTTGTACAAAGTCAGAATGGGTAGTCCATGAAAGGCTAAGTCTATAATCGCTAGACCCCCTATGTTAAATAGACAATCACAATTTTTAACATTGACAGACTCATGCACAAGCACAAAGCACATAAGGCAGTATATTATTAGGAGTAGCACCTATTATTTATATATAATTACTTTTATGGGATTGATATATCACAGTCACCAGGTTGCAATATATTGTCAAAGGCAGTATCTACGGTATGGTCGGTTAATTGTAGACAAATGCCATCATATGACAAGAATTTATGCTTTTGGTCACAGTTGATGATGGGAAAGATTATGTATGTCCTGGTCGGTGACATAGTGACGTTATTGCCTGATATTGTAGCGTGGATCGACCGGTCAGGTTCAAACCGTCCTAGCCCAGCTGTGTACGGAACGAATGCCTCGGGTGTGTTCCAAGCACGCCTCCTTAGTAGGATAGTGCACGTGTATAAAGCCATATAAGAGAGGCCTTCTAAACATGACTAATGCCGTGAGATCGCATGGCGTGCATGCGCGCGTGCGTCAGAGCTTCCCTGACAACGCATGTCAGCATTGGGAGAGAATGCATCTTAAAATATACCGAGTTGGTGCATATAATTTTTTTTCAAATCGTACCTTCTTCGTCGTGCCTATCAGGACCGGAATGGAACGAGGAATGCAAAACAGTTTACCATTTTAAAATCGGATCAGAACTGGTCGAGTTATCCCTATTTAGCTCCTTAAATTATGCTCAAAATATTGAAAACGTCATAAGCGCGTGAATGTACCGAGTGAATGGGGAGGATGTCCATTACGTGATGATGTCCTTCCCCTTGGATCTCGCACTCTGATTGGCTACAGATCGCGCACTGATGGGCTGGATGTTCTAGCTATGCCGTCACGAGGAGCATAAAAGGAGCTGCAGAACCAAGAATCGAGAACATACTTCGACGAGAAAGAAAGGTCGTAGGTTGTGTGGCCAGAGTGGTGCAAGACGTGGGCGACTGCTTACTGACTGCTGGTTCCCTTATAACCGCAGCAGTGCCTCTCGGATTTGAGATCTTAAATCTCCGGCCAGCAACCGCCACATCTGCATCCAAACTTTTGTAACGGTCTCGGGAGGATATCACCGGAGGGCAAAATAAATAAAGAAGAGGCCCTCACATCAATAACTTCAGAGGAACCTTCCTGCGAATGGGCCTTGCGGCCCTGATCTAACAGCTCGTAGTATGTAGAACGAGTCGTGATTCTTAATGGATGACTCGTCAGATATTCCGGACCACGCTGAAAATTGGTAGCCAAATTCTGCACAATGTGTCGTATGTGATATTTAAGTTTTTGAACACAGTCTAGTGGGGCATTGCCTGGTGCACCGCATAAGCTATGCGGTGCAGCATGTATTGTGTACACAGAAGATGCACATGCATTTTATAACTTTCAACTGTAGCGCTGCATTACCATGGGCCAGCTTTCAACTTCTGCTACAGTATGGAACTTCCAACACTCTGTTAAAATTAAGATGTGTAAGTTAATATGACTATCTAGTAGACATCTGCATCTGCAATGCGGAGTGAGCCGCATCAACAGTTCGTCTGCTGAGATTTCCCAGCAACTTCAGAATTGTGCCATCTCGCGTTCCTCAACCGTGACGCATCATCTACAGTGATCTATGAACTTTTTCCGTACCGATGACTAATAGGTACTCATCTAAGTGTATTTTTGTATTATTGTATTCATTTGTTTCTTTACAGGTACTGATGACTAATAGGTACCGATCATCCGTCTGAGACCGCATTTTATAGTTTATAACTTTAATGTATATATTACCTTTATTTTGTGCTTATGACTAACGAGAACCGCAAGGTCGTTTGACCTTATTTTTTGTCAATACTGTGATAGTTGGTTATATATATGGCAGCAGACATCGTAGTTACTTGTTTTGTTTGTATTATAAAATAAAATACTAAGACCTCAGTACGCTAGGCTACACTATACAGCAACAATAAATACCTTTTCCCCCCATCATCACTTTTCACTGAGGGCACAGATCGTGTTCTCAGTATGTGAACCTGACATGTGATCGACTAAACCTGGCTATTTTAGCTCGATAGGATAGGTTTAAAAGTAGTTATTGACGATCACTCCTTAGAAGTCATTTGTGTAAGCCTCTTTTCCGGATGTAGTAGATATGTAACACCACACATCGGCTAGTTAATATAAATTAGCCATGTACCTTAGGGCCTCCTTATCAACCTATGAGTGATTGTCTCTATCTATACTCCTCCAGCCGCAAGGCTTTATAATTGTCTGGACCTCCTTTCGACACGTTGGTGCGATCCGACTCTGGGAACTATGGGGGTTTCTGAGCGGTGAAGACCAAAGTGTTGATTCCGCAAACACCCCTCTGTATCTTCGGATACTAATTAGTTTAGTTATCCATGCCAGGAAGCACTGCGAAAACATTATATTATTTTAGCTGGCCAACAGTGCATCTCTGGGCATTTTACCCTAACCCTAGCGACAGGTAAATGTTAGTCCCTTGGTTTCGGATCCCACACGATCCACCCTGACATATTAGGTGACAGATGGGACACAGATATCCATCTAACTCTTCACAGTGACTGGGTGCGGTCTTGAAACCCACCACGCCATCACGGGAAGGTCACTATAGTTGGATATCTGTCTACATATCCCCACCATAAAAACATATATGGACTTTTCAATTGCTTATGTAACTATGACTTGTCCTAGTGATGTTGTATGTGGTTGCGGTGTGGTAAGTAACAGGATCGTTATATGATTCTGGAGCCGTCACATCGTGACGTGACGCTGTCTATCTAAGGGGGATGCTCCATATGAAAACCCAGCATTTCCACCAGTCAGGCGCATGTATTAAAAGATAGGTAGAAATCCCTACCACTCGCGGTCTAAGCATGGAACATTGACCTGACAACTGAATGTTAGTTTAGGGTCTAGCAGAAGGACTACATAAATAAAGCGCCAACTACCAATTCAGTATCTTTAACCTACATAAGGTGACGGTGTTGAATTCTATGGAAATTATCCCACCATCTTCACGTAATACAGCGTACATCACGATAACTTATAATTTCACTAGGTTGACTCACGCTACACACTTAGCATATGTTTGAACAAGAGAGCGTTGCCTTTTTGCCGTCTCTCTTCCTCTGCTTCAGCGTTGAAGGCATTTTCCTGTGACAGAGGCCCGCGTGAGTTACTCCCCTCTCCCAAATAATAATGTTTTGTTATGGGTATAATGATTTATATTAAACTTAATAAGTGACCAAGTTAGGACTCTCCCTTGCAGGGATACCTCGTGCATTTAAAGATCGGTGAGGTACCACTGACAAGCACCAGGATAGACAAGACACCAACTTAGTTCTATGTTCTCTCTTATATTAGCAAACGAATAGCATTGTTTATGTGTGTTTAATCATTATTAATTATGTCTAGACTCCTAAATTGAGTAATGGATATACCAGTGACACGAACAGTCGGGACGAGACGGTGTGGTTCAACCTCGCCAGCAATGGTCGCATGACCCCACTAGAACGTGAATGTTCCACTGGCTCTAGAAGTCGGTCTTTGTATTTTTCTGAGAGTCGCGAAACAAGATCTGTAACACCGAGAACCGACGCTAACCAGCCATCCTGCACATCATGTATTTGCGGTGCTACGGGACGAAATAGACGGACGGACAAGTGTGTACCCCCAATGGATACAATATGCCGGGACAGCAACACATTGCAAAACATGGAAACATGAAAACATATGGGGTAGGAGCCGGTTGGGGATGGGGTTGGTTAAGGGCTCATCATAGGATATCAGTATTATGAGGGCATTTTTCTATGCTATAGCAAGGGCATAGTGATTTTCTGTGGTGGCTTTTTAATGATTGTGGCGAGACTGGAATTAGATGATGTCATGGTGGTGCGAGGGTACTGGCAGCAGTAGTGCTTAGTGAAGGTCGTGATAGTCATGAGAGGTCGTGGTGGTTGTTGTTGTAGGAAATGTTTACGTATTGGCTTATAATGTGTGTTGGTAAGTGTTAGCGTGTATGATTACTGTATTCTGTGGCTGTAATAGTAGAAACATCCTACAGCTGCAATTAGTCCTTCTTTGCATTTGCCCACTGTGTCTTGTCCTCAGCCAAAATCCTTAGCTTCCTCAGGTCCATTCTTCACTTGAGTGTACCGAGTCCTGCTTTGTTGAGGTCACCTCATAGCACGCTTAGCAGATTTATGCAATGACGTCCTCTCCTAGCTTTGTATTTTCTGTCTCCGAGTACGACGAATTCCAAGGCCCTCTGTGCTGGTGTCTCACCTGGCATCCTTAAAACACGGCCAAACATGGACCATCTTTGCTCGGCGACTTTTACAGACAGTGGTGACGTATTACACATCCTGTATAGTGCATCTTTGGAAATTATGCTGTCTGGCCATCGGTGTCCAGCGATGGTGCGTAGGTTTTTGCGGTGGCAGGCATCGAGTTTGTCTTGAGCTGCCTTTGGAGCTTCCCAGCTGTTACAGTTATACAGCATCAAGGATACGCAGGTTGCATTGTATAAACGTATCCTTTTTATCAAGGGCATCTTTGATCTATGAATCTATCGCTTCCAGAGGGACTGGAAAGCTATATTCCCCATGACGCAGCGTGCAGCACATAAGTGTTAGTATTTGCCTATAATGCATTGCTTTATAGATTTCGTGTAAGATTTCTGTGTGAGTATTTGTCTTTGGACATCTGGTTCAGTTTCATTCCAGAGTCAGAGTTCGGTTGGAGAGATTGAGATTTTGTGTCTATCTCATTTTGTTCTGATATAGTGGGTGTGCAGTTTATTCTTTGATCTAGTATTGTGTGCATAGACTTGTGTGTTGCTCTTGAATAATCTTGATAGGGATTTAGGGAGGTGAAGATGTCTTCACCCCTTGCTGTTTCAGAGAACATTTTAAACCCATTTCTGTAACCGTTGTAGCTGTATTAGTTTAATTTCATGTGTACCATTCCAGATTATGTTGCAATATGTGTTGTATGGAAGGATTATAGTAGAGTAGAGAGCTACAACAGTGTCAAGTGGAAGGTAAGACTTAAGTCGTTGGATGATGTCGGTGCCTTTTGATACTTTCGCATACATTGTTTCAAGTTGTTTATCCCAGGTTAGCCTAGGATCAAGATAAACACCCACAAATTTAGTAAATGAGGCTTCCTGGATTTCTTGTTTATTTATATAAAGTTTTGGTATATTTGTTTTTATTTGTAAAAAAAAAGCATGTAATTGGTTTTATCTACATTTAATGATAATTTATTTAATGCAAACCAGGTTGTAACCTCTTCCATTTCATTATTAGCATTGTTGTAGAATCTATGGATATCCGTGTCACTGCAGAAGGCATATCTATCATCTGCGAAGAGAATTAGTGACAGATCTTTGCAAACAACTCGTAGATCATTCATATACAGTAGGAACAGCCAAGGGCCAATAATGGATCCCTAGGGAACACCACAGGCTAAATTTTTGGTTTCAGAGCATACGCCTTTAGACTGAACGCATTGCATTCTATTTGAAAGATAACTCTGAAACTAGTCGAATGCAACGCCATGTATGCCATAATAATTCAGTTTTTCTAATAATATTTTATGGTTTATGGTATCAAAAGAATTAGAAAGGTTTAGAAATACAATAATTAGCACTTTTCGCCGGGTAAATATTGGTTAGTATTGTTAGAATTTCCTCATTGTAGATTGAGTGTATGAAGATTGAAGATTGCTAACTGCCTGTCAGGTAGTCTGTATAGGATTTGTTTGGATTTGCCTAGATCTTTTCAGAAAGTTTTGGTCCAATGTTAACAACGTATCATTGAATTTATTTGCAATATCCAGGTTTTCGGTAATAATTTTGTTGTCATGGATGAACTGAAATTGTTCAACTTTATTGTGATCCTTAGTCAAAAGTGATTTCATTATTTTCCATGTTTCGCGAATGTAATTATTTGCATGTTCAAATTTGTCTTTGTAGTGAATTTTCTTTGCATGCTTTAGTGATGAGTCGAGCCTGTTCCTGTATATTTTGAATTTTGTTTTATTGCATGTTGTTGAATTTTTGATGAATTTAAGATAAAGTCTGTGTTACTCATTGCAGGCAGTTATCAGTCCGTTTGTCAACCATGGTATAGTAGGGTTTGTTGTTAGCTTTCCCATTTCTTTTAGTGGGAATGAATTTGCATATGAAGTCATCCACGTTTTGAAAGGGCTACTAAATAACGGTGGCTTAATAACAACCTAAATTCATCCGCCTTCAGAAACTTTCACCACTCTTATGCTGCTCAAGAAACTTTGCGAACGGAATATTCGCACCGTCTCCAGACATGAAAGAGAAGTTGACATCAACCCCACCGTGGCTGAACCTGCTGGTTTTTCTTGTGCTGTAACATTAACAAGAAACACTGCTTCTGCCCACCGGCCACTGCAAAAGAACTTAGAGAATCTCGGTTCAGTATTAGCCTCTGACCGAGTTTCGCTTCTGACGCTTCGTATTGTCTTGTTCTGAAGAACTTTTATCCTGGGACTAAAAATACATTCTTGTGAAAATGAACTTCTACCATGCCAATCCCCTCCCCTCCACCTAAGCCCCATTTTGACAGAAACATCCTTTATGGAATAACTCCACTATGCCACTTTCGCTACTAGAACTCCTTTATGAAACAAACAGACTTTCTCTGCATCGTTTTTTCTCTTGTGACTACTTTTCAGTGAGGAATCGCCCTAAATTTCATCCACATTAAGAAGTACCGCCCACCTGTCTTTTATGATCTCTAGCCGTCGAGGATTAAGTCACCACACAACATTGTGCCTTAGGATTATACTTACCAAAGTCGGTCAAAAGCCAACAACGCTGCTATAAGAAAACATAGACCCTGCAACCAAGGGACTTTTCTGCCACGACTGTGAACTTTTTATCACGCTTCTAGGACTTGAAATGTGCATGCCAAACCTTAAATGTACTGACTAATCTAGTTCTCTATTTTTTTTACAGATTCCTAGATATATCGCCTTAAGCGTCGTTCACCATGTTCTTTCACTCTTTAGTGACCATTCGATTGTTGTCCTAATGAACGCTCTAAAAAGATATCGCCCGTCTTAACTGTAACTTGCAGATGACGATCTCGTACACCGCTCAGCATGAAGATAAGCACTATCATTGTAGCAGCATCACTCTTTGAATACTCATAAGTACAAATAAGGATGCCAACCCTTTTTGCCACTTCTCTAAGCGGGTGACACTCTCAGCACTCCATGCAACATTAAGAAATTGATCTGACACTGTGATTGAAGACACATTATTCCCTCGCCAAAATGGCATCTTCTTTTTCTTATTCTGTAATCCCTCGCATTTTACTTGGACTGTCATCAAATAGTGTAAAGTCGTCTGCGGATGTTTCTGCCACTTTTCCCCAATTAGCTTCCGTTCGAAGCTCCCACAATCAGCGCATGTCCTCGGCCACCTCGGTCTGCACTGCTTCGGCTTGGACACAAGCCACTTTGAGCAGGAAATATCATAAGGATTAGGAAAGCCGAGCCCATCAGTTCACAGCGCCTCTCAACTCACCTTACACGCACCCAAAAACCTCATCACCGACTTCCCATGCTAAAGTCAACGGTTTCGATGTCATGATATTCTATTGTGTCATTATAATGGTTCTATAAGCCTCGCTTTCCTTTTGGATTGTGCCTACAGTTCTCGTGCCCCTTGCATTTTTCTTTTCTTATAGAGAAGGTTTCGCTGCCTAAATTTCGCAGCACCCACTAAGACGCTTTAGGCATATCCCACTAGGCAAGGACCAACACCGCTTGTCTTCTATGTTGATTAGCGAACCATTTCTTTCCATGTGGCCGGCAGTCAGGATAAATGTAGCAATATTTAAGCAATACTGCGGTTAACACCAATTGCTACAGACCAAACCAGATAACCGCTGCATCTCTGGAATCTTTTCCAAGTTTGTCACACTTTCGCAGCCTGTCATCGTTTTAGACTGCAGTGGCACCTTGACTAGGCAGAGCTTCCACTAAACTTTTTCCTCTTCAATTACATGGGATGGTTTGCACGTCTGCAACTCAGAACAATCGCCTCTTGAACAATATCAAGTTCCTTTTGACGTCGCTCAAGGCTCTGAGCCAAAGATTCGCCCGACCTTGTGAGGGTAGAGGTTCTTTCTTAACCTAATCGACTGCATCCTTCTGCTGCTGCCTGGGGCCTTAAAACAGAAAGGCCTCTTAGTTAACGAAACTACCACCTCGCGTGGGTTTCCTTACAATGCTAGAATTAGGTACACACAGAAGGCCCACCTCTGAACGTCTGCTGAGAACATTGGATCAATCCGGCAGCAGCAACTAAAAATCTCACCCACACGTGGTCCTAACCTATAAGACAATAAAGTAAGATTCTTCTCCCATTCTGCCTTAAAGTGAACCGATAAGAAATTGTATGTTTTCAGCATCAAACGACTTTCACGATGAACTAACCTGATGAGATGAATAGCGACTGTTAGCAATGTACTGACTGCCAGGGATAGATAGGAAAGTCTGCTGTCTCTTCCTACACTCCATAGGAATCCCCCATTCGTCCCACTTAATAGCCCTTCCCTGTGAGACAGGCATTTCTCCAGCCACCTCACAGGCCTACCCGCCTCCTGAGTGCATTATTTCTTATAGAGAGACGATGCTTGTCTGACGATTAGGACGCGAATTGCTAGCCCCATGCGCAACTTTCAATCAACGGCAAAAATACTGCACTTGGAGCTCTGGAAAACCTAAGCATTATGTACAAGACCACCCTCGTGCCCTCTCACTCTCTCTCTCTCTCACTCACGTTCTCCTCCCCGATACACTAGCGCCCAAGAGAGAGAGAGAGAGAGAGAGAGAGAGAGATGTTAAAAGAGAGCTTGGCTCAAATGCAGGCAGGAAAGAGTGAATGCGACCTGCGGTAGAGAGAGACACCTGCGGCCATTTCCACCCATTTGCGCACATCACATCTGCACGCACCTCCTGTTCCCCACAGGACTAACCTAATTGGATCCCTCTTCACGGAAGGTCTCACTCATCAGCATGGGGACGCCTTTTCGACCGCACACACCAGGGCGCCTCATCGCCAATAGAGCCACCGCCAACATACCGAAGCGTCAGTCACCAAAACCACCGCCTGTCCCCATCATCGACAATAGAGCCACCGCCATCATATCGAAACGCCCGCCACCGAAACCACCGCCAATGCCACCTCAACAGGAACCGCCATTACAGAAACCACCGCCACTGGAACTACTACTGCTTCCTCAACAACTGCAACTACCACAGACCACTTCTGCCACTCAGACCGCTTCTGCTGCAATGAGCATACACATCAGCACGACCCTCCTCTGCTCAGACTGAAAGAGGAAGGTGAATCACCAGGAAGGGAAGACATCGTAGATCACGACGGACATTGAAAGCTAATCCTCTGCCTGTGGACAGCGGAGATGCGACCAGCATATCGATCGCCAGGGAGCAATCAACTCTCTTGCAGCATCGATCTCAGGCATGCTGCCATGTCTGAGATGTTCCTCCGGACCTGTGGGTCTCCAAGGAGATGACCAGCAAACGTTTGTAGAGGAGCCCCAATCTAACATCAAGGTGACGGTGTCACAATCCCCGGGACCAGGACAGATACACGAGAGTCACCCAGGAGGGTTCAACCTTGCTCCACAGGAACCCCAGCCAGGGGCTCGAGGGATTCGAAGGAGAGGACAGCTTACATGACAACTGGCCAGCCAGTCCCCTCAGACTGGGATTGGCGCTGGATGGCGGCCGCCCGGCCATTGCTGGTGCCTGATGTGCGGCCGCAATGGAAATTTTGGACCATGGCAATAACTGGATCACACATTGGTACAACAATACCCATTTTTACCATCCCACACTGCCCGCACGAGATGAAGGAACTGGAATATACCCACACCTTTGGCCAGCTATGCCTAGACAATATCCCCCATGTCGATCTACAATGTACCCTACTGAACACTTCCACCCAGACAAAGCAAATCCGATAGGGAGCCCACTGTCAGACTATGATAAAGAACGGGCATCCACAAATGGAACCGGCCTACCGCAGCAATTGTCTAAAGACAGTGACACTGCCTGAATATGATGGAGAATCCCCATGGGAAAACTACCTTTGCCAGTTTCGGTTGATAGCAGAACTAAACAGGTGGAATGATACTGCTATCGGTCTATATCTAGCCACATGCCTGAAATGAAAATCCCTTTAGGTTTTATCGCACTTAAGAATAAATGGACTGCCCTCTTTTACTCAGCTTAGTGCCACTCTACAATAATGTTTTGGCGATAGTGCCGAAGTAGAAACCAGCTACATCCTCCTCCACACCGTGTGTTGGGAAGCCAAAGAAACGCTCCCAGAACTCGCCGGATGTGTTAGACATTTAGTGACACTAGACTACAGCTCCCTACATGGAGAACCACAGAATTCCATTCTGATCATGTCCTTGATTGGCATCCTGACCCAAAACACTGCCTATATCAAGCAGATGTAAGGTACATCACAGAATTTACTAATGCCACCATCTGCATTAACAATTTCTTGAATCGAGAAGATATACAAAGAATATTCCGCCCAATAGAAAATATAGATGAAGCACAAGACACTGCAGCCGCTGTAAATAATTTTGCCAGACCACCTTGGCCCGGTAAGAAAAATAATAATCAGCCACATGCCGCTAATGTGTCTCAGATTCCACTGCTCAGGCTGCTCCAACAATCCCCACCCCTTCATCTGACACCTCTCCTGCTGAGATGGACGCTTTATTCAAAGCTGTACAGGATATCACTTCCATGCCTAAGAGCACTGACTCTGGTCGATCATCGATGGAAGAAAGTGTCCATCAGATAATCACGCAGATGTCGGATCTGAGCTCCTGCGTCACTTCTATTTAAAACACCATGATGAATTTAAATTTGGTGCTATGGATACAGCAAGCTACCCAGAATCAAGCTAGTGTTAGATTAGCCCCTGCTGGAATTCGTCCAACTTACCCAGGCACTCGCATGTCTCTCTGCCTTAACTCTGGATTGGCGCCCCCACCCCCGCCCTTAGCCTCCATCAGACCTCTGTTTCCCCCACAGACGAAGTAGTATGTATATTAAGGCTATCAGAACAGAGGGTGGTGGTAGCTGTGGATCGCCGATCAGCGGCTACAGGAGGGAGGTGGGCTATCAAAACAGAGGGCCGGCTGGCTGCAATGTGTTTTACAATGTAGGGTCCACCCCAACCGCCCCCCGGCCGGCCCCATCGGTATGTGATACCATCAAAATCCCCATATTAGAGAAATGCAACTGGATAGGTAAATATCGGCTATGGACATTGATGAAGTACTTCAAAATTTGGCGAGATTGTTGCAGCAGGGGCTTATTAGCCATACCACTTATGCCGAGAACCTGGCAGCTCTCCTTCCCGAGAAGCCAACCCGAGCCCCACAGAGAAAGCTACCAACCACTTCCGAGAAGCCAACCCCAGCCCCACACAGGAAGCTGCCAACCACTCCCGAGAATCCGGCCCCAGCTCTCTTTCCGGAGAAGGCCCCCACCCCACCCACACAAAGCTAGAAACCCCACCCAAGTTCACAGAAGAGAAGATCGCCAGTTTTCTTGATGCTATAATCCAGAAAATGAGGGACATACCCCCAGGATTTGTGAAGGTCCCACATGCAATCCAGAACTATCTGCGGGATGGGAGCTTCTTGGACATGGGGAAAAAGATCCAACAGCTTTCCTGGATAAAAAACCTGGACGCGGTCGAGAGGAAGTTGGTGGAAGAAGTCCTCGACCTGAAAGGGGACGAAGTTCTGCCTTGCTCTCAAGATCACCCTCCACAAGGAGAATACTTACGGGACAGAGGTCACCACATATTCCTGTTCTGGTCGAAGGCAAGTGATATTAGCAAGGCTGTGAAGGAGACCAAAGCCAAGGTGCTGCAAGGCCTAGTGAACTACACCCGCGAGGGGTCTGGCTGGACAGTCGACCAGTTTGATGCATTGTACCTCAACATCGCCAGATACCAACTACTGCGTGGTGGGTCCTACATCGATCTTCCTGCTTCGATTAGGTGAAAACGTGCCGTGGGTAATGTCCAGAACAATGATGACCACTGTCTTCAATGGTCTCTCTTGACTGCTGCTTATCCTGCAGACAGTAATCCCCGGCAGACATCGAAGAATTTATGGCACTGGAACACACTTGACTTCAGGAGTGTAGACTCTCCAACCTCTCTCCACAAGCTTAAGCATGTTGAGCGGCAGAATGGCCCTGGCTATTATGTATTCGGGCATGATACGGGTGTCTACCCACTGCAGTTGAGTGACGCTGACCCAGACATTCCAAGGACAAATCTGCTGCTTATCGAGAAGGGTGGCAATCAGCACTATACCTGGATTAAGGACATTAATCGTCTGCTCTATGATCAGAGTCAGTATAAAGGAGGAAAGCACTTATGCGAGTGGTGTCTCCACTATTATTCTTGCGAAGGCCTTCTCATCAAGCAAAAACCGGAGTGCTGCGGTATCGGTGACAGACCAATGCCCATAAGAATGCCTACAGAGGACAGGAAGATGCTACAGTTCACCAACTACCACAAGCAACTCAAGTTGGTATTCATCATCTATGCCAACTTTGAAGCCCTAACAACCAAGATTGAGGGGCCAGAGGCGAATCCGGCTTAGAGTAGCTCACAGAAAATGCAACACCATGAGATCTGTGAGTTCTCGTACATTGTGGTCCGCTGTGACGGTGTCAGTGAACCACCAGTGCTGTATCGAGGAAAAGATGCAGCTAAGCGCTTCCTGGACTGGTTGGCACAGCAAGAGGAGAAGATAATGGCCGTGCTCGCCCACCATAGGCCGGTGGAGATGACTAGAGAGGACTGGCGAGCTCATAAAACCATGGTCAGGTGCCATGTATGGGACGGACCATTAGGTGGGGACAGTGTCAGAGATCACTGTCACATCACTGGTCTCTATCGAGGAGCAGTACACAATGTGTGTAATCTAAAGCTGCGCCTCAACCCTAAGACCACCACTATCCCGGTCGTGTTCCACAACCTGCATGGGTATGATTCTCACAAGCTGCATATGCAAGACCATGGAGCGCATCGTCAACCAGCGGTTGCAGTGGTACCTGGAGTCGGAGAACACCATAGTTTCAGAGCAGGCTGGCTTCAGAAGATACAGGAGCACAGAAGATCAAACAACACATCTTGCACAGGTCATAGAGGACACTTTTCAAGCCAAGAAGGTGATGCTAGCTGCCTTTATTGATCTGCAGAAGGCATTTGACAAGGTGTGGAAGGATGGCCTCCTCGTGAAGCTCCGGCGCACAGGCATCGGTGGCAACATGTTCCGATGGACCAAGTCATACCTACACAATCGCAGAGCTAGGGTGCTGGTGGATGGACAATCTGGACAGAATGTATTGCTGAGACAAGGGGTACCACAAGGAGGAGTATTATCACCAACTCTGTTCATACTCTTCATTAATGATATTGTAGCAACGCTGCCCAATGGGATCCAAGTAGCCCTCTATGCAGATGACCTCGTACTCTGGTGCACCGAGGAGTACACAACGACTGCCACGTACAGAATGCAGCTCGCCTTGGACAGAATTACAGCTTGGGCCAATCGCTGGTGTATTACCATCAACAAAGAAAAATCATCAGCCATGCTATTCTCACTGTCCACCAAAACCAAGGTTGGCAATCTGACACTGGGCGGTACTCCACTCGAGTACGAGGACCAGCAGACATACCTGGGAGTCACCTATGACAGAAGATTAACATGGAAGGAGCACATCCAGAACGCAGAGGAAAAGGCCAGAAGAAAGCTAAACATCATGAGGAAGCTGGTAGGAACAAAGCGGGGTGCCAATGAAAGGATCCTCAAGACCATCTACCTAGGTGCCGTACGACCACACCTTGAGTATAGATCCAGCTCATGGATGACAGCAGCTAAATCTCATCAACAGCACCTCGACAGAGTACAAAACCAGGCACTGCGCATCATCACTGGAGAAATGAAATCAACACCAATAGAAAAGATTGAGCAGACAGCAGGCATCCCCCCACTTAGTAAAGGAAGGGAATGCAAAGCACTGATCCAAGCTGCAAAGTTCAAATCGTTCAACATCGACCCGATGAAGATCAGGCAAGCACAGCTGTCATCAGGAAGACTTAAAAGCTCGAGTTTTGTGAAAGAGACAAAAGCACTTCAAAGGAAACACCAAGAAATGTTGCCAGCACAAATAGAAGACCCAAACCACACCCTTGATCCTCCACCCTGGGAAAACAAACTAGAGAGCATAGCTATTCGCACCACAGTACCTCATCTCACAACCAAAGATGAACACAGTGATGTGAGCAAGAAGGCCCTGACCCTAGCCATGCTGGAAGAAATGTACCCTCAGGAGACATGGATAAGGATCTACACAGATGGATCAGCCAAAGATGCAATTAGGAGCGGAGGTGCCGGACTGCACATACAGTATCCAAACGGACAACATGAGTCAGCTGCAATACCGACAGGCAAACACTGCACAAACTACAGAGCTGAAGTCGAAGCACTGGTCCATGCAGCTAATACCATCAGCAGAACAAGAGACCCTATTGCACAGATTGTCTTTTTATCTGATGCCCGCTCCGTCCTTGAGGCTATCACCAAAGGTAAGCTGCCACAACTTGAAGAAGCACTACAAACCATCAAATGCTTTCGGATAGCATTGCAGTGGATCCGCTCACACTGTGGAGTCCAAGGAAATGAGGAAGCAGACAAGATGGCAAAGGTGGGTGCAGAAGAGAATCAGACAGAAAACATGGTTACGCATACAGAGATGAAGACTATCATCAAGTCACTCTATAGAACACCTCAATCAGAAGATGCCTACCATCATCTCTCGAGGCCAGAGCAAGTGACCATTTTCGTCTCAGAACTGGACATAACAGACTAAACCAACACATGTACAGGCGGTTCCACCTTACGACATCGCCCGCTTGTCCTTGTGGAGAAGCAGAACAGACCACACAGCACATACTTCAATGTTGCAGTACGTATCAGCTGCTGAGAGAAGAGATCTGGCCTTTGTCAACCTCCTTTCTTGAAAATCTGTATGGGCCTGTGGAAGAACTGCAGAAAACCACAGATTTCATCTTGAGAACGGCTCTCCAAGTGTGATACCAGCGATCGAAAAGAAGAAGAAGAAGATCATGCAGGCCATCTCCCAAAGAGAGGGACAGATCAGCTGCATCTGCAACAATACGGAGAAGTACATCTCCTTCAGCCTCCATCAAATGCAATTCATTGACTCGGCCCAGTTCCTCCTAGCATCACTTGAATAATCTTGTCGCCAGTTCCACAACGTTCCCATTTACAAAGTAGTACGAACCTAGCACTGCCAAGTATGAGCTCCTGCTCCGCAAGGGTGTATACCCCTATGAGCACATGGATGGGTGGCACCATTTGAATCAGACCTCTCTCCCACCTCAAGCTGCTTTCTACACTAAACTCTCTGGCGAGGGAATATCTGACAGCGACTACAACCACGCACAGGCTGACTGATCCCAGTTCGGCTGCCAGACCATGGGAGACTATCATGACCTCCAGATGAGGTCTGACACTCTGCTCCTTGCAGATGTCTTTGAGAACGTTTGCATCACATACCTCCAGCTGTATCGTCTGGACCCAGCACACTATTACACAAGCCCGGGGTTGAGCTGGGATGCACTTCTAAGGAAGACAGTTGTGGAATTGGAGCTCCTCACTGACTATGACATGCATCTCTTCATAGAGAAAGGATTCAGGGTGGTGTATCAATGGTCAGCAAACGCTATGCTAAGGCAAACAACCCATACATAGCTAGCTATAATCCACAACAGCCGACAAGCCACATCATATATCTGGATGCTAACAATTTCTATGGCTAGGCAATGAGCCAACATCTACCGCCTGGGGGGGGGGAGGTTGAGTGGGTGGAGAACATTGATGTCAAAGAGATTACACAACATCACGATGATGATGAAAAGGTATACATCCTAGAGGTTGACCTTGAGTACCCACAAGAGATGCATGACATGCACAATGCGTACCCGCTGGCGCCTGAATGGATGAAGGTGAAGGGAGAGTGACTCTCAGAGTATCAGTGTGCATTAGGCGAGTCAATAGCGGAGATGGCAGCAGAAAAGCTGGTGCCTAACCTGAGAGACAAAGAACAGTGCGTTCTCCACTACCGCAACCTGACGCTCTACCTGGGTATGAAGTTGAAGAAGGTGCACATGGTTCTATGCTTCAATCAGTCGCCGTGGATGGAGCCTTACATCCGACTCAACACAGAGCTCCATAAGAAGGTCAACAGTGACTTTGCGAAGAATCTCTACAAGCTGATGAATAACACTGTCTTCAGTAAGACCATGGAGAACTTGCGCAAGTGAGTGAATATCAAGCTAGTGCGGTCATCCGAGGAGGACAAGCTGCGCCGCCTAATAGCCAAGCCTAACTTCTCCCGCGCGAAGGTGTTCGATGATGATCTAGCTGCTCTCCACATGTACAAGACGAGCCTGCTGCAGAACCGCCCTGTCTATGTTGGAATGTCCATCCTGGACCTTTCGAAGCACCTCATGTATGACTTTTACTACAACGAGCTGAAGCGACTATATGATGCCAACTGTGAACTCCTGTACACTGACACCAACAGTCTCCTGCTGGAGGTTCAGACAGAGGACATCTACACTGATATGACTGTGATGAGCGACCTTTATGACACAAGCTACTACCAAGTAACACACCCGCTACACAGTACTGCCAACAAGAAGGTCTTGGACCAGATGAAGGATGAGTGTGCCGGGGTGCCAATCCAGGAGTTTGTTGGCCTGTGCCTAAAGATGTACTCCATCAAGCGATTGGATGAGCAGGAGGTCAAGAAGGCAAAGGATGTGTGCAGAGCTGTGGTTAGACAGATTCGCCATGAGCAGTACAAGGAATGCCTCTTCGAGCAAAAGGTCTTCCACCATGGTATGAATATGCTGCGAAGTGAGAGTCACCACGTCTACAAGGTCTACCAAAACGAGACAAGCCTCGGACCCTCAGACACAAAGCAATGGATCATTCCCGATGGTATTTACACCATGGCTTATGGTCACAAGGATTCCATCACTTCACTGGATGTCGAAGAGCTGCTGGGTAGCGTATGAGCATCATGTGACATCAATCAACAGTCGGGGTTCGGTGTGGACACTATTTCACCCTCCAACCCACTCATATAAATACCAAACCAGGGAATCGGATGTGAGTCTGTCCTCCGAGCGCAGGTCTTGAACAGAACATAGTCGTTCCGACTGTTGGGCCACAGAGGATCGCTGAATGGCATTGACTGGCTTCTGTTCTATCGGCCTAGTAGCCTCAGCATTGGATCTCTCCACCATAATGGGCAACCCTCTCACCCATATGATGGAATGACTGCACGCCGGGACAGCCATCTTCTGAGTTTACTAATGTGGGAACAGCCTCTCTGCCAGTGTCTAGTTCCACCTTTTGACGATAGCCTGGGCACGGTGATGTCCCACCTCTCCTCGCCTAATCGCCACACCATGTTTCTCCATGAGGGCCGCAGTTTCACTCTAAACCCCTTACCCGCATCCACTTATAGCAACTCTGGCTACTGGAGGGGATGTTGCAGATCCTCATAGATACTCTGAAACCCGGCAGCCATCTGACCCGCGGATGAGAGGCACTGCCACCTTGTATCTACTGGCGACATCGACGATGGTAAGGGCGTACTCGTAGGTCTTGCATGTTCCTCTGGAACAGACCCGATCATGTGGAAGGAACAGCACATCAGCCTGATGGACACTGTTCAGGGCAGGTTCATCAAAGTGTGCATACCGAATGTGCCGTGGACGAGCTCTGTAGATCTGCCACATCGCCTGCCTGGTGAGCCACTGGCTAACCATCTCCAAGGTGAATTGATTACCCTTGCGATGTGCAGCCTCGAGCAGCTGGTGAGACTCATGCTAATATCCACCAGGTTGGTAGTACAGTGTCTCAAGACAGGCGGTTGATGAACTCTCAGACTTCATCTCTGACGTTGACAGCTGCCCTTTCATGTACAGCTCGGGAAAACTCTAGACAGACGAAGAGACGACAGTCGTTCATCCGACAGCATTCCCCACGGCTGAACACATCTTCGAATACCTGTGAACATTGCTGTCTAATCTCTGCAATACTAGCGCCGTCACTTGAGGGTAGCTTATCGACAAAGGATTGCCAGTTAAGGGACTTGACCAGGTCATACAGAGAAGTCAACCAAGACTGTAACAGCTATGCAATCCGAGGCACCTCGTTGCAATGTCAACTCTAGACACTGGTTAGCCGTGGCCTGGACCTGCTGATGCTCTCGCTCTACATGTATGATTCGTTGTCTAGAGCCTGCTCGTTTTAGTTCCTGGTCGTTCTCATCATGACAGACCTGAAGTCATGGAGAGGTCATTGTTACATCTGTAAGATGTTAGGTGTACACCCGGAGGAACAGCTTGTCCTGCATCAAGGCTGGGTTCACATGTGTGTTCTCGAGGAGGGAGAACAGTGGCACCACAACAGGTGTTTCTATGTCTGGTTGTAAGTCGAATTTTGTAAAACCATCATTACATCCTGTGGTATAGTACCCTTTCCCCTTCACGTAATAGGAAGGTCTACGAGCCAGTTGAGCCAGGACCCGACACTCATCGTTCACATAGGTGTTTCCAGGCTGTTGCTGCTCTGCATAATCTCCCACCTGCTCACCACTTGTGGGAGCTCTACCTCCTTCACCGCTGTGCTCTTGAGCTTGAACTTGAGTGTCATGCTCCTAATCTCATGAATCTGTCCAGAGAGGGTGAAGTCGATGAACTTTCCCGCAGTGGATAAAGGGTTTGCATCATGGATACTAGGTCGAATGACTGTCAGACAGGCCTTCCGATGATCAGTGTGGTGCGAGGCTGCAGGTTCAACTGCCTCATTTGGATGCTGTACATATTGCTGCATGTTTAAACGTCTGTATATACAGGTTTTTAATCGGCGATGTTTGGTAAAGTTCTCCAGCAGATCGTCTTTGGAGGGAACATACCAGTGCACCCCGCCAAGAAGAAACCAGTACAGCTGCCGATTGACAGGGTCTGACGACTACTTCGTGACGTTAACATTATCCACGAGCGAGCCAAGGTCCCACCTCTGTCTGATGCGGATATACTGACTGCCATAGAGAAGATCACACCGGCCCATAGTATGAAGGAATTATTGACTTAGATACTCTACCGGAAGCTTGACAGTGCCCAGAGCAGGTCACTAGATCTCTCCAGGACACCCACTAAGATCTCCTAATGGTAGGGAAGTGGGATGGCATATTCGATATCCACACTGATGATAAACACCAGATGTTGGATGCTCTACAGACTGGAGTCACAGATTACTTCCGACTGGAGATCAGTACAGTTGTGACTGAGGGGCATGAGGCTGGGTATGCCACTGGTCACAGCGAAGGTAGAGAGGAGGGATTGGCTGTCGGCCATACGGAGGCCGTTGAGCACATCTGCAATGAAAGAGGGCGGGAGCAGATAGAAAATAATCTGGAGGCATTTCTAAAGTTCCCCAAGAAGAACTACCAGGACTACCTCATCAAAATTTACCTCAAGGCAAATGCTAAGAGGGCATGGGCGAAGTGGATCATCCGTGAGAAGTTTCAGAAGAATAGAGTCATAGCATCTGATCCTCAGTGGATAATGTTTCAGAAACACCCACTCAAACCTTATAGGGCCGTGGAGTCTATGGACCAAGCAGTGAAAACCACGGACGAAGTTCCGCAAGTAGCGGAGACCGTGGACGAAGTTCCTCAAGCCTGAAAATACATCCTGGCTGACACATCAGCGACCCGACTGACATGTGAGCTTCTTGGCGGAATTCAACTTGTCGCTGGAGTTCTGAGCCTTCTCTAGTGAGGACTTGAAGTGTGTAAGCTCCCCTGTCTCCTTGTTGCTGAAAATGAAGAGGTATAGATCTGCGACCTTCTGCACTCCTGCGATGAAGTCTTGCTTGCCCTCCTTGAGGGTCAGGCTGTCATATATCATGTCAAGCAGGGCACGACCACTCTTCGAGCTAAGGTACAAGAGTGATGCAATGTGCTGGATATCTAGTTGGTGTACTTCTGAAAGGTGATGGCGACAGGGATCTGGGTGTGCCGAATGCATCTGGTGATGTTGCTGAGGTATGTGACTGTCTTCTGGTCCATCGTGGGGTCGTCGATAACTAGGGGTTCAGTTAGTTGAGCCACGAGCAGCTTCTCCATCAGTGCCTGCAGGTTGTGCATGTGAAGGATGGTCAGTAGCTCTTCAGCCGTAGCCTCGTCTATATCTGGGCGATTAAATGGCAGTACTTCCTGTACCAGCTCTTTTGCCTGCTGTGTGGGTAGCGTTGTACGGCCGGCGGATGTGAAGGATGCAATAGAGGTGTCATAGAGGTGTCAAGCATGACATCCCAACAACAGCATAGGTAACGCAGAGGGCCTGTGTCAGTGCCCACAGTGTCTAGCACCTCAAGTATCCATATGATGCAAGCTCGAGCAGCCATGCTTATTATGTGATCTTAAACGGCAGGCCAGAGAATCTTGACTTCTTCACCTCTGGTAGTTGGAGCTTTGCTGTTGCATTCGCTTGGCCATCCACCATGATATGGCTCAGGCTGATGGTGCCTACCCTGAGATTCTCCCCATACTGTTGGAATGAGCTCAGTGGTTTCAGGAGATCCTTAACCAGTTCATGTGCGTAGGACTTGGCCATAACCTTGATGGCACCAGCCTCATCGACTCCGAGCATACCGAGCATCACTTCCATGTGCCCTTTCTTTGATGTCCATCCCCTTGTATACAGTCTTGGCCTTGTTGATGGCTGATTGTCCTACCGTGTCAATGTTTCCAATGAGATCTCTGTCTGGGATGGTACCTCGGATCTCTTGAGGTTCTCCCTTCTCATCGATATCTAGGAAGGAGATGGGGGCAACAGTCTGATCTGAACCGACGCATGTATCGCCCAAGCGAGCGAGATCACCTAGCTCTTTGCTCTCTAGGGCTGTGAGTGACAGAGATATTGTGGGGTATACATACGTTTTAAACCTAGTCATATCTCCAGTGGAATAGGTGGGCATAGGTAGACCATGTGGTGGGCCACAGAAATAGGAAGCAGTGCTAAGGATACTGGCCCTCCCTGCAGGGCCATGCCTTGTGGGTTAACCATCATTTCTGGGAACTGGAAATCCTCAGTCCGTGTGGTCGACTATGTGCTACCGACTCTGGCATAACCCACCTTGCCGCATATGTTACTGTTGTGTAATGGATCTGCCAAGCTTCCATTATATGTAGCATTTTAAAACTAGACACAGGCCACAATGATCTCGGCCATAGCACTCGTCGCTAGCCCTAGAACCGCGGCTTCCATTAGAGGGATGCGTTCGCCCATGATCTTGGCAGCAACAGTATTGAAGGCGCCACTGATGGCGATCTTTGGAATGGGATGTGTTATTCCTAGACAGTGGTCGACAACCGTACTCACCACTGTAGCGAGGATAGTGGCTCCTGCGGAAAGAATAACCTCATTACCACCCGTCATCTTCACCATGGCGACAAGAATGGCCCGTGGCTTAGCCTGTGTAAGTGTCTTCTGTGTCTTGCTTTTGAGCAGCTTCTCCACCTTCTGGAGACTCGCGTGGCTTTCTGGAAGTTGCTTTACAATCTGTACCGTTTACATCATCATTAAAGCCCTGAGTATACAATGCGTTTAAACGTTTATGTTCTACCTCGAGAGTGCTAAGCAGCTCTAACCAGTCTGCATCTATCAGCTGCTTAGATTGGTACACGGGAATATCCATAGCACTATACATAGTGGCTTAAACCATGGACCTACTAGTACTATGTACTAGGTACTATGACGTCTTCCACACCGCATTGAAGGACTATAAGAAGAAGTCACCAGATGAGCTCACCCAGCTCTATAACACGGAGGTAACAGAGGAGCTGACAGCTGTGAAGCTCTAACTAGGATTTGGTACGGGGCAGATCTGCTTCGTCGAATACATCATTATGGCGGGCAGTATCGTAGAGCAGCTCCTGCATACTAATGGATTCTACAAGTATCGGGAGTATCTGTTGGACATGTTCCAGCAGTGTCAGGCATCCATGGCATCCCCCGACTCTGAGTTGAATACGGCTCAGCGCTACTACAAGCTAGAAAAAGGCTGTACCACCGAACCATACAGTCCTTGGGCTATGTGTATACTGACAGCGTGTTTGGGTCCTGTCTGTCAGGCCAAGCTAGTTCAGGCAATCCTTTTTGCCATAACTCCCGTACTGGATGATCTATTGATCTATGAGCAGGATCTACTAGTGGTGGAGAAGCCTAGTGACGAGCACAGCAATAATCAGACCTGACACCACCCGTAGAGCTATCATCCTGCTAGTACTGCCGGGCGGTGGTGAGTGTCAGCATGGGTCGCCGTTTGTCCTCCAGCACTCCTGCTGTTCCAGCAGTCGGAACGACAGTCAGAATTCCAGTTGGAACGATGGTAGCACTGGCCCTCGTAGGAGACCACGGGAACCTAGGTGATGGGCGTTGGAATGACATGTGCAGCTGCGTTGATGTCAGTGTTAAACCCAAAGTGCACACCTGGGGAATTCCTCTCGACTATTATGTTATTGTAGCCCCTAACCTTTAGATCCTCGACATTCACGATCATATTGCTCAGAATAAGTCGTAGGTGTGGCGATATAGCGAGGTTGAGCTTACAACATTCATTCTGTAAGGCTTGCTGGAACTTGGCAATGAAGCTACTGGGATGTGCAACAATGATCATGTCCTCAACGAGACTGCTGAACATGGCCTGCACCTCTTTTCCACTCACCCCATCTATGGAGTGGCGCAGCTTGGCCTGGGATGTCAGGAGATAATAACATAATGCTTCTAAGGACTGGTTGATTCGAACGATCCCTGGTGGTGTGAGCCTAGAGATTGTGTATGGGACAAAGTATGTCCACGGCTCTGGATAGTCCTGCCTGATTCCGGTGATATGCATATGCTGCACCAGTGCCTCGGCCTCGGAGTTTGAGTCGAATGAGAATGTCGCCATCTTCCGACAACCGATTTTTCGAGATGTTTGATAGGAGAAGCCTGAGTAGCTTCGTCTCGGTTCGCCATACATAATGCTTAGACCAGTGTTGTCTCTACCATGGAAACGATAGTCTGAGTGGGTATTGAACTCTCGTTGTAGTTTACTGGCTGCTGAGAGGCTGTAGCTAGCAGTTTCCACGGGCTGTGAATCGAAATCATTTGTATCAGGCATGCTTGAACCCAGCTCATTGGAGGATTCGTCTCACCGTGTAGTACACATGGAATCTGAGGCAGCTGGCAATGAGGACAGCTTCGTGGATACAAGAATAGGAGTGTAGCAAACTCACTCCGACGCCGGTTCCAGAATGAAAGATTCGGACCTGCCATCCAGGTATGAGCTTTCTTCACATCCTTAATGGTGATTGCAAGGTTGGTCAGTGGTCGTGGATTGATGGAGAAGCTAATGCGGGATCGCCCGCCGACTGTGATCAAAATAGGTGTTAGATCCGCTATGTTATCCCGTAGACCACGTGGTCCAGCTCTCGAGCGGGTCCAGAGTGTACCCAGGATGGGTGGTTGACTCTGGTCAATTGTCACGAGGTTTGTCGGGAAAGCCATCTATATTAGTCATCTTAAATCCAATGTTCCAGCCACGGATGCAACATAGTATTTGACACCATAGAGATCTTCGATGCGGCCCGCCGCAGCATCTCGTTTTTTTTACTCCTCCATGTTCACATGCCCGTTGGGGCCTTTGAGGTATTGTTGGCGCACTTTGGGTTTCTCTGTGTGGTACACGGTTTGGAGCTTCAATATATGGTGGTACCCTTCATCACTGACCTGCCCATCTTTGAGAGTTTTGCTGACAGACTCGTCGATAGCCTGTAGGCTGCTCTGTGCTAGTGTTACATACTTAGCATGCTTCTCCAGCTTTCTGGTGATCTGCCGCTGTCCAACCACCAAGTTGGTGGCTAGGACAGTAGTGGCAAGGCCCACGCCACCCAGCGGGATAGCGACCATAGGACCCACCCCTGTAGCGAGGGTGGCAATGGTAGCCCAATCACATCGGCATCTGTGGTTGTTCATGCTAGACTGTTTTATTTCGCCTTCGTGTTCTACTGTACCTTTCTGTCTCATTAACAAGATTCTGTCTGATGGTGCCAGCCGTGTACTGTACCACCCTCCTCAGGTGCTAATTCGGGATACAGTTCAGGCTGCTTTCGCCACTACGATTTAGCCATGTTACACCTAGTTCTTAAATGTGAGCTAGCTCTGCATTACCTGTAGGATCTGCTGATGAGTCATTGTGGGACTCATCTTTGGAGAGACTGGCGAACCGAACGAGCTTGTTGGTGTGGAGACATACCTCCCTCAACCACCCCTCATCCAGCATAATGTCAGGTGGCAGGTGCTTTCGCAGCCATGACATCTGGAACTTCATCTTGTCTGCCTGGTAGTACGCCGGCCGTTGGCTTACCGATGTCACATGATGGTGTGGTGTTGACCCTAGCGAAACAGCTGCAGATAGTCTTTGAAAAGAATGTTGTGTGGTACCACGCTGGACCTGGTGGTAATTGTCCAGCGTGGGTGCCACTATATAGCGCACCAGCGGTTATTGACCTGGAGATCACCCTACTCTCCACCATTGTGAAGAAGGATGACACAGTCCGGAAGCTTTATAACCAGGGGGCATCTTTACTAGCCTATATAGGATGGGGCACAACTCTAGTTGCAGTGGATCATAGGATTAGGGTCACTGGAGGAAAGCTCCTGCTTCGTCGCTCCATTGAAGGACCATAGGAAGCCATCAAATTTCAGAATGGCATCCTGCAGATATGGGGCGTGTCACACTCCTCGAAGGCGAAGGGCCCCATGAAGCTGTTCGAGCGTGTCGAACTCACAAGTCCGCAAACAACCCATGTTGTAATAGAACTGCAGCTTCCAGCTGGTGGTAGAGTGAATCGACTAAGCCCTGCCCCTGAAGGCATGAAGATCGGCATCGATGCCGGCACAGGGCTCGATCTGACACAAATATTTCTCGAGGGGTTCACCTTGTTCAGTTTAACCCTCCATATATAGGATGCTGGTAATACTACTGCTCATACCTGTGGTGCTTGCCTCACAGACAGCCATGATATTGGATGCCAAATGGGCCCACCTCCGAGACGAGCCTCAGTACAATCCCTTCCATGACCATCTGTGTAAAAACATCTACAGCCGATTTCACCCACGTGAGGAAATTGAGTCTGCCTGCCACTTCTGTGGTGTAGAAAGGGTATGGCGGGGATGTCTGCTCCCGCGGTTCCCACTACAACACCAGATTCTCTGTGTTACCTGTGAACATGCTAGAGTCTGCCATGCCTGTGGGTAATCCCCTTATGTCGATGCGACACCAGTTGTGACTACATGTTTGTTTGATTCAATATGGAGACATGAGGTATGGAATGTATTTGTCATCCAACATTATGTCGATCATCATCATTAGCATGTCTAGTATCATCATCATCAGCATTATGTCTATCATCATCATCATCATCATCATCATCATCAGCAGCAGCAGCAGCAGCAGCAGCAGCACCAGCAGCAGCAGCACCAGCAGCACCAGCAGCATTATGTCTATCATCATCATCAGTGCGAGGGCGGTGGGAGCTGAGGGCTGACTACATCAGATCCTCTCTGTCATGCGAATATGCCAGAGTCTGTCGTGGAGATGGTAGGCACCTTAGTCTACTAAGTGAGCATAGTCGGGGCACCTGGAAAAATATATGGCTAATCCCTGCACATCGATGTGACACCGGTCGTGACTACGAGTTGGTTTGATGTGGGAATAGACACCACACTTTATTGATGTTGTTGTTTGTTGCTGTTGTTGTTGTTTGCTGTTTTTGTTTCTTGCTGTTGTTGTTGTTTGTGGTTGTTGTTTGTTGTTGTTTGTTGCTGTTGTTGTTGTTGCTCTTGTTTTTGTTGTTGTTGTTGCTGTTGTTGTTGTTGTTGTTGATGTTGTTGTTGTTGTTGTTGTTTCTGTGCACAGAGTATGAGGCGTCTTGAGATTGTGCACAGAGTATGATGGGGTCAGTTCCACCCGCGGTGGAGTTGCTCTTTCTGCACTAAGAATTGAGACTCAGATATCAGAGAGATTGTGCACTGAGTATGATGGGGTCAATTCCACCCGAGGTGGAGTTGCTCTTTCTGCACTAAACATTGAGATTCAACCGTTTCGCTCTGTCAGAGCTCATCACATCTGGCTCCTGAATAGGCTGAATTGTTGCTGGTTCAAATGATGTATAGGCGCTCTCCACCTCCATGTAACTGCCATTCTTGAGTCGTCTTACTTATAATTTGTTCATTCTTTTCTTTGGCTGATTAATTTCCAATCTAGGTACAGGAAGTTATGTTTCATCCATTGTCCAGAATGCTTTGTAACTCCTTAAAATATGTGTTGACATAATTCAGCCTTGCTTGTCCACCATTTAGTACTTTCCTCAACAAGATGATTTGCTCTGTTATAGCATACTCAAGATATGTTGTGTCTAAGTTTACTGTTGGCGTGGTAAAACTGCTGTGATCTCCAATACTGTAATATGTCCGACTTCTACAAAATTCTGTTTCAAGTGCATATCATCAACTCATGATTCATCGACTCGTGATTCATCAACTCGTAATGTCTGTGATGTCAATCATTGTACAAATACGTCCAGTTTCAAATGTGTATTATCAAAGTCAATCATTGTACCTAAGACTATGCATAATTATTCCAATATAAGCCTTATCAGCTAGCTCATGTTGATAAGAATCTAACAATTTTGAACTGTCGTGATTATCGCCATACTTATTACAGGATACAGTTATAGGTTTCTTTCAATATTGCTGGCGTTGCTGAACACGATTGTAAATTATCTGTAGTTTAAGTAGCAGATTTATTGTGTCCATTTGCACAGTCCGAAATATCAATCTTAATTTTAACCACTCAATTACTGAACTAAGAATTAAGAACTGAATCTGCTGCACCCATCCTGATGTGGATGGCTCCTTATTGACTACGAAAACACTTTCTTCATCTTGCCGAAGTTACTCCATGGGAATTGATATTGTTTACCTGTATTTAACAAATGCTAAAGAAGACATTAATCCAGTGTGACGTACATGATTAATGCTCATAGTCATTATCCTCATCGACAAGGCCATTCCAGATGCGGGAGAATGTATCAAAATAATAATCGTATGGTTTATACAACCGGACACCCGCAGTCTGACACTTCCTCATGTCTGACAAGCATGTGCGCTCATTGACCTCGCATCACTTTTAAAAATCACCCGAGATGGATGTTCCTGGTGTTTTACATAACAAGCAGAACCTGTATCTCTGAATCATGAAGGTCGATGTGCACGTGTTCTTTTGTTATGACAACCTTCACCGAGACTGGGAAAACCCTGATTCGATGACGCTGGTGGTACATTTCATAAACACCATATATAGATATAACCTTAATTGTGATAATACGTAGGCAACCTTGCCATTGGGATATGTGAACCTTTTTTCAAAAATAACTAGTACCTGACACAGACCGATGCCATGTGTTGAAGTATTATTACTGTATATAAAATAATAGGAAATCCATCCGTGATTTCCACAAAACTCCTAAGAGAGACTTGCTGTTGAATATCGAGGAACCATCCTTTCCAGTACCATGCCTGGAGATTCGCCGTCTTTTCCGATAGATCGTTCGATATCATTACCTGAGCACAATTCATCAGCACCTAGTTCTACCGTTCTAGAACTTCCGCTCCACCCCAGCATGAAAGACCAGTCTGCGAATCCCACCATTGGAGGACGAGCATCCGATCTACCCTTTGCAAAGCATTCTGCTCGCCCTCTATCTTCTGAAAGAATGGCCACCACGACCAGAATCTGATGAAAAGCCGCTAATCTTGCTGCAGCTGCCACAACCCCTCTCAAGACAAGAGGTAGTATTCTGACTACAGTCCGTCTGCTGAAGTCACCGCTTGCCTTATCTCCAACCACTCATCCAGCCAGCCAATAAGCAACCGGCAACACACTTTTAAATCTGCTGTCTCAGACTAACCAGAGGGTCCGCAATCGGACACAGCCAGTATTGTTCTCTGGATGAAGAAGACCAACACTAAGCGAGCTAGAACAGGACCTTACCCTAAGTGATACCGAGCCATCAAGTAATAGTGACCAACTGGTTATGGAGAACCCATCGACGCTAGAGATAGCTGTCACCATGGCAAGAGCCCGAGAAGACACTGCAGGAGACCCTATCACTGACCGAGTCCAATGTTTTTGCAGGGAGACCCAACATCTGTTTCCTACCACCAGTCCAACACCAGTTGGGACCTCTACTATAGCATCGTCATTCGCTGTTATGGTCACCACCGTCAGTGTGATTCTTCTAGTCATTCCTACTACAATCACGTCTTCTGCCACCATTACCAAGCCAGCTAGCATAACTTCTTCTTCACCATGAGCCATCACCACTTCATCAATCATCACGTCTCTGCCCATCCGACGAACTGTTGCTGTATCACATGTATCGCCAACTTTTGTGTGTTTCACTGCGATCTACTCCAAGGTCGTTCAGACATCGTCTGAGTCACCTGCAGCTTTTCCTATCCAAGGCCTAAACACAACATCTACCACAACCATCGGCACAACTTCTGCCATTGCAATCATAGGTTTTAATTGGCGATGATCTCACGCCCCGCTGAGTGTGAAGATAAACATTAGCATTGTAGCAGCTTCGCTTTTTGAATAGTCATAAATACCAATAAGGATACTCACACTTTTTGCCACTTCTCTAAGTAGGTGACACCCTCAGCACTTCGCACAGCATTAAGAAATTTAAGTGGTGCTGTGATTGAAGCCGCGTTGTCACCTCGACAAAAACGCTCGCATTTCACTTGGACTGCCCTCAAATAGTGTAAAGTCGCCAGCAGAGGTTTCTGCCAGTTTTCCTCATTTATCTCCAGTTCAAAGCTCCTGCAATCGGCGCGTGTCCTCTGGCACCTCGACCTGCACACGTTTGGCTTGGCCACGAGCGACTTTGAGTAGGAAATATCGTTAGGACTAAGAAAGCTGAGGCCTTCAATTCACCATGCCTCTCAGCTCGCCTTATCCATGTCCGAGAACCTCGTGGCCGATTTTCCATCCTTCTGCGCCCGCCTGTGGCCTTAGAACTGCTAAAAGCATCGTAGGTATCTAGTCTATCCCCTCGCGTGGGATCACTTACAATGCCAGAATTAGGTAAACACAGAGGGCTTGACTAGGGACATCTTCTGAGAATATCGGATCAAACCGGTGGCAACAACCAAAAAGCTCACCCTGCGTTTTCCTACTCTACAGGACACTAAAGTAGAAATCTTCTCCCATTCTGCCTTAAAGTGGATTGATAAGAACCCATTAGCTGTTGGCACCAAATGACTTCCACAACAAACTGTAGTTCGGATCGACCGTTCTGGCACCGGCCGTACCAGCTAAGCTGGGTACACGCCGCCCGTCTAGGATTCGTTTCCTGAACACGCCCCTCAGGGTAGGGCTATAAGCGTATATAGGCCTATGGGAGAGAGAGTGTGTCGAAAAACGACTAAGTTCGTTAAAGCGCATTATGCGCATGCGCGCGCCAGGACGCTGTTTCTATGGAGCACGTAGTTGTGACCTAGATGGGATGGTGCTTATAGTGTACCGAGCTGGTACTCTGTACTTCTTATTGATTGTCTTTTCCACTTAAATGAAGTAATCAAGACCAGAATTTCTAAATCTGTAAACCATTTCAAAATCGGTTGAGAAATGGCTGAGTTATCCAGGAAAACACTTCTTGATTATCTTCAAAATATTGCCTTGACGTCATAACCACGTGGACATAAAGCGTCTGGAATGTTCTAGAACGTTCGACGACGCTATTATTAGCTGTGTGCTAATTGGCTGTTTCTCGAACGCTGATTGGATGAAGCCTGCGCCTGTGACGTCATGGAGAGTATAAAAGAAGAAGCGATCCAGTGATCGAGAGCAATTTTGTAACTCCCCATCTGCAGGAGTAATTTGAAACTTTCGATAACCGTTCACGAATACTACATCTCCATTCGGAACACAAACTTGAGGTGAGGCCTTTGCGGCCTGAATATGTGAGTCTACAGATGTAGAGGCAGGATGTTCTTTAATGGATGACTCGGCAGATCTGCCGGCCATGCCTAAAAGTGGTATTTCAAACGACGCCTCACCAATCGTGTAATTTGTTTCGACTTTCGACCGCAGTAAGTAAACTCTGCCCGGTGCGTCTTCAGAGCTGGTTGACATATCCAGCACCATGAAGCTTTGTTTTGTATCTTCATTTGCTTCTGACAACCCCCGCGTGTGACGGGTTGTTTACACCTTCCATCTGTGCCATCGGTGTATGGGAACTTTCTTCACTACATACTACCATCGTATCTTTTACAGACTGCTCGTTAGATATTCTATTAGGCCCACAGTACTAAGCAATGTACTCCTCCCGCCATGAGTGTTCTTGTGGAACTCTTGTTTGTGGAAAACCAACTTTCGGGAACCACACTGCGGGAACTTTCCAGCTTCCGGAGAGTGCGTCATCTCACATCGACTACAGATCTACGTGTCAATTTCAGTGACACGGTAGCCTAACTTGGGAATGACTACCAAGTATCCAAGTAACTCTGCTTCACCGTTTAATCATTTCTCTATATAGGTTTTGTTAATTATCTTGTATCCGTACTAATGGTTCGGATGACTAAAAGTAACCGTAACGGTCTTAGGACCGATAGTTATAATTTCTGTATTTGTTAATAGTTATTATCATTTTCCTCAATGTGTTGCTAACCGCACTATAGTAGGTTCATCAACCTGTATTACTATATGTGTCTTAATCATTGCCACCGTATTGTTTGTTCTGGTTAGATTACGTATGTATATGGCCAGTGGCCATCCGTTAAACTGTTTTGCTTAAGTTATAGAAAATATAGGAATGCAGGGCACGTAGGAAACACTATACAGCAACATTTATATATGCAGCATTTTTTCCCGCCACCAACAATTTTTCACTGAGGTCGCTGTCCGTGCTATAACTCTGTTTAGCCTGGCATGCTACCGACTAAAACCTTTTCTATTCAGCTCGATAGGATAGGTTCAAAATGATCAGAGGCACTTTCTTCATAACATACTGTAATATATTCTTCTTTTCCGGCAGTGCGATAATCTAGCCCCGCACTCCGGTAAGACTCATAACTCAAAGATTTTGTCTCTCTTCATATTCCTCTTAGCCTTGTGGCTTCTTAATTGTTTGGACGTCCCTATCCGCACCATGGGCTGATCCGACTCTGGGAAACTATTGGGGTTTCCGAGTGGTGATTGCTAGGGTGCGGTATCACACACACATTCCCATGTATCTTCGGATACCTAATAGATAGTACTTTAAGCCAATGTAGGAAAGCACTGCGAAAACACATGTATTAATTCTTATTTTATTTACTGACAACCCTCCCACACCGCAGTGCAAAACTGGCAACTTGTATATAAACCTAACGACAGGTTAAACGGTTAGTTCCATAAGACCCGGTGACGGGCGAGATATGTATTCTCACCGAATTCTGTTAACATGTCTGGGCATGATATTCAAATCTGCCACGCCCTTACGGGAAGGACATTTACGGTGTGCATTCGTCTCTCTTACCACTACCATAACAATAGGAGATATGGCCTAATAATGCCTCCGTGAAATGTAGACCATGTCCTGTAATGTTTCATGTGGTTACAAAGCGAAATGTCCGGATTCTCACCCAGTTCGGAGATCCTGCTAGTTAACATGTATGAGAGCTGTCTACAGTATTGATGTCCTCGGGCATCTGTTCTCTGTGACAGCCGTATCCAATAGCTAGCCAGACATCAGCCAGTTGCGGCCTAAACTAATTCTTGTTTTGACAACAACTACAAGTGGATTAAGCAAAGCAGATGCCCCGCAGAAATAAAGCGGCAACTACTAATTCAGCATATTAGCAATCACATAAGACGGTAATGAAGGAATCCATCGGTAATCTTCCGTTCGGTCTTCACGTAAAACATTACGCACCCCTATAGTCATAATCTCACTAGGTATGTGGGGTTTTTTCTACAGCATTTTTTGTTTGAGATATTAGAGTGGGCCCATTTTTGCCTACTATTCTTCTCCCGCTTTAAGCCGTGGTGACACCTTCCCGAGACGGAGGCCCGCACGAGGCACTTGCCTCTCGCAAGGATTCAGCGACGACAGTCCACGCCAGGATAATACTCCTCACGCAAACTAACACTAGGAGTAGTTCCCGCGTGAGGCACATCACTTTTTCGTCTGAGATAGCCTTCTTCCTTATGGCTTAGAGGTATAATAACTTATATTAAGTTAAAAAAGCTATGTCTCGTGTACGGGAGCCTCCCTTGCGGGGATACCTCTGTGGACCTACGAGTCTGTGTGGTACTTCCGGAAGCCCCATGTTTACAGGTTCATCTACCTGTCTCTATGTCTTGTATTTTCGTATGCTCTTATTGCAGTTTTATCTGGCATATTTTTCAATTAGTTAGGTAAACGCATTGTATAGACTTATATTTTTAGGTCACCAAATCAAATCTTGTAAGTCCATAGATCACGAAATTGCTATGGACAGGCATACTGGTGACACAAACTCTTGGGATGAGACCATTGTGTTTCATGTTCGCGACAATGGTCGCACGGCCCCACCGGAACGATTGAGTTCCACCGGCCTTAGGAGCCGGTTTTTGTTTCCCGCAGGGCAGTCTCGTTCAAGGTCCGTCACCCCGAGACCGGATGCTAACCCGCGTCGTCACTCGTCATGCAATTACAGCGCGGCGAGTCGACATGAGACATCGGAAGGGCCTGACCCTGCCCGGCGAGCTACAAAACTAACCTTAGATATATAGACTGATGAGAGGAATAGCGACTGTTACCGAAATACTGTCTGCCCGGTATAGATAGGAAAGCTGCCTGCCTCTTCACCCACCCACCCACCACCCCACCCCGCCCTCCCCACATCCACCCCCTGCCACCCTACCCCTCTCCCACTCCAAAGGAATCCCTGTTACACCAGCTTAGGACCCCTCTCCTGAAAGACAGGCATTTTTCGCTCACCACCTCACAGGCATACTCATCTCCTGAGTGAAGTATTTTTTGATATGGTGACGACGCTCGTCTGACGATTAGGACATGAATTGCTCCTACCATCGCCTCGTGTGCACTGTTTGGCTGATGGAAAAAATACTGCACTCGGAGCTCATGAAAACCTAAACGTTAAGTACAAACCGTTCTGCTTAAAAAGAGCTTGCTCGAACGTAGACAGGAAGACCGAAAGCTACCTGCGGTTAATGAGATACCTGCAGCCCTTTCCTCCCATATCGCGCGCACCGCATCTGCATGCATATCCCTTTCCCTGCAGGACTAACCCGATCGGATCCCTCGTCTTGGAAGGACTCGCTCATCAGCCTAAGGATGCCTATTCAACTGCTCGCGCCAGGGATATTCACCTCCCCCGTCGCCAAGAGAGCCACCTCCAATGCCACCATCACCGAAGCTCCCGCCACTGAAACCACAACCAACGCCACCTCCAGATGAACCTCCGTCACAGAGACCACCACCACAGGAACTACTTCCACCTCCTCAACAACCACGACTACTATCGTCGCCACGTCAATTGGACGGTGACAGGTGCAGCACTGCAGCCGCCCGGCCTCAGCATGTTTCGATCATACATGTCAACAAATGACAGATTGATAGACAGATTGCTATAATTTAGCCCGCATAGCCAGTAATGCAAATATTTCCCAAATATCAGCTAAAACGCTGCCATATTTGAGCTTGTCCTACATCATATTTACAGACTTCATCGACAGAAACATAGTTCCAGCTGTGAATTATATTTATGTATTTATGCGAGAAGTGATTGCAACAAGTCCGCGGAACATAGTCCTTTAATCTATCGCCGTAAAACTGTTTCAGTCCGATTATTTCAATGTAGTCTCTCTTGAGTTCAAAGCACTTTGAACGTTTCTCGTTAAAACCCTATATGCCCCTGAAATAAACATCTGAAGATGGTTCCTGGAGCCACTTTTCAGGTGAGAACTTTAGGATTTTATCTCCCTAAAAACTTAAACATCGCAGGTGGAATTCCAAATTTCCGAACAGATAATTGTCATTGGGAGCCAGGGCTAGACGGATGTTTAAGGTGTTTGAATCCACACTCGTGAATAGTCACGTGCACAAGGATTCCGCGTTACCCATCTAACTGACGCCTTAGAGCTACCCGGATAATAATAATAATAATAATAATAATAATAATAATAATAATTATTATTATTATTATTATTATTATTATTATTATTATTATTATTATTATTATTATATAGCGCAAAACTCCATGCAATAGCATGCTCTACGCGCTTGCAGATCAACGGAATAGAAATGTTTTGAGACTTGATTTGAAAGACTGTAGAGTATGACATGTTTTGATATCTAAAGAGAGATTGTTCCATTCAGAAGCAGCCGTGAAGGAGAAAGTCTTCTGTCCATATCTTACCAGGTTTGCTTTCGGAACTTTAAGATTTCTGTTGTTTTGTGATCGGAGAACGCGACCTTGAGCGTAGGGCAGTATGAGATCTGACAGGTAAGTCGGCGCCGTGTTGTTTACACATTGGTAGGTCAAGCAAAGAATCTTGTAACGGATTCTCTGCTCTATTGGCAGCCAATGCAAGTCACGAAGCGCTGGGGAGTTGTATTCATATTTACCGGAGAGTGAGATCATTCTAGCCGCGGTATTCTGTACAGACTGGAGCTTATGAATGAGCGCCTTTGGAGCGCCAGTGAGCAAACTATTACAATAGTCCAGTCTTGATAGCACCAACGAACAAACGAGTGTAGTAGTTGCTTCGTTCATCAAGTATTTTCTGATATTGCTAATGTTCCTCAACTGAAAGAAACAAGTACTGCAAAGATGTCTAATTTGCTTCTCAAGGCTTAGCTCATTATCCAAAACAATACCAATGTCCTTTACGCTGCTTTCATAAATTGATGAATCCAGTCTCTCATTCAATAATATGACGACATAATAAACTACGTCACATGTAAGCTGGCGTCGTGATCAATAACCTCGTGAACGACGCTATTTAGTCCGTCATAAACGCTTAATAGTCGTTACTATTTAATAAACCTTCTGTCGAATATTATGAAACTAATTTGACTGGGCGCTGTTGCTACCATATGTAGCAACAGCATCCAGTCAAATTAGTTTCAAAATATTCAAGAACTTACTTGCATAGTTTATTTAATTGAGATTTGGTGAGTTCAGGCTTCGATCGACACGGGCAAAGCGTGTGTGGAGCTTTGCTAGAGATGGGCGGGGCCTAGTTAAACTGTATTCATCCATTATAGCGAAAATGCTTCCGTAAGAAATGCCACACTAAGTCTATTTCATGTACCTTTAGACACCGATCGTCAAAGTTCAAGGTCAACCCGTACACTCTAGCAATCATGTTTTCGGTGATAACATCAGAGAGCCTTCCAGTTCTTAGATCACCTTCGAGGGAACTCCGTCCGCTCTTAAGCTAGACTACTCTTGACCACTCCAGACCGTTTGCTTTAATTGAATATTAGATGTGGGAAGATGGCTTGGTCAGCATACACAGCAGTCTTTCATTTGTGAATATTCTTGGGCCTACTGCCTTCCTTGGTAGGAAACTTGATGATTTCTCAGTTCAAATTCTGTCATATCCATGAATTCAGGAGGTGATATAATCGATGCTGAAGAGTTGTATTACCACGGTATATTATTCTGAATAACGAAACTTCCCAATGACCATAAGTTCACAACTTTGTAAACTATTAATAAACCATGTTCTATTAACTTATTGACTTCCTTTGCATTATCGAAATCGCATTAACCCTTCTATGGAGAAACCTGCCAAAACCAGCATCTACCGTGGTCTTGAGAAATATTCATTTGCAGGCCAAGCGAAGTGTTTTTTATGATTTACCACTGGAATAACTGGGTCGATAATCGAGCCAGTCATTCCAGTGGTAAACTTTCAAAAATAATCTTCTCTTGGCCCGCAAATGCACATTAAATAATCAAATATTTTGAATTTCTCGCCTAAATTTAGCGATTACATGGGGAAACACGTAGCTGTAGCTTAAATTTTCATATAATCCTGCTATTACCATCACTTTGTACCGACTTGCAGATCGAAACCTGTATTGACTGTCGACAGGGCCACTTAGAAATGCCAAGTCAGATAGTGTAATAGAGAGAAATAACGACAGTGACGACGACAATGAGGAGGCGCACAATGACGATAATGACGATATGGACAATGATTACGACAAAGACAAAGACGACGACGTTAACCGACAATGACAACCTCGACAATACAAAAGCAACGACATCGATGGCGAAAAGAACACCCACACCAACAACAAGAACACCAGCAAAAGGACAACAAAAACAACAACAATGATAACGATAATAATTATTATCAGGATCTATGGCATACATGTATACTGTATCTTGCAAAAAGACAAAATCTAGCTGTAAAAAATATAATGTGTACCTGCTCCATAAAACCATTATGTAAATCGCCGATATACCATTGTGATATGGTCTGGGGTGTAAATAAACATTTCATTTCGTTTCGTTTCATTTCGTAACAGATATTAGCAATCTACCACATGCGAACATTGCAAGTTAGATAAAGAATAACCAAGCAATACATCCCCCTTTTCTCAGGCAAAGTGTACATTATTTATGAAATCACGTTAAGTTATGGCGATACGTGCCAAAATTCTGATATGGAATGATGGTATGTATCTACATAACGAAAATGTCATATAATGTGGTGATATGCACCTATATGACAAAACTATCCAATTCAAAATAAATTTCCCACATTGGAGAGTTAGCACAATCATGTTGTAAGTGGATGGATGAATTGTTTTATAATAATCCAGAGAGTTCGGTTTCTAGCTATGCTGCAACCAACGACAGCATTCAGATAAATTAGATCCAAAACATTCAACTGAATGTTTATTAAACTATAAATTCACAAAAGACACGCGGTTCAAACGGTTACTCTCGGAACTTTGCTCCTTTCATGACGAAACTAGGCCATGTGATTGATCGTCAGCTAACATTGTAGGAATCAACTTTACGCTATGTCCCACCCATCTCTAGCTAAGTCCATGCTTTGTGCGTGTTTAGCATCGATTTATAGATTTTGAGCCCTGAATTCCCAGAATATCAATTTCAAGCTAACTACGCGTGTAAGTTGTTGAATAAATTAGAAATTATTTCACTGGGTGCTATGCGCCCATTCAAATTAGCTTAGCTTCAAAATATTTCACAGAATGTTTAGTAAGCGGTAAAGACATACATTTCGTACAACTGACGGACTTTAAAAGTTCATGACGGACTTAGCTAAGTCATTCATTAAGCAATCTGATCGTCACGCCAGTCTACGCGTGACGTAATTTATTATGACGTCATATACTTGAGTGACAGATTGGATTCATCCATTGAGTTTTTATTATGCTAAAGCGTTATATACGTGAGTTAGGGTCTCTCAATCGGGCTCAACTCTATGATAGTAACATATTCCGCATATATATCGTTATCATCGTAAATAAATTTGTGCCAATATTTCTATAAATCATCAGGCGGTAAAACGTTTAAAATGTGCTTATCTTTGAAATAATAAGAATTAATCAACCGAAAGCGACAGGATTTCTTATGAAGGACATTTTGATACATGTTAGATAGTTTTTAATAAAAACCTAACCTCGTTATTTACGAGACTCCATCAAGACATGAAATATTGAAAATAGAATTATATGAATCGCAACTAAAAGTGAATCTAGCATATATTTAACGCAATGTATGACGGGTAATGGACCTTTCCAGGTTTAGCTATGTCCCGACCATCCCTAATTAAGTTTCATCCACACTTTTCCCGTGTTGGGTTCGATCGATCCCTGCGTGCCCTGACTATCAAGTTCCAGAAATCTATACATGTAAGTGGTTGAATATTTTGAAACCATTCTGACTGGGTGCTGTTACTGCCTATTGCAGCAACAGCACCCTCAGTCAAAATAGTTTTAAAATATTCAACAGCATGTTTATTAGCTAGTAAAGACATACAATTTGTACTGCAACGCTTAGTCCGTCTTCAATTATACACTCGTGACGTATTTATCTACGTCATTCATGACGCCATTGATTATGACGTCATCCTACACGTCACGTAGTTGATTATGACGTCATATAATAGATAGATAAACTGGAAAGGTCCATTGGAATGTCCATGCAAATGGCTTGTTGAAGGAAATACTTGAATGGATAAATTATTTCAACACTTATTATTACCTGAACTAGGTAAACAGCGTTTTCTAATATTAAGACAAATTCATGTCTAATTTTCACCCAAAACAATGAATCAGTTCTAAATCTCCTAATAGATTTATTTATATTACGACTACAAATGAAACCGCAGACTCACTAGACTCTGTCACGCTTGATTAGTAAAATGGTAAATTAGGTTACTATTGAGATGTTGTCAGACTTTATTGTTTAATACAATATTCCATATGCCAAACATTCAGTACCTTTGCACCACTGTGATAGCTTTTTATTAACCCTTTGAACCCTAAAAAGCCAGGATCCCAATTTCGACGTCGCAATGCACATAATCCGTTGAATATTTTGAAACTAATTTGACAGGAACGTGTTGCTTCTATATGCAGCAGCAGCACCCAGTCAAATAAGTTTCAAAATATCCAACATATTATTAATTAAAACGTAAATAATTTGGGTGATTTTGGTATTTCGTGTTTAAAAGGTTAAGTTATCATATGGTCATTGCTGTTCTGTTTATTTCATTGAATTCTATCTTTTGCACTTATATACCTCATACTGAATCCAACAATATCTAAAACAATGGAAAGATCCTATCTGTCACTCAAGTATATGCCGTCATAATTTATTAAGTTACATTTTGGCGGACGTCACAATCGAAATGTGCAATGAATTACGTATCTAACTCCGTCACGAACATGTAAAATTCTATTTCTTTGATGTTTTTTATTATTTAATGAACAGTCTGTTGAATATTTTTAAACTAATTTGACTCGGCGGGCGCTGTTGCCAGTCAAATTAGGTTCAAAATATTGAACAGCTTACCTTTATAGTTACGTTGAAAATGGGATTCTGATAATTTAGCGTTTAAAGTATATACATCGCTAACAACAATCCGTGGGTGGAGCTTAACTAGAGGTGGGAGGGCATAACTAGAGGTGGGCGGGGCATAGCTAGAGTCTATTCAAGAGACATGCTTCTCAATTTCGTTATTTATAGACTTCCTCAATGCTATAACTGCAAGCCAATACAATTATTTGTTATTTGTTATGCATTATTCGTTATACATTAGTCATTATTCATTGTTTTTCTTTGTCATTATTCGTTATTCATTCTTTATTATTCGTCATTCATTATTAATTTTCACCATGCATTATTTTTTATTCATTAATCATATTCGTTATTTGTTATTCATTGTTTGTTGTTTGTTGTTCATTATCCATTAATCTGTATCCGTTATTCATTATTCGGTATTCATTGTTTGTTATTCATTTTTTATTTATTGTTCGCTATGCACTAATCATTTTTTGTAGCTCGCGGGGGTACTACTGGTCCGCCAATAGATTTCCGCCCATCGCACCGCAAGCGCACGATGACCGGGATGGCTGGTTAGCTGCGGATCTCGGGGTTGCGGATCCCGGATCCCGAATGACGTCTCTCCGGGAAATACAAAGCCTGATTGCTAGAGCCGGCGGGAACAATGATGTTCCAGTGGGGCCGTGCGACCATTGCCGCCAAGATTGAACCACACGGCCTCATCCCAACTATTAGTATCACCGGTATGCCTATTCATACTAATTTAGAGATATGGAATAACTTATAATTAAACAGTAGAAATGTTAATAAATACTATACAAACAAGGTGAATCGTAGACAGTAGAATGAGCACACAATAATACACAATATAGATCTAGCTAGTGTTATTTCCACGTGGTGTCGCCGGAGGTATCACACAGGTTCGTGAATCCGCAGAGATCTCCCCTAAAGAGAAGCATCCGCAACGAAGTCACTAAGTAGCTTAATATAAGCTAATATACCCCTAACACACACAAAGAAAATATTGTTGTTGCGAGAGGAAAGTGCCTCACGCGGGCCTCCGTCGCAGGAAAATGTCTTCAACGCCGAAGCGGAGGAAAAGAGCTGGTAAAAAGGGCCACTGTTTTGTTCAACAGAAAATGCTAAGTGCTGAAAATCCTAGTGAAACTACTGTTAAGGTGTTGTACGCTGGTTTACGGGAAGACGGGACGAACGATTTCCGAAGAATTCCCAGGTCACTGTCTTATGTAGTTTCCAAAGATACTGTATTAGTAGATGCCGCTTTATTTATGCGGGCCTTCTGTTATAGTCTAACCTACCATTTAGTTGTTAGAAACGGAAACTAGCTTTGGCCGCAAGTGACTGGGATTCCTACCTATCTTTAGATACAGTTGTCCAATGGGCGCAGATGCTCAGCTTCCGGTAGGTCGCTTTGGAATATCATCTACCTCCAAGGACAGCATGCGTACATGTTACGAGACAAGGCATCCGAATTCGATGAAAATCCGGCTACCCTGCTCCGCAACCACATAAAACATCACCTGGACAATGGCTACATTTCACACAAGCAAGTTTGATCACTAACATGTCCTTTTGGTGGGGGTAGAGAGACGCTTCATCTAGACACTCTAACGAATTGGATGGAGATCCGCAGCTCGTTTGTCACCGTGTGCTACGAATCTAACGGTTGGCCTGTCATTAGAGTTAAATTCCATTATGTACAAATATGCACTGCGGGCCGGTAAATAAACTAACTATCTCATAATTTTAGCTATATGATTTCGCAGTGCTTCCTTCATTGGCAGGGGTATCTAGCTAAAATGTATCCGAAGATTCGGGGGGGGGGGGGGGCAGGGGGGATGGGGGAGTGTGTGTAAATCAGCACTTTAACCATCACCGCTCGGAAACCTCTGATAGTTTCCCAGGGTCAGATCAGATCAACGTGCTGATAGGGAATCCAAACAATTATAAAGCCGTACGGCTGGTGGATCGTGGAAAGAGACAATAACTTAACATATGTGAGGCCTTATGGTAATTGGCCAATTTGACACAACCTTGCCGGAGTACACTATATGTCTCTAAACGAAGAAATTGTCCCTAACCACTTTAACCTATCCTATCGAGCTGAATAGTAAGGTTTAGGGGTAACATGCCGGGCTCACACAATTAGAGCATGGTCAGCGACCTCAGTGTAAAATTGGTGATGGCGGAAGCAAGTATTGCGGATATAAATGTTGCTGTATAGTATCTCCTAGCGTACTGCGGTCCAAAGTTTTCTACAATTAAGCAAAACATATTAACTGGACGGCTATCTGCCATATACAACTAACCAATGAAATAAGTAGAGTGTAAATAAATTAAGTAACTAAGTATCATAGACTGATAAACCTAGACAGCGCGTCTAGTTGAAAGCACCACAGTAACCGAAGATAACATTCACAGTAATATAGAAATTATAAATTGCGGTCCTAAGACCGGGAAGGTACCTATTAATCATCAGTACCAAATACGGGAATAATAATAATTATATGTACAATAGTATAGTTACTTGAGTACCTAATAGTCATCGGTACGGAACAGGCTACTATGTTACTGAAATTGAGGCGCTACCATATTCATAGCGTGAGTCGACACGTTCTCTGGAGCTGGAGAGATTTCTGCAGGCGATTCCCGCAGCTGGTTTCTGCAGGTTGGCTCCGCAAGATGACCCCTCCAGGCAGGGTAGATACGGTACACACGCAGGACAGTGAAACAGAGCAGTGAAAAGATGTCTATTAGATAGTCCCAGCAACTAGTATATAATTTATAGGATAGTGAGAAAGTTATCCGTCCGGCGACGGAAATAATAACGTTGAGGTCTGCCCATTAACAAAGAGAGCTGTATATAATGTTAAGCACTTACATAACTTGGCACACGGTGCGGGATGCATCGCATAGATCTTGCGGGGCACCTAGCAAAGTCCACCAGACTGTGGTCAAAAGGTTAATTAAAACACACACGACATGCAGTGCGGAGATTGAGGCCCACTTTTCAGCATGGTCGGCAAATCCGGCGAGTCATCCACCAAGAATCACCATAGGTCTACATTCCGTAGAATTACATCCCGGGCCCGCACGGCCCTTTCCACAGAGGTGCGCCCTTTAGACAAGTCCGGAAGCAGGAACCATAACTTTAATTATTTCGCTCCCGGAGGGCCGCCTGGGAGCATCCAAAATTCCGTAATGCGGAAAGTCCAAGAACTGCTTTCCAGTGCAGGTGAGCTAAAAGCCATTTTGAACCGCGGTGATGTGGTGTATCTTCCGTCGGTGTTTCGGTCCACTCAGCAAGTCCCGCACCTCCAGCCAGTCCTCCAGACGGGTCGGTCTCCATGCAGACGATGCTCCTGATTCTTGGTTTTTCACACCTTTTACACTACTCGTGACGTCAGAGACAGATGCCTCAGCCAAACAGCGGCCGCGCAGTAGCCAATCAGCGTGCAGCTAGATCAGTGACGTATTCGCCACGTTCTAGAACATTCTAGATCTTTTTATGCATACATGCGATTACGACGTCAAAAGCAATATTTTGAACATAATTCAAGGGGTTTTCCATGCATAACTCGGGGCCGATTTTGAAATGGTTAACAGTTCTAGAAAGCTCCTTTTATTCTGGTCCTGATCGGTACCAAGAACAACGAGCACGGAATAAGTAAACGCTTTTACGAGTGCCTACTCTGTACACTATAGGCATGCACTCGCTTCTAATTCCGTGATGTGTTGTTAGGGAAACTCTGACGCGCACGCATGCGCACCACGCGCTTTATCGGGCTTTTAACGAAAACCTCTCTCATAGGGCCTACCCAGAGGGACGTGCTTGGAGTGAATCCGGAGTGGCCGTTTTACTGTAGCTTTACTGGGATGGTCAGCACCCGTTCGGTCGGTCCATGCTACACCACCCCCTCCTAGTTTGACACCCATGGCAAATGATCACGCATAGCGGATCGAACACACGGGAGCGTGCTAGGTAGGAATTATAGACTTCCCATGTAGGTGGGTAGCCGAGAGGAGAGTGACGTAAAAGACGCGTGTTCATAAGAAAGAACACATAGGGTGCGAAAGAGTTTGGGAGGGAGGCATACCATTGATTTTAATTTTTTGACCTGGAATTATTTTTCCAGGTCTTTTCTTTTTTTGTGTGTGTTTTTATTTCTTGGTGCGTGCATACTTTTATTATTCAGAACATTGATTTTCTAAACAATAGCTCGCATGGGTGTTCTCTTGGATGCGATAATCATTTTCCACAGAGAACACCCAAGCTCCAACGTACCTTAATTACAATATAGTTTATATAATGTAGATATATATATTAATCACGTAACTATACCCGTAAGGGTATCACACAGTTATGCTTAATTACAAGTGCATCCTGGGTAAATAAAGGGATACACTAAGTGTATACTGATTATGGGTAGCTTCCACTAACCCACAATCCATCCCGTCGTACTGACGGGGGAACTAAAATAATAAGAAAATTATCAAAATAATAATAAAATAAAAAGGTTACGCTACGGTGTGTTGTGCACTTACGTCGCGCACGGCGTGTTTACAACACATGAATCTGCAGTGATTAGTTTATGTGACCGCTACGCAAGAATATTGCGCAGTTGTGTAGGATGACCGTAGTCAGCCTAGGGACTGGGTGTCAATTATTAAAACATATTTAATAATAAGAAAAAGATTTTAAAATAAACATAATAATAATAAAAGTTCAGTGTTCCGCACAACTACTGATAAATCCTGCTGCAACCTCGGCAATAGTGTCCACAAACATCCACTGTGAAATTTCCCCAGGGTATCTGGGTAACCCGACTCGTACAGGATGGATGCGGCGGATGATCCTCCGCTGCCGATATATCACTACTAAGCAGGCCCAGGTCGGTAATACTATAGCTGGGCGATGGTGCGGACATATCCATTGAAGGATGGTGGCAGAAATGATGACTGGTGATGTGCGAACTGACAGTGGTGTAGAGACGGCTGACATTACTGTTGTTGTTGTTGTTGTTGTTGTTGTTGTTGTTGTTGTTGTTGTTGTTGTTGTTGAAGTCGTAGTGGTGGTCCGTGTTGCGGGTGGACTGAGTGCCGTAAATTGAATGAGCGGTCGGTGAAACGATGACACTTTCGTGGATGCTGATGCGGTTGCTGATGCGGTTGCTGATGCGGTTGCTGATGCGGTTGCTGATGCGGTGCTGGCAGATAATTTCCGGATTTTGGTGTACTTTAGAAGTTTACTGGCGGTCGTCCTTGGTACTGCACGGATTTCCAATGAATATGTGATGCATTTCTTTCCAGCGCAGGGACGATACGGTGTAGTTACTTTCCAAACTGCTGGATCCGTAGGAGTGCTGCTGCGCGGGTGTAACATGATGCTACTTCGTGATGCAGTGGTGGTTAGTGTTGCTTCCGTAAGGCGGATCTCCTCGTCGATAATAAGACTACAAGGAGATGTAGATCTGTCTGAAACATCCTGTAACCCGTGTTCAGATACGGTCACCGGTGTTGTAATAACCACAGAAATTGGTCGGCTGTCTACGGAGTCGTCTGTGATGTGGATGGCAGAGTTGCTGCAGGTGCTGTCAGAGTGGAAACTGCAGGTGATGCTGGTACCGTTACTGCAGGTGATGCCAGTGCTGGTCGTGCTGGTGACTCCATCGTGTCGCTGACTGGCGTGATATAAGGACTTAATGTATGTCGCGAGGTGAATGCGGTGGTTGCTGTTGCTGGTCTGTAATGCGAAAAGTCTGGTTGTCGCCGTTTCGTACACTTGGGCTTGGCCCTCTTTCCTGTAGGAAGCACATTAAGCGGAAGTCTAGTTTCAAAATGAGCGGCGAGCACGTCAACATTCTCACTTTGTTCACCAGGATGTAATGTTACTACTAGCACACGATGTGTATCCGTCAACGCATGCATCACACCGTAATGTGTATGTGTAAAAAGGTACTTGCAGTCCGTACAGAATGCGAGTTGAAAAAGATGATCACGATTGACATGTCAAGTCCGAATTGCGGGAAAAAGCGCACTTACATGGCTGTCCATTGAGCTGTAATGCTGTACACGTATACTTCTTTCCGAAATGAGCTGGCACCAACTCCTCCGAGCTGTCGGACAAGGCAAGGTCCTCGGCAAGTGACACCCTATTTCCGCATATTGATAATGGTGCAGACAACCTAACCTAATCTATTTTTCCTAACTCTTCATACTTTTCCTGGCCAAATGATATATAGTAGTAATAATAAATAATAAGAAAACAGCAGAATTTGGTTTGCGACACGAAAGTAGCCTAATGTTTGTTCTTTCCTTGTGTCGAGTTTGACGGGAAGACGAAGTTTCAGTGTGCGCTCTCCTCCTTTTATACCTTTTGGTGACGTCACAGGAGGGCGGATGACCACAACCGAAAGTTCTAGGGTGATTCGGCCACGCCCCATAGGTGAGGTTTGGATTTATTTAAACCGGGAGTCAGACAAAATTTTCCTCCCTTGTAAAGGGTGTAACTATAAATATAAGAAGGATGATGTGTCACTTTCGTCTCCACTCAAAGGAAAGCCAAGTCTCCGATCAACATAAAAACTCAGAGCTACTTATTCCCATGGAAGCTCACCTTTACAGATTGGATGCTTATTAACTTGCCTTTTGTAATTTCAGCCTGGATCGCCCGATGGAGTGTGGGAGAGCGTGATGATGTCGACGGCAATTGCCCTGACCCACCCCTTTCGCCTCTTCCATCACGCTGTGGTAGATGCGCATTTTGGGAGGCTCTTGCGTTTAAAGCCTTTGATCCAATTTACTGGAAATGGAAGCGAAAGTCACGTGGTCTCTTGTTGTGAAAGCACGTGGTTGATCAGAAACTTAGGCAATATTTACGTAATGGCCGAGTATTGGTACAGCTGATTATCTGTTGTTGATGTGGAAGACGGAAATATATGTTTTAAAATCTGTTCCTAGAAACAGAGTCCCTGTATGCGCGTGATCTTATACATGCGTCTGTGGTTTGTCTGTAATAAGTGTATTCCGGCCCATGTTGATCTTGTGTAGGAATTTGTAGGTAAGAAAATATTTGAAATTCTCCTTGATATGATACTGTCGAGGTTTTGATGCTGCTTCATAGGCCCGTGGGTTAATGATCTGTATACACAGTGTTCTTAATCAAATTTAAGACAATATAGCTGCCTACCCTGTAACAGCTGACTCTCTCATACCTGAAGAGTGACGGTCTACAGACGACGAGTGGAGTGTGAAATGGACAGGACGTATGATGTCCGAACTTGGTGCATAGGCAATGGACGTGAGTTGGATCTGGGGTGGTGGTGCGGCTGTGGATGGGGTCGCCACTTGGGAGGGACTTGGTCTCACGATTTGGGGGCTTGGACGGGTACACCTAGTTGTGCGGTGTTGTTGTTCTAGACAAGCCAATGCCTCACCCGGCCTCTTCGCTTCCATGCTACTCACTACATGTTCCACCCCACAAGAAGCATGGCCAAGGGAAGCCTCAGCTTCCACTTGTGGTAACTCTATAATGGGGGGTATAGCATGAAGTGGGTGGGAGTGGAAAGAGGTCAGCGGAACAACTTTTCCGTCCTTCCCTTGGACAAAACAAACGCGAAAGTCTTCAGATACGACTTCCCAGATCTAGTAGACATGATTAAGGAGGGAGAGGGCGAGTATGTATCTCGTCATCATCCTCAGCGTTAGTTATTTGTTCACCGGACTTCTGGCTTGGTACAAGATGGGTGGAACTGTCAACGTGGTGCTCTGAACTAACGTCGGGAATACTTGTTTCCACAGAGACATTTGTCTGGGTACCGGTGTCACGTGAAACACCCAGCCCGAGCTCTGGCACTGGGCTATCACTGACACAAGGTTTAAGTCGATCGAAGTTGATGACTGAGGTCAGGCCATCTGAAGGGCAGATACGGTAGGTCACGTCCGACGTCTTACCTACTACCACATAGGGGCCTTTCCACTGGTAACTCAGTTTACTCGGCACATTTGCAGAACGTCGCGAATTGTGTACCCAAACCATTCTTCCCGCTTCATACGGGTCTCCATGGACCCGCCATCCATACCATGTTTTCTGACGCCGGTGTGCAGTGGATAAAGTTGCTATCACTAGCTCATGGGTCTGTTCTATCCGCTGCTGCATGAGCTCTATGTAGAGAGATGGTGAATTTTTCTCCCCCAGAATCCTGAGCATGGCCAGATCCAGTGACAAGGCTAATTCAGAGCCTAACATTAACTGCACAAGGATATAACCCGTGCTGGAATGTACTGAAGTGCGGTATGTCATGAGCATGTATGGGAGCCGTAGATCCCAATCTCGACAATCAAGGCATGTTTCCTTCGTCAACATTTCCGCTTGTGTATGGTTGAATCTTTTGACCATACCGTCACTGTGGGGATGGTATGGAGTCATGTATGTTTTAATGATATGAAACAATTTGCAGAGCTCGGAGATCAGCTTGCTCTCAAAATTACTTCCTTGGTTTGAGTGCAGCTCATAAGGCATTCTGAACCGACAGAACACATTGCTTGCCAGGACCTCCACCATTGTGCAAAGCAAATGCTTCCACCAACTTTATAAAATAATCTTGTAATACAAAGATGTATGTGTTTCCTTCATCCGTCGCATTCAAGGGTCCGAGCACATCAATAGCCACTCGCTCCCACGGTGCACCAACAATCTTTACCTGTAGTGGTGCGGAATGGTGCTGGCCAACAGCACATCTTTGACATGGGACACATATGGCGACCCATGCCTTTACACAATCAAGAATTCTGATCCAGTGGAATCTCTGTTTTATTCTAGTTAATGTCCGCTCAACAGCTAGCTGATCGGCGTTATTGTGTAGCTGGAGAAGTATGTCATTCCGATAATGCTCAGGATCACAATGCGGTTATTAATGTAGAGAACGCTGTCATGCATATGGCATTCTTCAAACCGCTGGTAGTAGTATTTTGCTGTTGTGGATAATGGTGTAACAGTTTCCCGGGGAGGACGTACCCCTCGTGGATTCACACATATATATTTCGTGTCTGCACGTATGTTGCTTGTTCGGGAGCGACTGTCTGCATGTTCCACTCTGTGCACCACAATTTGGGGAACACCAGAGATGGCTGTGTTGTATGTGTCACGTGGTGGCTACTTCAGGTCCATCCTCAAGCCCGATTCTGCTCAAGCCATCGACATGTCCATGCAGTTTGCCTGGTCTATGAATGACATTGAAGTTAAAAGACTGCAGGGATTCCAGCCTCCGGATTTTTTAGGTTTCTGAGCCAGCGTAGTGAGGCGTGATCCGTACGGAGAGTAAATGGGCAGCCATACAGAAAGTGTTTATAATAAACGGCTAATAGTTCTCGCTTAGTGGTCACATAATGTTTCTCTGTTTTATTCAGAGTATGCAAACCATATCCCAATACCTGCTCTGTTCCATCCTCCATGACCTGAGATAGAACTGTGTCAATAGCGTAATTGACGCATTAGTATCCAGGATGAAATTGAGGTTAGGATTAGGATGAGCAAGAATCGGGGCAGTCGTCAAGAGTTCCTTCAACGCCCTGCAGGAGCCTTCACACTCACTCGTCCACTCAAATGGTCAATCTTTTTCAGTGATCTTATAAAGGGGTGACGCAATCTCGCTGAAATGTCGGATGTAACGGCGATAGTACTGGCATAGGCCAAGAAAACTTCGTGTCTCCATAACTGAAGAGGGCTGTGGCCACTCTGCTACTGCCTTAGTTTTTGACTGCTGAGTAGCCACTCTATCACCGGATATGACGTGTCCCAGGAACTCAACGCTCTGTCTAAAGAGATGACATTTCTTCGGTTTGAGTTTCAAATTGGTCGTGCGGAATCTTGATAACACGGTGTTCAAATTTATTAAGGTTTGCTCAAACGTTGATCCAAAGACTATTACGTCGTCAATGTAACAAAGATAGATTTCCCATTGCAGGGTGGTTAATATCTGCTCAGTGAGTCGTTCAAAAGTCCCGGGAGCATTGCACAACCCATAGGGCATCTTGCAGAATTGGAAACGGCCATCCCTACAAACGAATACTGTCTTTTCCATGCCAGCCCCATCCATGCCCATCTGCCAGTACCCACTAGCTAAATCAAGGGTACAAAACCACTTGGCTTCAGACAAGGAATCTAAAGCCTGATCTATCCATGGGAGCGGATAGGCGTCCTTGACACTAAGATCATTAAGGTGGCAGTAGTCTATACAAAACCGCAAAGACCCGTCCTTGTTGCCTGTTAGTACTATGGGACTGGCCCAGGGGGATGCTGATGGCTAAATTTTTCTGGTCTGCAACATGTCCTCTACCTGCTGGTGTGCCTCTGCTTCCTTATGAATAGGGAGACATCTAAAAGGCGGACGAACAGGTCTGTTGTTGCCGGTGTCAATGGAGTGTCGTACTAGATGAGTTTCTCCGAGGTCCATGTCTCCCGCTGAGAAACTATCATGATATTTATGAAGTAATTTCCGTACTTGTTGTTTTTGGCATTGCATCAATCCTACTGTGGCACGCAAATATAGGTCATGTAAGTGTTCTGGCAAATCATCAGAAGTTGTGGCTGGTGTGATTGCGGGTGGGGCTGTCTCCAGCGATATCACATCAACCAGATCGCCACAACAGACTCCTGATCCAAGTGTAATAGGGTCCGCAGTGCCGTTGAATACGCTGAACTGGATATGTTCCTTGTTGGTGGTGTCCACAATGATGTGGGACTGGCGCATTGTGAGGCGATCATGTATTCAGGGTCGGGTTCCAGCATGGCGGTGCGAGTGTTGTTTCCTAATTGTGGTGCAGTGGCCCACAGGATCCTTTCTTGACCCGGCTCAACTGTGGCCATTGTTGCTAATATTACCACGCACATGTCATATAGTGATGATTTCGGTCCAAGGGGTATCCGTCGGCCGTGTATGTCTAGTTCCTGTTGTCTGCAGTGCATGACGGCTTCGCTGGCACTGAGGAAATCAAAACCAAGCAGGGCATCATTTTGAATAGAGGCGATCACAACTCACTGAATGAATTGCATTTCCTCTATCTGTATTACGAGGTTTACTACTCCAGCCATGGGAACATTGGAAATATGTTTGTAGGCTTAAGGGGTGGCTTCTTATGAGGAGGGGTGTTCTCATACAAGCACTTGTTGAAGACAGTGATGGAAACTCCAGTGTCTACAGTGGCACTGGTGGAAATTGCGCTAAACAGACAGGCATACTTATATATCATTTGCGGTGAGCCTGCGGAAGAGTCTCCAATGATACCATTTGCGGAAGTGAGGGTGGTGCGGTATCATTCTGTATATAGTTGGCTTGTTTCCAAATAGCTTCCGTGAGGGCTATTGGTGGCTGAGTGTGGAAAGAGCCGACTCGTTGTCGCTGCTGCTGTGATTGCTTAGGTGACGACGGAGTCGGGGTTAGCAGTGGTGGTGGCGTTGTTGCGGAGTCTGTGTAGGCTGTGTTGGTGCATACTGCAGTGCAGATAGGATTCTCGCGTTCGTGGATGAGGGCTACCTGTGTGAGCCACTTCTTACAACGCATTATGGGGTGTTTAGTTGATGCGCAGAAGAAACACCACCGGCATTCCACTTTCACTTCTTTCGTACGATGTTTCTTTTTGCGGATCCATGGTGCTGAATGAACGCGTCCTTCGATATCACTAGTTGTGGTGGAGGTTGGTGATGAAGCTGTAAGCGGTTGTGAGTTACATACCACCAAGGGACACCGGGTGTTAAGTGCCTTGGCGGGGGGGGGGGCGGGGGGCTTGCAAAAACTTTGTTTCCGCGGAGGTGCTAAAACCTACCACTGCCGTTTTACATAGGAAAAAAGGTTGAGTAGAGGCGGAAAGTGCGGGATCACTCTTTCCGCAGGGGGGAGATGACAGTGCTGCGGATGCAGTGTGCGTTGTGGGAACCGTCATAGAAGAAGTCGGGTGCAGGTGGGTGCATGATGTTGTAGGAGTATATTGACGAGTAAAAATGTATTAGTTTTTTAATTCTTATAAAACTTTCACTGAGTTATTCGTGTATATAAAATACACCACTCGACCTCGATTCATTAAATCACGTGGACAATAAGGGCTATATTAAAATTGCAATCAATTGTATTCAATTTTACAAAACTATAAAAACTAATACAGAAATGTATACAAAATTGGCTTAGCTTTCCAATGATGTATTACTTCAATAATATTATGCACTTAGTTCTTCATATAAACTGCTTAAAGTGCGTTGTACCTGATTCTAATGGTAAAGTAATGCTGTCACGTTACCAACCAGAAGTGGTACGCGCAATGCATTCTGGGAAGGTAGTTGTGCTCTGAGTGTAGATTTAGGGAAATTCTGGCGTAATGACGTCAATGCGGGAATGGTGTATTTAACTGGGAGAGGGAGGGGCTGTGACAGCAACGCCTTCAATCAAATTTGTTTCAAAATATTCATTCAACAGAATCTTGATTGAATTGTAAATTCACCAACGATTCGTTCACCTTAGTGACGGACTTTTCGATTTTTGGGGGAGTTACGTGAATTTAACCATTACCACTCTGATGTCAATATTTTTAAGTTTCAAATTAAATTAAAGGTTGAACTCGTGTTCATTTTTCAACAAATTAGGTGGAATGTGGTGCTGTCATAGACAGCAATATCGTCCGCCAAAATTGTTGAAAAATGTACACCAGTTTGGCTGCTATTGACACAGTAAAAGATAGAATATTTACATCAGAGTGGTATGGGTTAGTTGTGACATCAGCTAACAAGTGACGTATTAGATTATGACGTCAGCTACTTGAGTGGCATACTGGAACACTCCACACACTAGTGACCACTCATCTGTTTGTCAATCCATCTCTTTGTTTGTTTGGAAACCTTTCACGGTTAAAATGAAAACAGTTTACCCAGTAATGTTTAAATTTAATATACAAATATTGGGTATGAAGCCATATTGTCTAGAGAAGAAAGTGGGGGATATAATGGCCCCGAATTCCCATGATTGACCATTCTCGTATCCATCGTTACCATAGCCGTGATATGAGTAATTAGTATACCAATTTGTTTATCTAGCAGTAGGTTCGTCCTATAGTGGTTTGTGACCATGAGCGGATCTGTATGAGAAACGATCATCAGGATTTTTTTAGAATAGTCAACACCGCCTTAAGCAATGCATAGACTGAAAAAGCCTGATTCCAAGGAAGGAATTGCCCTTTATGTTATTATTTATGTAAATAAATTGGGTTTGTGATTGACATAAGTCAAATCCAGCGGACCAATATAACGGGGATGCTTACTAGTCTCATCATCAGACCAGTATTCCTAGTCGCTGCATAGTCGTTGTTCACAAAATCAAGCAGTTTCTATCATTACCTTGGATTAACTTTTCACGAACTTATCAGTAAAATGTATAGTTTAGGCATCAAAGTTATACTGGAGTTTATGATCTACGGATTAAGAGTTGATTTGTGGTTAGAGTAATTTAGTCGGTCCGTAAGTCAATTGCTGTTGCATTGGCCATATAGCGGAACGTGCTTCACGAGGCAGACGGTGTTTTAGAATGCCGATAGACACCCAGGACCCTTCCAACTGGACAGCAGCTTGACTGACGGAGGAATTGGGATGGATAGGCTTACGTGTTCCGGCAAATGTGCCTAGGACCGTTCTTAAGAATTTATTCCTTGAGAATATGGGCCACCTTTGCGAGCCAGCCCCAACCATTGAACGTGAATGAGCTGGCACCATTCCATCGTCTGTTGTACAGCAAGAGGTGTCACGGGACAGAGCTAAAACTGTTGTAGGTGTATTTGACTTGTCTGTATCGACGAACAGATGCAGTGGCAATAGAACAATGCAACAAGAATCAGATAGTTCTATGGGACGTGTGTGCCGACCAGAGGATTCATTGTGCGACTCTATATTTGTACAACATAGCCTTCCAGGTATGAATATGCAAAACACCGACAGGCTAACGCATACTGATACTAGGAGATCGGACGCTTTGGCGGATCTATACTCTAATGCCACAAACCTACGTATAGTGTTACCAGAAACTTGGATCTATTTACAAATAGTGTGGCGAACTTGTCGCATAGTAATATGACCAGTGAAAATTCCTCACACACTAATGATACGAATGATGTTATCAGGTCTGTTCTCGCTTCCATGGAAACGATGCAAAAATCTATCCTTTCTCTGGTTAATAAGTTGGAACAAACAAAACCACAAGAGAATACCCTATCCTCGGCATATACGGCGTGGCGGAAACAGGGGCAAGCATCGGTGACCACCACCACAAGTCATGATACTGCCCCTGTGAATATGTTCCCATCAAATACTGAACGAGGTTCGTACAAGTTGCCACAAACGGAGTTTGGAGTGCCAGCAGAATGCCTGCCGCATTTAGAGGTAGTGTCAGAATCCCTTAAGAAATCTATATGGGAGGGGAAATACATCAACTTATCAGCCCTGCTGATACCAATGTACGAGATGGACAATAAAGACAATAAATCAAAAAACCCATTTGGGAGCCCAACTAGCCCATGAACTTAGAAACCACCCCAACCCAGACTTTGTCAAGTATTTATGTGAAGGCTTAAGGAAGGGGTTCGACACCATGGTTCCAGATGTGCTATTGCCGACTAAAGAATGTAAGAAATTTAATTTCGGCTACCTCACATCCAGAAGTCACAGATTCATTAATAGAATCTGAAACAGCCAAAGGTTTTCTATGCGGTCCCTTTAAAGTATTACCATTTGAGAATTACAGAGTTAGCCCTATCGGCATAGCTTTGGGTAAATATTCCAGGAAACCACGTCTGATAGTAGATCTGTCCTCACCCCATAATAATGACCAACACCCAAGTATTAATAATCTAATATATAAGGAGAAATGTCACCTCTCCTACGTCAAGACAGATGACGCAATTAAGATTATTCAGAGACTGGGTACAGGGGCGTCAATGTGCAAAACAGATATTGCTGATGCGCTTACGCTCTTACCCATTAAACTTAATCAGTGGAAGCTGTTCTGTATAAAATGGTGCAACCAGTACTTCTACTATAAAAGACTCGCCTTTGGATGCTAGTCAAGTCCAAAAAGTTTCGATAACCTTCCCTCTGATATATGTTGGATAGCACATCGGAACTATGGTGTTAAAACATACTCCATCTACTTGATGACTTTATAACTATTGACCATCCAGATAACACTGCAGAGCGTAATATGGCTGTCTTACACCTAATTTTCAACAGGCTCAACATTCCTATGGAAAAAAACAAAACTATTGGACCCAGCGCAGTTTTAGAATACTTGGGCATTATTCTGGATTCATCTAAAATGGAAGTAAGGCTGCCTGAGGACAAATTAGAGCGTATCACAGCCATATTACAATCATTCCTATTCCGAAAATCTGTTACGAAACGTGAACTGCTGCAATTGCTAGGCCATTTGGATTTTGCATGCAGGGTCATCCTTCCCGGTGGGGCATTTGTATCATATTTAATTAAATTGTCAACCACTGTTAACGAACTACACTATCATATCAAGATTAATGAGAATTGTCGGGAAGACTTAAATATGTGGCACCAATTTCTCCGTAGGTGGAATGTATATATACATGTTTCATGATAGTAAGGTCATATCCAATGATGATTTATGCCTCTATACCGATTCATCTGGTACTATAGGTTTTAGTGGCTTTTTTCAAGGTGAATGGTTTGCTGAGGCGTGGCCCCGTCCCTCAAGGGTTATATTGAAGGCAGAATGATTTATCTATTGCCTTTAAGGAGCTATATCCTATCGTGGTAGCATCAGTCATTTGGGGATCTCGGTGGAAGAAACGACGAATCCTCGTTCTATGTGACAATGCTGCTATGGTAGCTATTCTCCAAAAGGGCAGATCTAAATCATTGCAAATTATGCAATTAGTCAGACGGGACTTGTAACTTTTTTATTGTAGCTAAACATGTACCAGGCCGTCTGAATTCTATATCAGCTGCTCTTTCTAGTTTTCAGTTTCAACGGTTACAGGGGCTTGCTCCAGAAGCCCAGGTGATGCCATGCAGAGTACCGGACCCAGGAGAAATCTGTTGGTGCTCCAGCCGGTCATCGACTCAGTATGGGGCACAGCTTTAGCGCCTAGAACGATATGTACCTATCGAACATGCTTTAACACGTATGTTCATTTTCTGCTTTTTTCTGGTGTTATTAGTGTTTTTAGAATCGGAGAATTACATGTGGATGAAAATGTACTAATCTATTTGGTTACCCATTGTCACGGTAGACTAAAAATATCTTATTCCACCATTAAGCTATATTTGTGTGGAGTCTGTTTCTTATGTTTGCAAAACAATGTTCGCTATCCATCGCAGGGCCAACTGTCCAGATTGCAAGTATTTTTAGGTGGGGTCAAACGCAATCAGACTAAAAAAGCTAGCGTCAGATATCCAGTAACTTTTACAATTCTGCAACGTGTGTGCCTATGTTTAAGGGGTGGAGTTTTTCCCTCTTTATCGATTTGATGATAGAGACTGCCTGCACAATAGCAATCTTTGGGTTTTTAAGATCATCATAATTTACCATAACTAGCCCCTTTGATCAGACCTCTAATCTTTGCATAGGAGACATCATGTTAACGCAAAATGAGGTTCACCTAACCTTGAAAAGATCAAAGACAGATCCATTTCTGGAAGGTGTGGTCATCTACCTATTCAAATCGGGTCATGTCATGTGTCCCTATGGGGTCTGTCAGAGTTATATCAAAGCACGTATATCTTCATCAGCAACACCATTAGACCCCCTTTTTATTATGTCTGATGACGGGAAGGCCTTATCACGCACATACTTTATTTCATGCTTTAGGCATGTCCTAGATCAACTTAATATTGATTCAAAAAATTACAATGGCCACTCCTTCCGTATAGGGGCAGCAACTACGGAAGCCGCAGCCCACATTGTGGATCACATGATTAAAAAACTAGGTAGATGGAATTCTGACTGTTACCGTACATATATTAAGACTACACCCTCCCGTATCAACCCCCAACGCTCACTCACCTTGTACCAGACAGAATATGAAATGGATCAGACAATCGATCAGGTTAGACTGTAGCATTACAACTGGCAGCATGATTAGTGAACTCTTTTAATGATAGGATAGCAGTTGCCACCAAATGAGTCATACCAAAGGATTAAGACAAAAAATGATACGCTTGTTGGAATTGATATATCAGTAAATGGAATCAAATGTTTATTGCATAACGGATCTGTAATTATTGTTCATACATGTACTTATATTTACCAATTTGCATTCTTATCGTAATGTCACATGTCATATATATTGTAAAACCTATATACACATTACATGCTACAAGGCACAACAGTTCTGAGGATCTAATTACACCTAAAATCATGTAGTTCACATAGCTATAATTATAGATGATCTTTACTCAGACATAGCATATGCCAAGCCATTCACTGGTAGATTCCTCATATTGCTCACGGTAACACTACATGCAGCTGTTGATTATTTTGAAATTGGTTTGGCTGGGAGACATTGCTGCCTAAGGCAGCAAATCAGCAATGGCTTACGCAACATCTTCCAACCATACTAATTTCAAATATTCAACCGAATAAGGTGCATATTAAAGAATATAATTTTCAGGGGTCTGTCAGTGAGGGGTTAACTGTTGTTGCTGGTGATTTTATTTCATACAGACACTAGTAGGTCAATAGTCTTAAGATAGTACTCAGCATAGTCTGTATATTACAGAAAAGGCACAATACAGAGGTTGATTAATACAGTAATTAATTATCTATCATTGCTCGGCTATAAGTAATTCTACCACCAATACAGTCAACTCATATTACATGTCATATAATACATCATCACGCCTTAGATGAGGAGTTATCGCCCTTACATGTAACAAACCGTAGATATCAAGAGTTATCTCCCCCTTCTGACTAGGTCAAGTTATTCAATAGGCAGCTCAAACTTAATTGACATTATTTCGAGTACACATTGATACTTGCCATATTTAACCACTCATTACTTTATGGGACACTCAGATTCAATTGCAATGGAACCTGGGGCACTCAGTTCTCCAATGCAATATAGAATCTGAGTTTAGGAATTATCCAGGCATAAATCCGGGCATTCATACCTGGATTGCCCCCACAAATTAATTCATACTAAATAAACCTCATCTTCCGGTTCTTACAGCACGATATTCAACATCACTTACGCTACACCGAATTGGTGGGTTCTTAATCCAGTCTACTCGTCCGATTTGTCGCAATTCACTCTACTGCTACTACACTGTGTTACACCGGGGCGAGATGGAGTCAGCTAGCCCATCAAAAGGATCTTGTAGCCGCATGCTGTACCGAGTTGATGCGATTCCCCTTTCACCTCTCGTTCCTTGTCTGGCTCTTGAGTCAGGGAAGGGGAGTTGGAAGTCAGTAGTACTAACTGAATCTGCCCCTTTCAGGCCAATTTACTAGTATAACGTCTTTTCAATTTTCTTTATTTTCTCAGGCCGTTTTTATAGCAGCATATTAGGTAGGTTTGATAATTTACAATGTGACGGTAGAGACATAGTAATTATACAGCATATGATATTTGTTATCTAACAAATTATTATTATTATTATTATTATTATTATTATTATTATTATTTATGATTAAATTATTATTACCACGATCACTACAATCATTATTACATCTTAACAAGCGTGTACATCTAGGCATGAATTTTCTTTGATTGCGCTAGAAATTTTGACAGCCTGGTAAGGAGTGACTTATTGCATATTGCAAAAAATCCTCTGGTTTTCTCTATATTGTTATTTTGTACAAAATATGCAGGTATATGTATTTCTGTCTTTGATTATTATATTTCGGCCAGGTGAAAAGGAAATGAATCTCACCATCTAGGCAGTTACAGAGGGTGCTTAGTCGTTCAGAGCAGTCAATGCCGAGCCATCTCTTTGATTCTTTGTACAATGTGTGGTTTAATGTCCGAAAGTGCTTCATTATGATAAAGTATGGGAAGATTTGTAGATATTTTTCGGATGTTATGGTTTCTTTGATTATATTGTAGAATGTTAATCGTGTATTATTCGTTTAAAATATGTATTGTTTTATTAACTACCTGCCATGTGTTGATACTTTCATTGGTGAATAGATAGTTTGACCGGTTGCTTCTAGAATTGATTTAATCGTTTCAATCCACTTGATTTTCATATTCTTGTCTCTGGAGAGATCTACACTTAAATACTATAATGTTGAAGACGGTTTTCCGTATCCTGCATTTACTAGCCCGGCCCAGAATCTTATCATATTACATTTTATGGTTATCTTAAGTGGATATTTTCCCACTTCACGCATATAATTACATTTGGTGTACTTCTCTTTAAATGTAGAGAATTATTAAAGAGCTTAGTTTCACAGGTTTCAATTCCGCGATCGTTCTTAAATCCCCATACTTCCAAGCCATACAGCAAAATTGGCTTAGTTGTGATAACTCCCTCGCTCAGAAATACAGCGCCAATAAACATGTTTGCATTTTATCCGAATAGCGACAATTTCAAAATCTTCGGAACTCGCGATGTGGACTACCTGTTTAGATTAGCAAATGCTTAAATATTGGTAATCATATTATTTTTAACGGAATTGTGGTAATTATTCATGCAGCACGAGACGCCAAACAAGTGCCGATCATACGCACACGAATTAAGTAGAAAAATCATTGTATACCCATTTAGATTATGTTAACACTGAATACGAAAGACCACTAGAAAGTCAATGATTTACAATTTTATCAATATTATCGTGTATGTTAAATATTTCGAAACTATTTAGACTGGGATTTGGTGCTACAAACAACAGCAGCATCTTGCCGTTACAATAGTTTCAAAATATTGGAAATATTACAGACGGAGTGCGATTCATCATAAGCAATTTAGTAGGAATAGAAAATAACGGAAATGTTGACTGTTCAGATGGGTCTGCGTTTTAACCTTTTACTGGACAAATTTGGTCAATATAATTATAATTGTTTATGGAATTTGCAGAAAAATGAGGATTCTTTTTTTTTTTTAATTTACCCCTAGAGTCTCTGGTTTCATTATTGAGCCAGTAATTCCAGTTATAAATTGTCAAAAATATACTTTTTAGCTATGAAAATTGACAGTTCTCAGGACCTGTACAGCGTCAGACTTAGCAGCAATATTTGCAATTTAAAAAACCGATTAATCAGTATTGGCCAAACCGAAAGCTTGGTTTTTCGGTTTGAGTATGATTACGACGGTTTGCATACCGTCACCATATTGAACCGGTTTACGGTGTGAGATCGGTATATCGCGTATATTTTATATATATTAACCAAGACTCTGGCATATAACTACAATCAAATACTAGATTAAACAGTTTCTCGTAGATTGAGACCATTATGTCTACCGTAGCCTTGATATACTCATTACTGATTTGGTCAACGCCTGCAGCTTTACCGGTTTCAAGAGTTTTATTGATTCAATGATTTCACTCTGTGTAATCAGTAGGTCTAGTTCTTCTCAATCTTGCATATCTATTTCTGTGCTTTCATCTATATCATATGGTAGATTCATTGTTTGTCTTATAGCAGTGAAAGAATTCTTCAAGTTCCATTTTTTTATTTTCTTCGTTCTCTTTTGGCTTACTGTTAATCAGCTTCCAAAATGTGTTGCTGTCTGTTCTATGTAGGTTTCGAAGTTGTGTATGGTAATTGCTGTCGCATGTCTTGTGAGAACTGCTTAACGGCTCGATAGCCATAAAGACCAAAGTATAAACCAACTCAAAACACAACTTACGACTCAAGTTTTCTGTTTATTAGCGCACCCCCACCCCCTCCCACGCCCGCGGGTTTTGATATCTGGGTTAATATCACAAAATTCGCAATCCACCATATCAATCTTCTCCGTGAGCTTAGGCCGAGATCAAATTTATCACGGAGATTTTGGCTGTCGAAATCCAAATCATTAATGTTTTTCACGCATGTAATCATATTTTCCCTTGATAGAATCCAGCCTGATAAACAGTGAACGGACCTTTCCACTGTATCCATCCATCATATGACGTCATAGTCAACTACGTGATATATAGAATGACATCAAAATCAATGACGTCATTATGACGTCATTAATGACGTAGATAATACGTCACGAACGCATAGTTGAAGACGGGCTATGCGTTGTTGTACGAATTGTACGTCTTTGCTATTTAATAAATATTCTATTGTATATTTTGAAACTAATTTGACTGGGAACTGTTGTTGCCATAGGCAGCAACAGCACCCAATAAAATCTGTTTCAAAATATTAGACAGCTTATCTGGATAGTTTTCTGTAAATTGATAGTCACGGAGTTCAGTGATCGATCCCAGCACAAGCATGGTGTGGGTGGAGCTTAGATAGAGATGGGCGGAGCATAGCTAAAACTTGAAAGGTCCATTGAATCTAAGAGTCCAAATATTCAAGTTTCCAAGAGCTAGTGAAATCCAGTTGTCGGAGGTATTGGTATAGAGCAAGATGATGTTTTCTTAAGATTATCGTGGCTGGTAAACTTGTGTCTGTTTTGCGTCCTGAAGACCCGCAGGTTTGGTTGCAAGGCTCTACATGAACGTGGATCCAGTATGAGAGGAACCAGAATTATTTGGGGCCTTGTATTCAGCTTTATTCATACGGAGAGCGTGTTTAAACGCTGCTCTGAAGCGCGATGATACTAGATTGTAAACGATCGGGTTTCCAGCACTATTCATATACAATAGTATCCTTCCACTCCAGAGAAATACCATCACTACATTGCGAGTCTTGACCGTTAGAATATCGACTTGTTGCGCCTGTAGCACTTGTAGGAGCCGAAACGGTAAAACACAGATGATAAATAAGACAAGGACACTCAGTAACATGAATATGGTTTGTTTCCTCTGGGCCGCTTGCTTTTCCTCGGCCCTACCAGATCTACTATTAGCGGTGATCTTGTCGTCTTTAAATATGATCATACGTATTATTAATAAGGTCATAATGGTCATAACTGGTATAGGTATTAGGTAAACAACAACATTTACAACAACCATATAATTCTGCATCCACTCCCCGGCAAGAAATAAGCACCAAACATGAATTCCTAAAATCTCCCAACCGGTCGTCTTGTGTTTAATAGATGATATATAAGGCAGAGCGATGACCAATGAGCCGGTCCAAATAGATGTCAGTGCGATGATCGTGAACCGCTTAGAGAGTATTGAGCGTGACTTGAGAGGATGAACCAGTGCAATGTAGCGCTCCACAGTGATGAATGTGGTAGTAAGCACAGAGCACACCAAAAACACGTTCTCACAGAACATACAGATGTAACCTGCGAAATATACAAAGGTATCAGTGCAAGTGAAAGGCGTATTGATATAATACTACTACAACTACTACTACTACTACTACTACTACTACTACTACTACTACTACTACTACTACTACTACTACTACTACCACTACCACTACCACTACCACTACCACTACTACTACTACTACTACTACTACTACAACAACAACTACTACTACTACTACTACTACTATACTATTACTACTACTACTACTACTACTACTACTACTACTACTACTACTACTACTACTACTACTACTACTACTACTATGACGACGACGACGACGACGACGACAAGTTTCTGCTGTATGCATACAGTTGCGCTACCTTCCAGCTTGCATGGCTCATATATATGCAGCGAACCAGGGAATTGGATGAAAAGTTATCCTCTTTAGCTGCATATTCTGTATGTTGAACAACAAATAAGCGCTGCGTAGCATCTATCTGCTTTCGGTAATTCAGCTATGTTACCTCTGTCATTGACCTCCACAACGAGTAAAGCTTCTCACTCAGATTCTGGAACGCCAACTACCTATATCATCCCGACTTAACATCGATATAAATATATTGGTGTGGAAAGTCTGATTTTCCATCGCTATACGATAATCTGGGTTGTATGTTGCCCACCAACATTCGGTGGTGGTGGTGGTGGTGGTGGTAGTGGTGGTGGCCAACATGTTTCCAAATCAACGTAAAAAAATGTTTTATTGAATATTTTGAACATAATTTGATGTAATGGTAGCAAGTACGAATTGTGTTCAAACTATTCGACAGTACGTTTCATTTTGTTTTGGAAACGTGTTAAGTTATTTCTGAGCTAGATAGTATTTGGGACAAATCCATCGATGTCTGTATATCCAATCTGACTTTGGTGACACCTTTATATCTGCCATATTGCCTATGAAGAAAGCCACCTTGTGACAGTCTCCTGTGCCATGGTGTAACCCCTTGTAATACGCAGTCTCAAGCAGTTGTTTGGGGCCATCGTAATAATGGACCTTTCCACGTTTAGCTATGCCTCCCCATCTCAATCTAAGCTCCACCCACCTCACGTCCGTGTTGGGATCGATCGATCTCGGAACTCTCTGTCCATAAATTTCCAGAAAACATTAGTTTCAAAGTAGTCAACAGCATGTTTATTATATAGTAGACACATACAATTCTTACAACGTGTCGGACTATTAAAAGTTAAAGACTGGCCAAATAGAATCATTTATGATGCAATGATTATGACGTCATCCTACACGCCGCTTAGCTGATTATGACGTCATATGCCGCCAGATGATAGATTGATACTCTGGAAAGGTGAATTGTTAGGTTAATAATATGTCTGTTAAAGAGCACCGATTGATGAATTCATTGATGGCATCACCGACATACAGTCCTGTCATATCACGCATGACATAGGTAAGCTGTAGCCACACGAACAGACATTTGACCATCACTGACCACAGCTTTTAATCTCAGCTGAATCCTCAGAGAATGGCAGTTTACATGGAAACCTCATGCACTTGATGCCAGGAGGGTGTCAGTTTTCGGGTGGGGCTAGGAGAGGATGTTATCGTCTCATGTTTGTGTCCAGCAGTTTTTTCAGCTAGAAACTATTAAGAATCTGAAGAAGGTAATGATTCGAATAGGCTCCGATACGAAATTGTCTTGGAATCAGTTAACACTAATATCAGTCAAAAACGGCTTCTGCGGTGGTCTTGAGAAATGTCCATTTGTGGACCAAGAGCATACTATTTTTGAAAATTTACCACTGCAATGGCTGGATCCATAACCGAGCCAGTCATTCCAGTGGTAATTTTTCAAAAAATAGTCTTCTCTTGGTCTGCAAATGGACATTTTCTATGAGAAAATTGAAATTTTCTTGAACAAATTTGAGGTTTAAGTGTTAACCCTGAAAGGCGAATAGGGGGATCAATGTCTACTTAAACACATCGAGTTTCTAGCTAAGCTCCACCCACGTTTGGCGCTTATTGTGATCGATGTATATACATTGAAACCTGCATTCTGATAATAACATGCTCAAGGTAACTAACTTTACGGGTAAGGAGTTGCATAGTTTGAAACTAATTTGACCTATGGTTGCAACAGCGTCCAGTCAAATTAGTTTCACAATAGTCAGCAGAATGTTTGTTAAATAGTAAATCCTTCAAAGACATACAATTCGTACACTTGATAAATTTTTCAATGTTCATGGCGGAGCTAGACACGCCATTTATTATGTATTTTGATTGTGACGTCAGCCCACCTGTGATGTATTTGATTTTGACGTCAAATACTTGAGTGGCAGATCTGATCCATTCATTGTTGGCAATCTTGCGGACTGTCTCGCCAGCATTTATTGTGAACAGAGTGCCAGACTGCAGCGAAAAGACGAATAGTCGTTATCGTCCTCCTCATAGTCTGCATCATAGTCCTTATCATTGAAAGAGATTTCAAGAACAGCAGGTTCAATCATCGCTGCTAGAGGTGCTTCTATTCGGTCTCCAGCCAACTTCTCACAATTCATTGCGCTTACTACTGTTTAACATTAACCGGAACTCTGTACAAGGTACAGGGTTCCGGTTAACGTTAAACAGTAGTAAGTGCAATGAATTGTGGGAAGTTGACTGGCGACCGAATGCGAAACTGCTCGGTGTATTAACCGCAGTGGCGTAATTCATTTCTATTTCTCAACGCATGACATCAGCGATCTTTACGAAATCCCAGAAGGCTCATTCGAAATTCAAAATTAAAAACTTGACTTCGAAATTCAAATGTTAAATCAGCCTATTATGAACAGTTTTATACATTGAAAATTTCTACCACTACATATAAACCCACTGCTACCATCTGATACCATCCCTTACCTATACCCATAAGCACCCATACCCATTAGCACCAATACACCCACAGCTATGGCAAACCAGACATTCACAGCCACCTTACACCTATCGCTACCCTACCCACACACCGATATCCACCTTTACCATGTTACAAAATAACTATCTCTACCCCGAATAAACATTGCTAGCCAATGTCATATATACTATATAATGCAAATATTCCCTACCCGTACACCCATAAACCCACCCTTACCCATACACCCACTGGCACGATGCCATACCAATACACCACCGCTACACATATCAACGCAGACAGGGCTACATTATCATAGTATATTAGTCTAGCCCAGTATAAAGACTGATTAGCATAGTCTACTAGCCTAGCATAGTGACCTAGCCGAGTAGCCTAGCCTACTAGTCTAGGCTACCTGCCTAACTTACTAGTATAGCCCACTAGCATAGCCTACTAGCTTAGTCGACTAGACCTCTAGCCAATGAGCATAACCTACTGGTTTAGGCGGCCTATTCTACTTGCTGGTGTATGCTACTACCAGGATAGCCTACTAGCCTAGGCTGCCTAGCGAGGGCTAGCGCATTCTCATACCATACCATGGCCTACTGGCCTACCTACTAACATTTAGATCTAATATACGGGACGACCGGCTAAACACCATAGTCTGGCCTACTGTCCAAGCTACTCGGACAACCTAATAGGATATCCTGCTAAGATACTGGATGGCCTCCCTTACCCATCTAGCCTACTGATTTAGCCTATTAGCCTAATCTACAAGTTTACTGGCCTGACTATCTAATCCACTGACCTAGCCGTCTACTGACACATTCTATTAGCCTGGTATAACCTAGCCTACTGGCTTAGCGCACTGTGCTATACAGTTATTGGTATCTATCGAATACCTAATTCCAGGTCTCATCCACACCATATTTAGGTTGGTTTTATGTTAGTCTACTATTAGTAACTTTCCCAATTTCTACACTGGTACCCATTTATGCTCCTGCGTGGAGCGAACGAATGAGATTGAGCATGTTTCCAACGACGGCGAGATAGTGCGCAGACCAGGCGAGAACTGGGTTCTCCCGTTAAGTAGTCCTGAGCGCTAGGCACTACACCAAGCCGCCTCCTCCTACTGGCATAGCCTTCTGGCATATAGGCATTACAAACCTACGAGTCTGTCTGCCTCCTGGCCTACATACTAGCATTGTCTTGTGGTCTTACTAAGCACATCATATTGACCTAGGATACTAGCTTGGCCTAGTCTACTGGCATAGCTACTGGCATAGCATATTGGCCAGGTCTAGTACACTATCCTGGCTTACTATATATGCCTACCGATCTAGCATAGTAGCCTGGCTTAGCATAGCATACTGCCCAACCCCGCTACGCACCGTCCCACACCTCCCCACCCGTGTGCGCGTGCGTGCATGCCGGGTTGGTGGGTCCTTAGTGTTGGTGCGTTGGTGCATATATGTACTTGTGTTGGATGCATAATTGAGTACTTGGGTGGTGTCTGTATCTACTTACAGCTTGGTATGCTGCGTCGGATATGAGTATTGACGGAAGGCCAGTATTGCTGAAAAGATATTTGCTGAGTTGTGTTAGTACAGGCTTGTTGCATATCGAGAGGAGTCCTTTTGCTTTTTCAAGTGGACACTTTATAATACAATAATCAGGGATATATTTTTTTCTTTCAGTATTGTATTTTACACAATTAAAGAGAAAGTGTAGTTCATCGTCTTGGCAGTTGCAATTTTCACATAACCGTTCACTTCTTTCAATTCACGCTCACCTCCAAGTTCCAATGGTTAATTTGTGAGTCAGGGTTCCTTAAATAACAAAGGGTGATAGCATCTCGGTAGCGTAAAATTACAAAATACTTTTTGAATATGAAATCGGTCTTTATCTCCTTATTAAATGATAGTCGGCTTGACTCACTGTCTTTATCTGAAGAGTTATACGTATTTTGTGTGTGTTTTCAGTGCCAAATATATTAATGCACCCTATTGAGCTAATTATTGTTTTTATTCATTCTATCCATCTAAATTTCATATTTTTCTCTTCGCTGTAATCGTAATAAACACGTATAATAAAGTATAGAGGATAATTTTTCATATCCTCCATTTACAATGTCCGCCCAGAAGCGAATCATATCACACTGTATAGCTAGATCTAATGAGTATGTTCCTAACTATGAGTAAATCATTACCTTGTATGTATTTTCTTCATTTGTATGATCATTTTAAATAATTATATCTGACAACTTTCGAATCAATCCGTTTTCTAAAACTACCAGATTTCAGAGGCATATGTTATGCCTGGAGAGACCATAGAATCAAAAAGAGTACATTGTAAATCTATTGGTATATTGTTTTCTTTGATTTGTTTGTATTAGTGCATACATTGCCTTCATACCCTGTTGAAGGGTGAGTTGTCTGCATGAAATGAAATTGTCGGTACATTTAACCCTTTAGCCCTTGAACTTGTTCACGAAAATTTGATTTGTCTCATAGAAAATGTCTATTTGCAGACCAAGAGAAGACTATGCCAGTAATTCCACTTGTAAATTTTCAAAAATAATCTTCTCTTGGTCTGCAAATAGACATTTCTCAAGACCACTGCAGACACAGTTTTTGGCTGATATAAATGTTAAAAGGTTAAAACGGACTCCTAGAAATAAATCTTCAACTATTTCTATAATATGTCCTCCTATCTGGAATTGCGGCGTAATAGTTTTCTCACGTTTTTCGAATACTATTATTTTTGTTTTAGAGGGATTCGTCTTCAACTTCCATTCGTTGCAATACATTTGAAACACAACTAATGAATTTTGGACGGCATGAGGGGGTTCTGCCATTATTATAGAATCATCATCATACAGGAGGGCAACGATGGTGAGTGTGCTGTGGTCGGCTAACGGGAAGAACTAGCCACCTCGGAACCGGTAATCCGCCTCCCAGGGAGACGCTACGCCTGTCCTGAGGATGGCTATACTCTATACACCCACGATGGCAAGAACGTATAAGCAAAAAAAAACCTCGCATTTTCTCCTTCGTTGATGATAAACGTGTTTTAGATTAGTTTAATTTGCGTCTATTATTGCGTTTGCGACAAAATTATATTGCTTAAGTTGAGACTAAAGTTTAAAGAACTGTAAAACCATTTTGATAATTTTCCGTTGGATGTTCGTTTGCGTGCATTCAAGCACTAGACTTTCCGTCACTTAAATCGTTTCTCTTGTCGGCCATTTGTGTTGTCTTGTTCGTTTTTATTTGGCGCCGATTTTCGAAAACAAAGTCTTTTTATTTTTTCGTTTCTGCAGTGCTTCGCTGAGTCGTAATTATAAAGAGTTGTTATTAAATAATTTTAAACATTTTCTTAATTTTAAACTTGTTTAAACTTTTTTGATCAATTTTCTTTTGGATGTTCGTTTGCGTGCTTTAAACTACTAGATTTTTCGCCACTTTCGGCCATTAGTGCTGGCTTTGATAGCCTTCGACACCACTTTTCGAAAAAAAAAATTATTTCATTTTGCTTCGGTGGAATTTTCGAGAGATAAGGACTACAGGAGGGAACGACGCAGCACAGGTATACTGGTATAATTTACTTAGCATTGTCAGCCTTATTCTACCCCTTCTCTCTCTCTCTCTCTCTCTCTCTACACCTCCATCTTTCACAGCCTGCTCCACTCAATTCCTTTACACACTAATTCTACTGCACTCTAACCTATCTAGCACACTGTACCGTCTAAATCTTCATACTGCACACTACCTTCTAAATTCTTCACACCGTAGGGTAAACCGCATGGAGGAAGGTGACTTCCTCCACCAGCTTTTTGAAGCGGCGCACAATGCTGGTGGTGGTCAACTGGCCACAGCGTCAAATGATGGCAAAGAGAACGACGGAAACGCTGCCAAGCAGGGCGCCACTGGTGGTCCATGCGGGGGTGGGGAGGGAATTCCCCGGGAGGGAGCGAGTGAGGGGGCTAGCGCCACTACTCACTTGGGGGGGGGGGGTATGGCAGGCGAGGGTGGGGGTTGGGGGGGGAGGGGGTCTGCATGACGAATTGATAATGAGAGAATTCTCCCACGAACAAGTGGCCCAGCAGGTGGTGATTCTGGAGAGCAATCTCCAGAACACACCACAAAGCACCCCTAAGAAGGGGGGGGGGGGGGGAAGGGTGTGGCACACCGGGCCGCCAAAAGAAAACGGAGGGTCGGGGTGTTAGAGGAAGGGGAGGAAGAGGGAGGAGGGGAAGGTACCCCACAAGAGGTGCCGGGACAAGGGGGGTCCCCAGTGGGGGCGGGAGAGTCCCACCCATCGTACAGAGCGGGGGGTCCCTGGGGCGCGCCCAGAAGCGAAGGGAGGGAGGTGGGCTATAAGAGGTGGGGGCCGAGAGGTGGTACCCAGGGAAGGAGGGTCAGGGTCAAGGGACTCGCAGGTGACGATTTTGCGGGGTTAACCCGCATGGTGATTTACAGGTTACTGTATGCCATGGTGGGCATGCTTGCAGGCCTGGACAAGAGGGGCGGGGAGGTTCTAGTGACCTCCACCAGCGAAATGCAGTTTCAAAAGCTGCTGGAAATAACGACGATAGGCAGCCATGTTGTGTCTATTGAAGAGTACACAACTAAAACCTGAAAAGACCCAGCAAAACGGTAGGTGTCGTATCGGGAGTCCAAAGGGACTTCACGAATGACGACATAAAGCAAAAAAATGAATGTGCAGGGGGACATAAAGTAGACTGGTTGGGTCGGATTGGCGGAACTGCCAGACCGACCTACGCAGTGAAATTGGTGTTCGAATCAGACTCACTGCCATGCAAGGTTAATCTGGGATGGATGACCTTCAAAGTCAAACCATACATCCCAGTGCCTGTCAGATGCCTTAGATGCCACCTGCTGGGCCACGTGGCCAAGCACTGCAAAACTAAAGCCAGGGCATGCGCCAACTGCGGAGAGAATCACAGACGTGAGGACCGAGAGCAGACCCACTCAGCCCCCCCCCCACCCCCGACCCCACCCCCACCACTGCAGAAATTGCAAGGGGAGCCACAACGCCCGGCTTTGCAAAAAGCCAAGGACATCCTGGAGGTAAAAACGCTAAATCAGCTATCATATGGGGAGGCCACGAAGAGGGTCACCCAACAAATAAGCAGAGGGGTGGAACGGCCGGCTGGGATACCAGCACCTGAGCCAGCCACACCTCCTGAAAGGACGGCATGGCGGAAAAGGGCTGAATCCGAAAGGAGGAAGCTGGCCACCCCCGGGGGAGGGGGGGGGAACAGCTCAGAAACGAGACTGTAGGAAAAAGGGGAGGAGGCTCCCACTGAGCCTCCACAATAGAGACGGCCACGCCCAGCCTCCCGCAGGTGAATATGGCCAGCAAAGCCTATAAACAGGCCTAAAAACCGCCTGCTCATGGCCTAAAGTCACAGGCAGTAGCAGGGTCCTGAACCAAACGGCTGAGCCAATCGGCACAATGGAGGCAACACTAGTGGACAAACAGGTTAACAAAGCTGAGAACTCCACTAGCAGTGCTAGCGACTGCAGAGACTCTCCAGCTGAGGTTACCAGAGGGACACCCGTGAGCAAGGTAAGTCCCACCGCAATTGGTGGAGATCATAAAATTGTATTAAATATTCAGATTTTCAGATTGATCATAGAGACGATCGTATCAGCAGTTTGCATGGGCAGCGAGGCAGCCAGGAGCAATGTTGATGTCGACGGTCTCGTTGCGAGATTCGTAGAACTCTGCTCCTCTGCAAACTGATCATAGGGGTCAAAATTCTTCAAAGGAACGTTCGAGGCACCAGGTCTAATGCCAACCTTGACGAATTGTGGAACACGTTCCACAACGAAAATGACTGCTCAAATATCATATGTCTACAGGAAACCCGTCTGAAACCCAACCAGGATTTCAAAAGGTACAACTACAAGGTCGAAAGACAAGACCGTACCGCAAAATCTGCAACCAACTTCGGTGGGGGGGGGGAACAAGGCGATGGCGGCATAGCAACCCTCATAAAAATTAATCTTTCCTACAAAAAAGATTGCCACAACATGAGAGTAGCGTAGAGTACCTTACAATAGAAATAGAAATCAATCTCGAAAATATTAATATTGTAAACGTCTATAGTCCCAAGGTGCACTCATCTTCGGACTATGACAAGTTCCTTGAAGGCCTAGAAGGTGAAACAATACTTGGCGACTTCAACTCCCACCATTCCCTATAGGGGAGAAAAACCACGGACTCCAAAGGCTAAACGACCATAGACCCGCCAGATATAACTCTAGTGATGGTGAATGGTCGGTCCTGGACCTTTGCCTCATAACACCCAGCTTTCGATCAACCCCCGGTTGGGACGTTCAAGACCATCCCCTCGGCAGCGACCACCTCCCTATCAAAATACAGGTAGGAAGCCAACAGAGCAAGAGCGAGGCGTCACTGCATAGGAACAATTGGAATTTGAAAAAGGCCAACTGGACTGAATACAAGCACATAATAGCCACGGAGCTGGAGACACCGATCAGCGGTACCAGCACCGAGGAATATTATGAGCAATGTATTGGGATTCTCTACAAGGCTGCCAACACAGCCATCCACCAATCAAAGCCGGACAATAACCCCAAACACAAACGCGTGCTTTTGTGGAATGATGAGTGCCAAAAAGCTGTAAAGCTCAAGAAAATTGCCTGGAATAGACTAAAGAGAAACTTCAGCATTGAATGCCTAGTTGAACACAAGAGACTCCAGGCCAAGGTAACAAGTACAATCAAAAGCTATTGCCAGTGAAAAAGCCAAGTCCAAAAAACCCCTACCCACCCTCATAGCAAATTGGGTAAAGCATGCCAATGACATGGGAAAAGCTGAAGCGCTTGCCACAGTCTTCATTGCAACCAGTAGCAATGATAACCATGACCCTGACTTCCTAGCAACCAAAACAAAGGTCGATGGGCATATCAATCTCCTGTTCAGCTCAGGGAAATGCGAAGACCTTAACATCAGAGACATCAACAAAACAGAATGGAACTCGAGCAAGCCCTTGGCAATGGCAAAAGCTCCTCACAGGTGAGGATGGCCTGAAATACGACATGCTTCGTAATATGCCATAGGAGGTTAAACTAATGTTGCTTAATCTCTACAACCTCGTGTGGAGCTCTGGAAAAATACCCTTAGTCTGGGAAAACTGGGATCGTGGAGCCTATTCTAAAACAAGGGAAGGACAAAACTGACCCAAGATCATACCGGCTAATCTCCCTGACGAGCTGTCCATGCAAGGTCATGGAGAGGATGATCAAAAACCGTCTAGAACATGAGTTCGAACATGCCAGTCTACTCCACCCTTGGCAGAGTGGCTTCAGAAAGGGCATACGCACTAGTGATCACCTAGTTAGATTGACAAAGGCAGCCAAGAAAGCTCTAGATGCGGGAAGAGGAAACATAACAATAGGAGTCTTCTTAGATGTTGAGAAAGCCTTTGATATGAGGTGGCAAAATGGAGTTCTAAAAAAGCTCTATGACTTTGTTTACCACGGCCGCATCCTATCCTGGACACGAGATTTTCTTGATAACAGAAGGATTAGCGTTCGTGTTAATGGATAAATGTCTAGGGAACAAACATTGGAAAACGGCACCCCGCAGGGTGGTGTAATAAGTCCCCTACTGCCCAATTTCATGATGAGTGATCTACCCAAAGTCATTGAAAAAGACAATGCACTAGATCCCAACACAATAGGTGGGTCTATTTTTGCTGATGACACAGCGTTGTGGAACAAATATGCCAAGATAGACCGGGCACGAAAGACCATGCAAATAGTTCTTGACATAGTCTCATGGTGGTGCAAAAAAATGGTTTCAAACTGTCTGCGGAAAAAACAGTTCAAATCAATTTTACCAATGTTAAATACGTAGGCTATGATGCAAATCTGTTCCTCAACGGACAGAAAATCAAGTCATGTGCTGAAGCCAAATTCCTAGGATTAACATTCGACAGAATGATCACCTGGAACCCTCACATCAAGAGTCTGAGGGAGAGATGCTTCAAGCAAACCTTCTGAGCATGCATATGCTATACCATGGCCTAATCCTGTCAAGGATAGACTACGGATGTGAAGCATACGCCACGGCGAGCAAGTCACTGTTAGGAACCATTGACACCATCCAATCAAAATGCCTGCGCATTTTCTGTGGTGCCTCACAGAGCAGCCTCGAGATGCAATTAACGTAGAGTGTGGAGAAATACCACTAGATCTGCGAAGAGAGGAACGTCTTCTCAAATTCTTGATATGTCTACAAAGCTCTGCGCCTACCCACCCTACCATGGAGGTATGTCTCCCATGCAAGGAGCACCCAAGACACAAGGTACTGCCCAAAATGACAAAAAAGATCAAACCACTACAGCCTGTTAATAACAGAGCTCGCCAGCGCCACTAAACGGCTAAACGTCGAACTAGAAAGCTCAAGGCCGGCTCCTGACCAGCCACGGCTACTACCGCAGATCAATGCACATGACAGCCTATCCTCACAGATAAGCAAGAAAGACCCGCCGGCGCTAATCAGGAGCTACGCTCTGGAAAACATCGACAACAGATGGAAGAAACACAGGAAAATCTATACCGATGCCTCCAAAATGCCCAACTCCGACGAATGCGGAGCAGGAGTAAGTGATAGGCGACCAGGAAGAAGTCCTCAAGTACAAGCTTCCGGATCACCTATCGATATATACACCCAAACTGGTGGCAATTAAAAAGGCTCTAGAATGGATTAAAGCAGAAAATCCAGGCAAATACGTTATTCTCACAGACTCACTAAGCTCGGTGAAGAGCTTCAAATCTAACAGCAGCAAGAGCAAGGAAAACCTAATCAAGGAAATCCAGCAGCTATATGCATCTGTGGTGACTGACAACAAAACTGTGGACATCGACTAGGTCCCAAGCCACGTTGACATCAAAGGCAATGAGCAGGCCGACGAGGCAGCCAAACAAGCGCTCAAAGATGGAACTAGGCCCAGTATAGGACTCTCAAAGTCCGAAACTAATGCCCTAGTCAAAAGGCACATCAACAGCAAATGGCAAAAACAATGGGACGAAAGCACAACTGGCAGATTCCTGTTCAGAATCGTCCCTTGAGTCAAACGCAAATACCAATACCACATTCCAGGACGCCAAGGTGATATTGTATTATGCCACATCAGAATGGGTCAGATCAGCGTTAACCAGATGTGGAAAAAACTCAACCTGTCAGACACAGACCAATGTGAGGCATGCGAGGAGACCATTTCTTCCCATGTTGCACTGAATATACAGGCATCAGAAAGGAACTGATCAATACGCTGAGAAAGGGAAATTTCAATCTTGACCCTATGGAAGACATTATAGCGATGCGTGACCGACAGATCAACCACGAATTAATCGAGTTCGTGCTTGCATCAGACAAACACATCATATAATCAGAACACATCATATAAATTATGCCACATTAGTCTTATGCAAGCGTGTTGATAAGCTACGGTCGCATAAAATAATCTTACAAATTTGACCAGTAAACGTTAGCACTAAATTACGCCACATCAGTCTTATTCAAGCGTGCCAATAAGCTGTGGTCGTAAACGTCCAAACGAGCTTGCAAACAAAATATAATTAATATACGCGTGCGTGCCTGCGTCATGAATTGATGGCTCAGAGTATGTGAGTACATGCCCGAAACATCTGTTTGTTTGTTTATGTGTTTTCTTTTGTTCTCTTTCTTTCTCTTTCTTTCAGAGCCAGAACCAGCACCGCGATGTGGCAACGAACCCAACAACGACAGGCTGGCAGAGACAGATGGAGGACTAGGATGGACAACTGACCAACAGAACAACAGACGGGCTTGCCTGCCGACAGACCACGAGGGATATGGACGTATGTCGATGTCTTTCGTGGTCGGTCAGTAGGTATGTTTGTCTGTCGAACGGACTTGACAAACCAATCAACAAATGGACAGACGGACGGACAATTCTGGGCACAGCAAGCTGTTGGAGTATGCTTAACCAATGTAATTGGCCCCACTTTCTCAGTCTTCTCGGATGGGACTTTAAACGGAGGTCCCGTCATATAGTGCTCATCACTGTGTGAACGTGAGCTAGGGCTAGGTAGGCAAGAAATTTCGGCATAATCAAAGTAAACTGGATGCTGAATGGATTCGTCCTCGGACGGAATCAAGCAACATACGGATTACATAATCAAAACAAAATTTGATAGAATTATAAGCTTTTGGGCATTTTCAATGGGTCTAGGGAGAGATGCAACCTGGATAGCTGATTGAGTTCGTCCTCAGAAGGCCGCAACCACCATACGGGCTGCCCAAACGATCAAAATCAAACAAGTGCGCGCTGGTGCCTGCTTCGGATGATGGCCAGAATGGCAAATAGGTCCCAGGACCCTAAAGACCCCACACCCTACCATCTCCGCACCCCAAAGGGGCCGAGAGGTCTCTGACCTAAAGCCCCCATAGGGTACATCAGGTCATATGACCGCATGCAACCCCACCCTCCCAGCACCTACCCCTTCCCCAAGCCCGTTAGGCCCAGGTTAGGCCCTCGCCATCCCCACGTCCAAGCATGAGGAGAAACAGAACAGCCACGGACAAGGACAGTACATGCCATCGTCAACATGAGACAAAATCGGGAGACAAAGATCAACACACTCACACACACACAGACACAAGCTAATGTACAAACTTACGTCACAAGAATTCACAAGAATTCAGCAGAAACCGCAAAGGCCAGGCGTGAGTCTAGACCCTAGCATTTGGGAACTAGCAAATAAACGCCTTAAGTATTACAACACACACACACACACACACACACACACACACACACACACACACACACACACACACACACACACACACACACACACACACACACACACACACACACACACACAAGAATGTCTAAGACACGATTTTCACCCCTCTCCACATTAGAGCTGGGCGGTATTGATATTTACATGACGGTATCGGTACCATGAAAAAATACCGCGGTACCACGGTATACCGTCATCTCAGCTTGGGGCATGCTAAGAAATTAGAACAATTTTTCCCATTTCCTTTTCACTTCCATCTCCAATCAACGGTAAATATAGGCAAAATAAATAAATCGGCTTCCTGATTTAGAGAAGAAAAACATGGCTATTGCGACTGTTTAGTTTCATGGTTTTATTAGGTCACTATTTTTATTGACGTAATATCATTCACGGGAATATCGGTCAAAGGGTGTGGTCGACTCGCTAACTATAACCCGCTGTTTGAGACATTGGGGCGCACTATTTTCAATCTGGATTGTTCTTGCTATTAATGCGTGCGACCAGCAAACGGCACATTTTATTTTGGCAGTCGAGCGCTTTGATAAACATAGTATAGATAAAATCCGCGAGTATTTAAACGGGGCGAGTGTTGTACTCTTTTATTTCTGTTGGAGTCGTATATTCTGTTACTCGCGAAAACAGGCCTATACACATACATATAACACGACATTGAATATAGCTGATTCCAAAGCTCCTGATAATTACCGAGTACCCCATGTGCAGACTCGTTACTCGCCATGCTTCACGTGAGCAATGCGTGTAAAAAGCTATTTCCACGAACTTCGGACGTGTAGCCAGTTGAAAAATGAATTACAAAAACTAAAACACTATAATTTTTAGGTGTCGTTACTTAAACTGGATTTAATCCTTAAAGAAATTTCTTAAAAAAGCCAGAAAAATAAAAAAAATAACGGTTTCAACGCTGCTCGTTCTTAATAAAATAGCAAATACTACGTTTCAGTAAATTTTCATTGATAAATTCAGCATAGTAATGTATTTTCCCACGGTCTAGTCCATGAACAACCAATCAGATACGTCTTTGCGAGATCGCTGTTGTGTTTGAATAGCACGCAGTTTGTATGTTATTTTGTTATTCTAGCGTGTTTGTTCGGTGACAAAATGCTTGGAGTAATAAATTACAAATAATAGAAACGGGAATAGGGAATATATTATAGTGTAATTATCACCGGCGGACGGACAGAGAATGACTTTAGATGTTTTAAATAAAGCAGTTTTACCATGAGACTTTCAAGACGTACGTTTGACATACAATTCTGCCTGTCATTATTTTGTAATTGACGTCTTGATGTTTGTTTTTACAACGAACCTTTCACCTCAACTCGGCTAATAGGTAGGGATGCCTGTATTTTTGGCACTATTAGCACCTATTTACTCTTGGTCAAGGCAGATTTTATGAATATATTTCTCAAATATTGCTCAAACATTATGGACGGTATTCACGGTATTTGGAAATGTCAACGGTCACGGTATCGGTTCACGGTATACCGCGGTCCTCAGTGGTACTACCGTCAGACCGCCCAGCTCTACTCCACATGTGCCGGACCACTAGGAGTAACCGCATAATAGACAGGTTTTCTTCCATAGCATGGGACATGGCCGCGTTTGTGCGATGCTGATGACTGAGTGGATTCTATTCGTTCTTTTTTAAATCATCTTTGCATGACTTCTTCCTCGTAATAGCCTTGATCACAAAGGTTTAAGCGAATGTTTGATACCTCTTGAAAGCCTGGAAATTCTGGTAATGATGCCATGTGAAGACAAAGAGAAAGCAATGCATAAAACATTGGATTTAGAGTGGCCAAGTTAACAACCTAAATTCTTCTGCCTTCAGAAATTTATGCTACACCCGCTTCACTCAGAAAGCTTCGCTGATTAGAACCTCTGTACCATCATCTGACTCTGAAGAGAAATAGATTCGACTGCAGACCAGCAGAATTGTTGATTCCTCTTGTGCTGAAACAACGCATAGAAGCTTCTCTGCTGCCATTCCTCTGGTACTAAGGAACTTGGAAAGCCCCATTTCAGTACACGTTTCCAACCGAGTTCAGCTTCTGCTGCTGGATGTTCCTGCTCCGAAGAACTTTCTCCTGGACTACTGATTCCAATCCTACCATTCTGCTTGTGTTACTTTAAAACTAGTCAACACCGTGAGATGGAGTAATTTGTTGTTACGCTGCCATAAACGAGGCTAAGTTAAATCTAAAAGAGATTGTCTGTCTTAGCTGTAATTTGTGGATGGCATTCTCACGCAATGTTCAACATGAAGACAAACTGTTAGCATTGCAACAGCGTCACCTTTACCAAATATTTTTGCTAATAAGGATGCTCACCCTTTTTTGCCACTTCTCTATACTGGTCACTGTGCTCAGTGCAAATTCCATGCCAAACAGGCCACTTATTTTTCGTATACAGTAGTCCCCACGCATCTCACTTGGACCTCCTCTAACTAGTGTAACAGCAGACTATCAGCTGCTTCTTACGATTAGCTCACGCCGAAACTCCTGCAATCGATGCACACCTTCGATCTGTGCTGCGTGGGCCTCTCAGAGTATTAGCTCACGCCGAAACTCCTGCAATCGATGCACACCTTCGATCTGCGCTGCGTGGGCCTCTCAGAGTATGATACTCACTAGGACTATGAAAGCTGAGTCTGTTGGTCCGCCGCATCTCTCAACTCGCCTTAACCCACTCAAAATCCTCGTTACCGAATCTACCGCTCCATGACAAACGATTTCGATGTCATGATATTGCTTTGCACCACGTAAGACTACTCCCCATGGACGCCTTTCATTCAGGGCTTCGATTAATCCCCGTCATCCTTTCGACCATCCTGATGGGTCTTGTGGCCCTTGTAGGCTCTTTTATATAGGGAAAGTTACGCCACCCAAATCGTCGCACCAATCACTACGCCGCACTAAGCGTGTACCCCTAGGCTGAATAAAAGAGTGTTGTAACTCCCCCCACCCCACCCCCACCCCCACCACCACCCCCGTTGCTGGGCGAACTTTTCTTTTATTACTACTTGTCTGGCGGTCAAGGCAAACATAGCTTTAATTAGATGATACTGTGGTTAACACTGGTTCTTGTGACCGAACCAAATAACCGCCGCATTACAGGAATCCCTTCCAAGTTTGCCACATCTTCTTCACATCCAGACTCGGCGGAGTTTCTACTAAACTCTTTCGTATTTAATTACACGGGCCCGTTTGCACGTCTGCAATCCAGGAAGATCGCCCCTTGGAGGGCGCCATGTTCTTTTTTACACTGCTCAAACCGGTCTAGGTCGTGAGCCAAAGATTCACCTGACCCTGAGTGGGAAGAGGTTCTCTCATAATCTAACCAATAGTGTCCTTTTGCCGCCGCCTGAGGACTTAACCCACAAAACATTTTTTGATAGCTAAAAACACTGCCTTGCGTGGAATCCCTGCTAAGCTATTATAATTAGGCACACGCAGACTCTGGACCTCCCCTGAGAACATCGGATCAACTAGCAACTACTAAAAGAAAGCCGTCCCTTTACTTCATTAGGACACCACAGTAGAATTCTTCTCCGTCCCGCTTTTAAGTGGACTGGTTAGGAAACTAGTTATCTTCTAGCACCAAATGACTCTGACAACTAACTAACCTTAAATATATAGCCAGACGAAATGAATAGCGACCACTACGTTAGTCTGGATAGTATCTCTTGACGATCAGGATGCAAATTGCTTCTGTCGCGGCCCCGTGCACCACTTTTTTGGCCTATGACTATAAAATATCATGCACGGAGATGTGGAAAACTTAAACGTTAAGTGCAAGACCACTGTCGCGCCCCCTCTCTTACTCCTGTCCCCTCCTCGTCACATTAGCATCCGAGAGAGAGAGAGAGAGAGAGAGAGAGAGAGAGAGAGAGAGAGAGAGAGAGATAGAGAGAGAGAGAGAGAGAGAGAGAGAGGAGGGAGGGAGGGAGGAAGGGAGGGAAGGAGGGAGAGAGAGAGAGAGAAAAAGAGAGAGGGAGAGAGAGCGAGATGCCTAAGAAGAATTTGGCTCAAACGCATGCAGGACATATCGAAAGCCACCTGCCAGAGAGACATCTGCATCCCTTTCTTCCCGCTTTGCATACTACACATGCACGCGTCTCCCCCTGCAGGATTAACCTGACCAAATCCCTCTTCACGAAAGGACCCACGCATAGGCCTGGGGATGCCTTTTCGACCGCACGCACCTGGGAGATTCGCCTGCCTCATCGCCACCAACAGCACCATCATGCACCGAAGCTCCCGTCACCGAAGCCACCACTACCGTTACAGCGCGGGAAGACTGCCACCTGGCCATAAGTGTAAATATAACGTATCGGCTATTTCACTAACTGAAAGTAATCCGAAAATCTGCTGTTCTTCTAAATAGCTTTCTAACTCGTTTAAAAGGGTTGAAAAGAGAAAGGGTGGCATATTTTCAACCTGCCTTGTGCCAATTTTACAGGGAAATGTTTCTGATTCAGTAGATTTAAAGAAAACAAAAGACTATGACTGGTACATGTTGTATATATTTCTGAAAAAGTTGGTCTCGATCCCAGGATGATTGAGAAAAAAGGAAAAATTAGTTACCTCTCCGGGAAGAAGTGACCGAGATGGTCACGAAAGGTACACTCATTGCCAAAAGCATATTTAAAATCGAGGAAACAGCAGTATAATTTTTTTCTTGTATTAAATATAATGAGAAAATATTAACCCATTTTGTGAATATGATATTATGTAGACTTCTTCTGCACACAGGCCTATTTAGTTTTTTATTCAAAATTGTGGTATATAATTTTCCCATGCAACTTAATAGTATTATTGGATGATAGTTTGATGCATCTGATGGATCACCTTTTTTCTTATATATTGGTATTATTTTTCCATATATGTAACTTTTCCAATTTATAACTTTCTATACTGTTTTCGTTCCAATTACTGTCATCCGCATATCTAATGGATGAGCCAAACATATCAAGAGTTGGAATATCCTTAATGGTAAAAACACATGCTTTAAAAACCGACGATTAAGAGGAGTGCGTGTGCACACCATCGGGTGATAATGCACTTACCGGGTGGGAATCGTGTGGTCGCATACCAATAACCAATTTGACACATTGGTCACTGGCGCAAGATCATTAACCAATTGATTATTTGTACACCCGCTGGTCAATGGCACGTGTCTCAATAAGCAATTGTATGTTGGGGCACTCCTATGTCAATAACGCCACTCCCAATAGTGGAGTGGCTTAGGGGAATGATCGTGACTTGCTGGAACAAAGCACCAAATTTGGCACAGATGTACTTGAGGGAAATACGGAACTTTTTGGCGGGGGCTGCCAAATTTTAAAGGTCATGGTCACGCAGAGGTCAAGGTCAAATGTCAAATTATGTGGGGGTTTTCACATTTTCCCAATGGAATGACCGTGACACACTGTACTAAAGCACTAAATTTGGCACAGATGTACTAGAGGACAATACAAACATTTCTAGAGTGGGCTGCCAAAGTCTATACATCAAGGTCACGCAGAGCTCAAGGTCAAAGGTCAAATTATGCGTTTTTCCATATTTTCTCAATGGAATGACCGTGACACACTATAACAAAGCACTAAATTTGGCACAGATGTATTAGAGGACAATACAAACATTTTTAGAGTTGGCTGCCAAAGTCTAAATATCAAGGTCATGCAGAGATCAAGGTCAAAGTTGAAATTATGTGGGATTTTTTATATTTCTTCCCAGGGAATGTGTGTAACATGCTGCAAAAAGCACATGTTTCGATACAGATGTACCATAGTACAATGCATAACTTTTCAGATGGGTTTGCTAAGTTTTAATGGTCAGGGTCACGTCTAGGGGTAAGGTCAAAGATCAAATTGTGTGTTGTTTTCATATTTTACATAGAATTACTATGACATGCTGTATCAAAGCCAGTTTTTGTACTGATGTACCTTAGTCAGTGCTTTTCCTGGGTTCATTGTTCAAAAGTATAATTTGAGGTCTTGGCCCCTCCCATTATAAATAAATGCGGGAAATGTTAATTTAAATAGTACATTTGTATTCTGAGGTTGAAAAATGTGCACAACACGGTTTAGCATAATGCAAATCTCTCTAGAGGGGTTGCCAAACTAAGGTCAATGTCAAAATGTAAAATTGTGGTGGGGCCTTATTTCCAAAATAGAAACATAAACGTGCTGTCTAAACCAACAGTTTTATGTTCAATTGTGTAATTCCAATCATGGCAATTACACAGAGACTAGATGCGTGGTTTCAAAGTCAGTCGATCAAAGTCAAATTGTCTCACAACTGCCATGGCAAAGGCACAATGCTGTGGGTGCGAGACTTGCATTCCTGTACTTGCAATTCTTTGAACAACTAGGCGTCGCTTTGCATCCACAATTGATTAATTTTCTGCAGCTAACAGCGGCAGCTGGTAGAGTTGTTATCCACCATGGGCACCACCCAGTGTCTCCTTTGGTCCACACAAAGGCTTTAGGAGTAGGTGCAGATATCTTTGAATTCAAACTTCCTCTCCAAATACTGGCTTGGTATAGACGTCGATTAACATGTCGGAGCAGTGCATTTTGAGTGGGAGGAACTTCTCCATCATCTTCACTCTCGTTGTCAATAGCTCCTGTCGAAGCTCATTCACATCAACATGTGGAGTAGTGTTGTCATACATGATACAGGTAAATCTTTCTATTATTCTGAATACTGGAGATGTAATGTCTAGTGGAACAAATGCAGACAGTGGTGTGATGATGAATGCTTCTGTGGCAGTGGGATATGCTTCTCATGTCTTCCAAACATATTTCTTGGCTTTACCGCTAGACCGTGATGTTGTATCAGAACCAGAGAAGGCATGAAAAATGGTAGAGCACGAGCTTTGTCCTCACCAAGTTCCTGGCAGATTGAATTAACATCATAATATCAGTACTGTTTTCCAGTACCAAAGCCAACCCATAGCTGCATATCTGGATGACACTGTATAAGATCATGGAAAACTCCCACCAGAATCACAATCACATCAGTATCCACGGATCTAATGAGGATAGAAGTTGGACCCTCTTTAAGAGCGTCATTCAAATGGAGGCATATTCTACTACCTGCCTCTTCGTGGTCAGTCTCTCCCATTGCGATATTGGAGTGATTTGACTGCACTGTCAGGCCAGAGGTAATGAATACCAGTTTGTTATGTGGATATTCATGATTCACTACATCTTCTGTCAGCAGAGCAAATAGCTCTTCCTTGTTTCTAGGATCCTGAAGGAAACCAGCAAAGCAAGGTGGTAACTTACCATTGCGGGACACATTTCTCCGAACACCTTTACCTCGTTTTTCTCTAGTTGTTGTTTACAGGATGTCACAGTTATAAGTGTCCAAAACTATGTCAATTCTGGAACAGTTTGTAAGTTGTCCCTCTACCAATGGGATGAAAACTGTGTCACTATATTCTCCGAAAGTAGATGCACTTTCCTGTGGCAAGGCCTGTACTATGGCAGCACCATCAAATACTTTGGCATCAAAGTGAGATGGTGTTTCTGCGTGGACAGCTTGATCAATGCAATGCAGTAGCTCTGCTGTGTTGCTTGGTAGACGGAGTCTTTCATGTAGAGACAATGCTGGTGGCCATGGGTGATTTTTATGTGTGAAAAATTCATCCAGCTTTGTGCTGCGGACTTGTGCAGCGACGAATAGCTGACTGAATAGATTGCAGTCATTTTTTATTCTTGGAATTGTTGTTTTGCCTTTGAGTTCCTGCTAGTGTCGTGAGGACGCTTAAAGAGCAGAAGATGATTCTTTTTTATGGCCCTATGGATTGATTCTTTCCTTTCAACAAGCACATCCTTGACATAGTTTGAATATTGCTCATTACCCAATCTCTCCACCGTGGTCAATGCATGTACAAAAGTGCCATCCATACAATTGTGTGTGTCCAGAGTCATGAGTTCATTTGACTTATCCATAAATGGGTTACCTATTGCCAATATGGTGTTGCACATATTGTTAACCTGATTCTGGAATGTTTCTTGTGTTGAATCTGTTCATGGCTGGTGGATGGTTGATCAGTCACGTGATACAGTTCATCAAACCCTGTGAAGATCCTGGCCTGTTCATGTCTGCTATCATCCATAGTTTTAGAGCAGCAGGGTTTTCAGTCAGGCCAATGGCACCACCCGGTCCTTTCACTCTTTCACTATTTTGTTCATGTGCTTGGTCGAGAGGCATGCTCGAGAACTTTCGCTTACCCTTCGTGAACACCCAATTAGCCTCAAACTCATTTCGTATTTCTTGTGGGAGAGCCGTCATATCTCTGATGTGAACTGGTAGCCATCTGGCATAATTTGTGTAGTCAAGCACAACAAAATATGGTGCTAGTGCTTCAAGCACTTGTATATATAGGGCAAAGTTTCTTTTTCTGTGCGATCGAACAAAAACTAACACCAACAGTTCAAGATGCAAGCCTTTATCCCAGAATTCAAAGGTTGGGCTGTTACGTATCATTTCAACATTCCAGTCCTCAAAAGGCATATCTCCTGGATTGCACATTGTGTTGAAAGCATCATGTTGTAATTTTGAAGAGCCATGACAGTTACTTGATGCGCATGCCGTGTCCTAGTGAGGTGCGGCACCTTGAGGAAGGAGTCTGCAGTTCCGGCAGTGGCAACACCAGCTTCACTCAGTGCTACACACCACCCTGATCCCTCCAAGAGGCCTGCTACTACCCTCCACAATGCCATCTCTGTGTGTAGACCACCCATTACGACTATATATCTAGATTCGCCTATGGTTTGTGGCCAATTCCACTGTGCATACTTTGCCAGAGCGTAAATTGGTTGATCACCAATCAGTACTGGTATTTGCCCAGGGTTTCGATTTTGGATGACAATTTTAACCATTTTAATCCCATGTTTAACCATGGCCATCGTAGCTGCTTTCTCATAGAACAGATGCAACAGAACACTTACCCCAGGTGGATCTGGGCTATCTGGCTGACGATCAGCATGATGAGCAGCCCATGCAAAGAAGTCATCTTTTTCAAGTTTGTCTTTATCTAGTGGCATTCTCTTTCATAACCAGTGGTTCTCTTGTTCAACTGCTGTATTTAACATGTCAGGGGTGTCATCTACAACATGTGCCTCTGGAACAGTTAAAAGGTTGGTGTTGCATGCTACAGCTGGAACTATGCAGTAGCTGTCCGGGAGGGAAGGGATTTTGGTGCACACTGGAGGTGGAACTGTGATGTGTGGTCTAGATATTCCAGGATTAGACTGTGTAGAGAGCTGGAACAAGCTAATACTGGTTCCATGAAAAGACCCTTCAGCTGTCTGTGATGTGGGATTGTAGTCTAAATTATCAAGGGCTCCTCGCGGATGTGTGCAGGACATACTAAGTCTTCCTCAGTAAACAGTTGACAAACTGCATTTGTGGGCCAGTCTTCCAGTTCTAATACACGTTCATAACTCACACTGACACCAAGTTCACGAAGTTGATTCACATTTTTTTTACTTCGGGTTTGCGTGTGTACATTCAGACATATATATAATGACAGTGGGGGCTCCTTATCCTTGCGATGGTGTGGCCTTTCTGCTCCCTTAGTCTTTTGCTTAGAGTTGAACCTGATTAGTTGGCTTATAGTCAGGCATGCATGCGAGTTGCCAGCATTCTGCTCTGTGATATTTGACCCATACAGCAGCATCGAAACCAGGACTTTGAGGGAATTCGGCACTGAACTGTCTTGACAATCTGTAGTAAAACTACCTGAGAATTTGGGAAATTCTGTCTCAAACATTTCTTTCCGTATAATTTTAGCTACATGTGCCATTGACAGGGCATCTTTATCGAAATTACGCATTTCAAGTGTTTCTTTCAGCAGCACTTGGAGACCTTCGTTAAAGACTAGAAGTGTGTTCTTACCATCTGTTTGTTCATGGCAGTCATTGGGATCGTGCAACATAAGCCCGTTCTTTAACCGGGTTTTGTTTATTGATTTTTGAAACCCTAATGATGTAAGCCGATTTTCATACATTTTATGCAAGTCTGCTAATCTGAATATAAAAACACCGTCTTCCAAACTGGTTTCAATGAATGATACAAGTTCAGCAAATACCATCGACTCGGTCATTTTCTGCTCAGTAAGCGCTAATGGGACTGATTGGATTCTTTGTACACTTCTGTAGCGATTTCTAAACATATTCATACAATGCTTGGGATATTTTGCATCAATGGCAACCAAATTACCACCTGCAAGTCTGGCTAACAGATCTGTGTCTTACATTTCCGTTGCCTGTTCTCTAAGCGAGGTGTCCAGTTCTAATGTACTACACATATGAAGTACCCCTTCTGTTTACTTAAAGAAGATACACCTATCTGAGTGTTTAGACTCATCAGAGGGGGTGGTGCGTTTTGATTTTCTGTGTACGATATCATCCCCACACTGTTCAATATTTCTCTTTTTGTCATGTTTTTCTTGAGCTCGCTGCAGTTTTGAACTAGCAAATTTAAGCTGACAATTAAGATGCCACTTTGCCTTGTTGGCATGGAGGTCATTTGCATTAACGCTTTCAGGAAAACATACATCAACAGGCATTAAATGTAACTTTCTGAAACCTTCTGCGTTTTTCATAAAGTCCTCATATGACCGTCTTGTCTGGATGCGGGACATTTTAATATGTCATCGTCCGTTCCACATAGTATGCAATTTGTCCAGTCCATTCTGTTGGGAAGGTCTAATATATAAGGTTCAAACAGTCTATTGTATTGCTAGCGCAGAATTAAGTCACCAGCAACTAACAGGCGAAAATTTCCATCAATTTATACAACTGTATAAGACATGATAGCAGACGACAATGAGAGAATTGTAATCTAAGCGATATCGTGTTTTCATTTTACATTGAATAACAGTTTATAAAATTACCCCTGGGCCGTGCATTATTATAAAAATCAAATGAATACCGATACTATTGTATGATTATACATCTCGCAATTGATGTTTCAATTAAATTACGGCAATTTTCTGATTTAATCTAATTCCATGGCAATCTTAAAAGTGTCTGTAGATCGTTCTTATGTGGAATAACTGCATTAATGTTTTGCTATTTATTTTAATTGCTTGTATAAAAGTTGTTATTCTATTAGAATTTCACAGCCGTTATGAATTTAATTGTGTTATGCTGTGCGCTACACTGTGGTTTATTTTCAGACACTTGTTCTTTTCAAACTATGGATAGCTATGCATATCAATAAACACATTTTTAGATTTTATATTGTCCCAATGTACATCTGTACCGAGTTTTAATGGTATGTTACAGCATATTGCGACCACTCCATGAAAAGATCTGTAACCTCCACACAGGTTGACCTTTGACCTTGACTGTATTGTAACCTTAACTTTCAATATTTGGCAACTACCTCTAATTTTTATTATATTATACTAAAATACTATAGTATGCCAAAATGATGCTTTATTACGTCATCTCACAGCCATTCCCTGGTAAAAGACCCCCAGCATGGCTTTGACCTTTAAAAATTGGCATCCCTCTCTAAGAGTATTTCTTATTATCCTAAGTTACTTCTGTGCCATGATTGGTGCTTTGTTCACATAATATCACAGTCATTCCCGGGAAAATATGAAAACCCCATAATCTGACCTTTGAACTTGACCTCAGCGTGACCTTGACCTTTAAAATTTGGCAATCCCCTCTAAAAGGTTCCGTATTAACCTAAGCTACATCTGTGCCAAATTTGGTGCTTTGTTCCAACAGGTCACGATATCACTTAAATTTGGACTTAAGCCACTCTATGAACAATTTGTTATTTGCGCATCCTGTAATCAACTGGACAAGACCAAATAGTCAATTAAGGAAGCTGGTCTCTCAGTCAAGTATATGACGTCATAATCAACTACGTCGCATGTATGCTAACGTCATATTCAATTGCGTCATGAATGACGCGATTTAGTCCGTCATAAACTCTTAATAGTCCGTCAGGTTGTACGAATTGTATTGTATGTCTTTACTATTTAGTAAGCATTATGTTGAATATTTTAGTTTCATCTCTAGCTAATCTCCACCCACGGTTTGCCTGGTTGGATCGATCGATCCCTACACTCCTTGAATCTCAATTTTCAGAATATTATACAGGTAAGCGGTTGAATATTTTGAAACTAAATTGACTGGGGACAGCGCCAAGTCAAATTAGTTTCAAAATATTCAACAGCATGTGTATTAAATAGAAAGACATACAATTCGTACAACTTTACGGACTATTAAGCTTTTATGACGGACTGTATCGCGTCATTCGTCACGTAATTGATTATGACATCAGCCTACGTGTGAGGTCGTTGAGTATGATGTCATATGATTGACTGAGAAACTGGATTCCTCCATTCTCTTTGATGTTATTTTACTAAACAATAGTCATTTTTACTTTTTACGTCATCTGAAAAGATCAGGATTGTCGTGGAATGTATCAGATTGGCCACCTTCTAGACTCATTTAGTAATGTCAATAGAGGAATCCAGTCTGTCAGTCAAAGTATATGACGTCATAATCAATTACGTCGCAATTAGGCTTGCTTCACACTCAAATACGCCGTGAATGGCCTATCTGCATCCGTTATAAGCACTAAATAGTTAGTCAAGTTGCATGAATTGTGTGGCTTTACGATTTAATAAAAATTCTGATGAATATTATAGCAGTAACAGCGCGCGGTCAAATTAGTTTCAAAATATTGAATAGCTTCCCTGTAGAGTTTTCTGGAAATTAAGCGGAGCTTATCCCAACACAGTCAACGCTTAGGCGGAACTTAGCTAGAGATGGGTGTGGCATCGCTAAAACCGGATTCATTCATTATCAATCTTTCTTTGCTACTGATTTGGTGACTTGACAATACATTGACCAATTAATTTGTCGATGTCCGTTGGCCGGTGTGCCTGCAGTAACGATTTGACATTGAGATGCCCACCACGACCCCCAACCACCGTCACCACTTTAAAACACATGTGAGGAAAAGAAAAATAAACTAAAATTTACAAATGCATACATATTGCACAAATCTACTTACATGCAATTTTCCCAGGAACAGAACCTCCGGTTCCGATGATTTCGAACAGCGGCATTATGGGACAGATTAGCAGCGCGAGGAAGTCGCTTACGGCGAGACTTGCGAAACAGTAGTAGACTGGCGTACGTAGTTCACGCGCTCTGATGAATGTTAGGATGATACCAGTGTTTCCAACTAAGCCGACGATGACGACAACGAGAACAACTATGACGATGATGATGGTCCTATAGAGGTTTGCCGAATCATGGGGAAACAGTGATGGGTCCTCAAACGTGGCATTTGTGCAGTTATCCTTTGTTTGATTCCAAATCGTCAAATTCAAACTCTCGCATTCGTAATTATCCTGGAATGAAGCGGTCGGCAGAGACCTGGAGACATTATTCACGTCGATGACTGAAGTCCAGTTCAAGACGTGATATTCCATAATGGCCGATGTATGTGCAGCGCAGTGGCTCTGTACAAGACAAGATATTAAAATAAAATTAGCACTTTATATTTAACTTGATTAAATGCCATTTCGTGCGCTAACTGCATTGTTGCCATGTTGAGCGCGATATTACTGAATCCTGGTACTGCCATAGAGAGCAACAACTACCGCCAAAGCTATTTTCACAATGGCATCAGCCTTCCTTCGATAAGACCCTACAAAGCATGTATCTGGCTAGATGAGTAGCATAGGTAAGTAACCGAGCAATAATTGCTACAGATATCGCCTACCACCACCTCCACCGCCGCCACCGCCGCCGCCGCCGCTACTACTACTACTACTACTACTACTACTACTACTACTACGACGACGACGACGACGACGACGACGACAACGACGACAACCATGACTATGCCCATTATGACCAGGAACCATTTAAAAAAGTAGCTCGAACTTACGAACGGCTTTACGTATTAACCCCAGATAGTAGATATGTGAGCTAGAAAAAGATGTAATCACTGGCCTACCAGACATGCACGTCATACTTAGCAAACTTCTTTTACAAGGCCGAAACGTAAAACAGATTGTCTGTAGAATCACGATGGGTAAGAATCATCCGTGGTAATTACTATCATATAGCGGCTTTTCGATTTAATCATTGCAGTACCACGTATCAGTATCCAATATACGTGAGACCCGTCAAGAGTTACACACCCTCTACTCTTCATTTCTGCTCGTGTATTTACGGAGTATTCCCCGATTCCTTCATTTTCTGACGAAGAGAATCGTTTGAGAACCCGTGTTTATTGGAGGACCCGTTCTTGTATTAAAATCTTAATCAGACCAGGTCAGTTGTCCCGGAGATGCAGAAAGAGAAGCATACAAACAAACACACAGACTCTTGAACAAACAGGCCATACTGTAGTACATTATGGTGCGAGGGTTATTTTTAGATCTTGCTGATTAGCAACTGACAGTCGTTGCTGCACTATCAGTCAATTTGTGGGGTTTTCAGTACTGATGTGTTCAGAACTCTTGCTATTTGGCCAACAATTTTCCCCGGAAAATAAATAATTCAGCACCTGGCATCAATTGACAGCTCTTTCTGGAATCCCTAGCCGCGTGTGGAAAGATGCGTAACTTAATTATGAAAAAGGTCAAGCATACGTTTTTGAATAGCAAAGAACAGATAGAACACATTATCTCTTATGAAATGTCAGCGTACCTTGCGTTACTGATAGTGTAAGTGCTTGCTTTGAAAATAATTTTACTGAAACCCTTATAGGATATAACAACAACTGCTTTCAGTTTCAGTGAGGTTCTTTTTACTGAATGTCTTTACGTTCGCATTTCCATAAAGCAATGCACACCATGTGGTGGATATCAATTACCTAAAATATCAACTTTGTATCATTGAACCATAAACTCGGTGCTTACTCCCGAAAGTATACTCGCAAAACAAGCATCACGTGAGATGTATGGTGATGATTTTTGGCGCTGATTGGGCGGGTTGGTGGATGGGCGGGGCTGGTGCGTGCGTGCGTGCGCGCGCGCGTGTGTGCCTGTCTGCGTGCGTGTATGAAATACTAGCGCCATAATGCTCGACGCTCGAAACATCAAAGAGTTACGCGCCGAGAGGACAGAAATCGCAAAGAATTATGCCACAAACATATCACGTCTTGAACTGAACTTCCGTCATCGACGTGAATAATGTCTCCAGGTCTCTGCCGAACATATCTTAGAGAAACCAGAGTATTCGATATTTATTGCTCGCTTGCGATTCATCGCTAGTCTTATTATTATGCACCTTATTTGTTTGATGTGGTGGTATAATTCATTGTCAATTCTGTCCTCTCAGCGCGTAAATCTTTGATGTTTTCGAGCATCGAGCATTATGGCGCTGGTATTTTATCCGTCTCTCGCGAACTAGACATATTTCATTTTTGCTGAGTTCTTTCAATTCACCTTTCCAGAGTATCCATCTATCAATCTGACGTCATATGGCGTCATACCTAGCTAAGCGGTGTGTAGGATGACGTCATAAGTATTACATCATAAGTTTATGATCTTTAACTATTAATAGTCCAACACGTTGTGCGAATTGTATGTCTCTACTATTTAATAAACATGCTGTTGAAAATTTTGAAACTAATTTGACTGAACAGCACCCAGTCAAATTAGTTTCAAAATATTCAAAAGCTTACCTATATACTTTTCTGGAAATTGATCGTCAGGAAGTTCAGAGATCTATCGATCCCAACACGAGTGAGGTGTGGGTGGAGCTTAGCTAGAGATGGGTGGGGAATCACTAAAAAATATAAAGGTCCATTGGATAGCTTCGTAAATATAATGTTTCCCTAAATTCAAAAACGCTTACACTCATACAAATTTCCAGAAAAACAACAAATGATAAGGCATATGTGCGACGGTGTTAGCATTTGTGTATAAAAATTAGTATGTAGTAATAATACACCTGGACCGTTATATTAATTATTGAAATTTCCAAATTTCTTTATATTTCAGTGGGAATACCTCGTTAAGAAACACATGCACGGCGTTTGCGTCTGACCGCATCTACTGGGGGTGGGGGTGGGGGGTGGGGGTGGATGGGTGAGGACTGGACAATCCTATTTTCATGTATTAACTTCTATTTTAATAGAAAACATCATTTTTACATTATCTCCATATTATTGAATGTTTCAAAGACGGGTTTGGATTTTTAGTCACCGGTTGTTATCGACAACACACTTAATCTCATATTGAACCTTTCCAGTTTTAGCTCTATGCCCTGTCCATCTCTAGTTAAGCTCCACCCACGCTTCGCCCGTGTTTGAATCGATCGATCCATGAACTAACTCCCTGACTATCATGTTCCAGAAAACTATGCCGGTAAGTAAGCTGTCAAATATTTCGAAACTAATTTGACATGGTGATGTTTCTTCCTAGGGCAGCAACAGCGCCTAGTCAAATTAGTTTCAAAATATTCAACAACATGTTTATTAAATAGTAAAAACACAGGCCTACAATTCATACAACCTGGCGAACTATTAAGCGTTTAAGACGGACTAAATCGAGTCATTCATGACGTAATGATTATGACGTTATCCTACACGTCACTTAGTTGATTATGACGTCATATGATCCGTATAAGCTCCTCCCGCTTTTTACGGATGTTTGAATCGATTTGAAACTTTGAAATCCGAATTTCCAGAATATAAATTTCAAGGGAACTATAGAGGTAAGTTTTTGAATATTTTGAAACTAATTTGACTATGACAGCAACAGCTCCCATTCAGGTTTGGTTCAGAATATTCAACAGAATGTGTATTAAATCCTTTAATGGCTACATTTGGTCACGAAGATCAAAATATTTGCTTATTGAATGTCCATTTGCAGGCCAAGAGACTATTTTTGAAAATTCACCACTGGAATAACTAGCTCGAGCCAGTCATTCCAGTGGTAAATTTTCAAAAATAGTCTTCTTTTGGCCTGCAAATGGTCATTCCGCGAGGCCACTTCAGAGGCCGGTTTTTGGCCGGATTCGGCATAAAAAGGTTAAATAGTAAATTAAGTCGTACCCGCATTCCGTACTTTTCAATTTTCTTGACGGAGGCTTACACTATTTTGATTGTGACGTCAGCCAACATATGACGTATTTGATTGTCAGATGCCGGAGTGAGAAATCGGATCCCTCTATTGTTTGAATTATAAATTAGAATCAAACAAGCCACTTGAGAGGTGTTGGTAGCCTCACCGGCAGACATAACCAATCCACCCGAAACTGCATCGGCTTTCAGCTATTCCCGGCCCATCTCTAGCTAAGCTCCACCCACACCTCGCTCGTGTTGGATCGAGCGATCCCTGAACTACCAATTTCCGACTACCAATTTCCAGAAAACTTTAAAGGTAAGCTCTTGAATATTCTGAAACTAATTTGACTGGGTGCTGTTTAAGACATTCAATTCGTACACCAGTGCTTAGTTCGTCACCAATTATGCATTCTTGACTAACTTATCTACGTCATTCATGACGTCATTGATTATGGCGTCATCATACACCTCACGTAGCTGATTATGACATCAGATGATGGATGGATAAACTGAAAAGGCCCATTAGATGCAGGCTCTCCATCGGTATCTCCCACTGAAAACTATTTCTGCAACTCTGACTGCACTCACGGTACAGAGGAGAGACGCGTGTGTAAAATATCAACGGAGTGGAGGAACAGTTGGGCAACTCCATGGTGTCACCATATGAATGAATGATTAATTTACACCCATATCATTCAGATCAGAAAGATTGTGTTCTGAATGCAACTGCATAGAAGATGAGATGCATTTTCTTTTCTCATGCTCTAAATTCAATAGACAAAGGCAGAAATTCATACCACGATTCTATACAGAAAACCCTAATACCGAGAAAACTAAAGGATTGTTTGCAATATGCAATATGCAATAAACCGCTCCTTATCAAACTCTCCAAATACTTGTTAGCATCAAAAAAATTAAACAGCTAGACTAATTCATCCATCTTCTCACCCAATCATACACCCGAGTTATCTATCAACCCAAGTATCCATCGTCATCATTGTTAAATCGATGCTAATCTCATCTCAAATGCGATGGATTATACGATAGATTATAGTTTATGGATTCCATATCATTCACATCCTGTTACATTCCCTTACATGTATCACAATCATTTGCTTTGTAACATGGTGTAAACATTGAACAGTGAGCACCGTAATTTTGTTTACTCAAGCGATAGTGTATGGTGTCATGTAAGTGCCAATGCATTACATTCTTTATTATGCAAATCATCTTGGTGAATATTTTGGGGATAATTTGATTGGAAATTGTCATTGCCTATGGCAGTAAGGGCTTCCGGTCAAACTGGTCTCAGAATAGTCATCAGCTTACTTGTATGATTGTTTTCATATCATATTGCCAAATTATATGTGACACCGCTATGACTGAGCGTATGACCAAGGCAGATACGCTAGTTTTTCCTTCTGATTGGTTGAAAAGTAAGGCATGACAGCCACCATAGGCTTTGGAAATGTACCAACGTTTAAACTACTCAAGCCTAAATAGCTTTCTTTAGCGTCATGATAATAAGCTTAATATTATAGTATAGTTTATGAATGACGTGTTAGATCAGCTGAACAACTATTATATGAAGTTAGTTCTCCTTTAATACTGCCTGAAACACTGCAGGGGCAAGTGGCCCAAAATAGTTAATAAATTGATTATTGTTGTTATCATTATTATGTAAGCGATCCCACTGTCGTAGCCCTCGTCGGCAGCGCTGCGGAGATGGTATGGTAATAATAATAATAATAATAATAATAATAATAATAATAATAATAATAATAATAATAATAATAATGATAATAATAATAATAATAATAATAATAATAATATTCTATTTCTACCGCCATTGTCAATGCACAAATAATCCTCATATGCCGTTGTCACGGCCTGAGTGTAATAAAGAAAATACGAAATACGAAATACAATGATATATGGGGATGTACATAATGATATTTATATAGAGCAGATATTTTGAGAATATAGCTGGACAAGTATGTACGTAACTGCGGTATGTTTATGACTGCATAATTGCTGTATGTTCGTAACTATATAATTGCTGTATGTTCGTAACTATATAATAGAGATACCAACCAATCAACCAACCAACCAACCAACCACCCAACCACCCAACCACCCAACCACCCAATCAACCAATTAATTAATCAATCATTGGCAAATCAAATCACTTTTTCATTCATTCATTCATTCATTTATTCATGCGTTCCTTTGTCCGCCTGTTAATTCATTCATTTGTTTATTTGTCCATTGATTCATCCGATTGTTCATTCGTTCATTCGTTTGTTCCTTCGTTCAATCACTCGCCCACTTGTTCATTCATTCGTTCGTTTGTTCGTTCACTAGTTCGTTAGTTCATTTGGTCGTTCTTTCATTAGGTCGTTCGTTCATTCATTTGGTTTAACCGTTCATTCGTTCAATTCTTTATTCGTTAATTCGCTCATTCATTTGTTCACTCATTCATTCGTTCGATAACTCTTTTGGTCATTCGTTCGTTCTTTCGGTTGCTCATTCGTTCGTTGTTTATTTGTTCATTCTGTCCATTCATTCCTCCGTCCATTCATCTGTCTGCCCATCTGTCTGTGTATCAGCCCATCCATCTGTCCATTTGTTGGTTGGATGGTCATTCAGTCAGTATGATGGTTGGTCAGTCAGTCGGGTCAGTTGGTTGGTCATTTCATTGGTTAGTCGATCAATCAGTCGGACACAGTCGGCTGGTTTTTCAGTCAGTCGGCTGGGCGGGCAGGGTTGGGGGCGGGCGGGCGGGCGGGCGGGCAAAGGTGAGGCGTGAGCGGTCGTTCGGGTGGATGGTCATTCGTTCATCTGTTCAGTCAGTCGGTCGGTCAGTCAGTCAGTTGCAGTCATTCGGTCTGTCGGTCAGTCAGTCAGTTGCCTTCATTCAGTCAGTCAGTCAGTTGCCGTCATTCAGTCAGTCCGTGAGTTGCAGTCGTTCAGTCAGTCATTCGGTCGTTCAGTCAGTCGTTCATTCAGTCGGTCGGTCGGTTAGTCAGCCGGTCAGTCAGGTAGTCGTTTGGTCAGTTGGTCAGGCGGTCAGGCGGTCAGGCGGTCAGGCAGACTATAGGTCAGTCGATTGATGAAATCAATCATCCAGTCACTCCATCAACCAAACAATCAATCAGTTCAACAGACCAGGTTATAAGGAAATTAGAAAAACTGAACGTAATTGGTTACATCTGTGATATAAGAGCTGGTCTATCGATCAGACATAGTATATAATCAATCGCCAGATGTTTGAAAGATCAAGATTAGTCATCATTTGATATTGATACCCGTGAAAAACATAGATGGTTACTTCTAGTAGTCAGAGAGAAAGGAAACGGACCTCTCCGGTTTTAGCTATGCCCCGCCCAATCCCTAGTTAAGCTCCACACACACACACACACATCGCTCGTGTTGGGATCGAACCTTCAACTCCCTGATTATTAATTTCCAGAAAACTACAGGTCGTATTTTAAATATTTTGAAACTAATTTGACTGGGTGCTGTTGGTACCTATGGCAGCAACAACGCCCAGTCAAATTAGTTTCAAAATATTCAACAGCATGTTTATTCAATAGTAAATTCGTACAATTCATACAACCTGACGGTGTTTGACGCGGGCTAAATCAAGTCATTCATGTCGTAATGATTATGACATCACCTTATACGTCACGTAGTTGATTATGACGTCATATGATGGATGGATAAACTGGAAAGGTCCAATAACCACCATAGCTTAGAAAACAAGTGAGGCAACGCGCAGTGTCGGATTATGCATCCTCCTCATGGCCAACAATATCATCGTCCGAGCTCATGCATACAATAATTTGATGCTGACAAAATTCCCCAATTATACTGCCAAGATTCAATTGCGACTAATATATAGATTTACTATGTGTAATCTTTTCCGTTTTCGTCGTCGTCGTCTTCTTCTTCTTCTCTTCTTCTTCTTCTTCTTCTTCTTCTTCTTCTTCTACTTCTACTTCTACTTTTTCTTGTGTAATACTAAGCATTGATATTTGGTAAATTCCAATGTTTTATGTTTTTTAGTATTTTTTTTAGTATTCTTATTAATCGGTGATAACGCGCAACATGTATGTATCTAGTGAATTAATAAACTTATATTTTTAATAGTATGTTACGATCGTGTGAAGTTTAACTTTTTGTAGAATCTGCGTGCAATAAACTAACATGAAACGTCTTCTTTTTCTACTACTACTACTACTACTACTACTACTACTACTACTACTACTACTACTACTACTACTACTACTACTACTACTACTACTACTACTACTACTACAACTACTACTACTACTACTACTACTACTACTACTACTACAACTACTACTACTACTACTACTACTACTACTACTACTACTACTACTTTGTCCGTGGATAACATTTTTAAAGATATCGTGCTAGTCTGTTTCGTCGTACCCGCCTGGGAGTCAGTTTGCCTAGTAGCGTTCTCCCGATATGGTCTATTACCCAGAAATATGCGTATTTTGCGTGCGCGCGTGCGTGCGTGCGTGCGTGCGTGCGTGCGTGCGTGCGTGCGTGCGTGCGTGCGTGCGTGCGTGCGTGCGTGCGTGCGTGCGTGCGTGCGTGCGTGCGTGCGTGCGTGCGTGCGTGCGTGCGTGCGTGCGTGCGTGCGTGCGTGCGTGCGTGCGTGCGTGCGTGAGTGAGTGAGTGAGTGAGTGAGTGAGTGAGTGAGTGAGTGAGCGAGCGAGCGAGCGAGTGAGTGTGAGACTTCATACTCAATAATAGTAATAATTCATTTCACAATCAGTGAAATGGAAAGGAAACACACCAATTAAAAGCGTCGATGCAGTGTGCGATAGTTTACTCGGAACTGGTGAAAACAATAGAGTCAGAATAGGAGATTAATATATTACAAAGATTTCGGATCTTGGTCCGGATCTGGAGCCAGATTGGCGTCAAAATCCAAACATATTTTCCTACTGACATACATAGCACTTCTACCACATTTGATCAAATTCCGCCCGGAACGTTCGATTTAGTCTGCTTGCAACCACGCGGACGCGTACATGTGGCACAAATGTAGCATCCTTCCACCTTCGGTAGCAGATGTAATTACTATCAGTATACGCTGAATGCAAATCGAAGACTCTTCATCCGCCAATATTTCATTTCAGTATAAATGATGAGATAAGTGTGTATAAATAAAATAGTGTAGGCTGTAAACCGATAGAATAGGGTGAAGTGGGGTGTGAATAGCTAGACTGAGAGGTCTGCTAAATTGTCAGGAATTAGATTCGGCTGAGATACAACTGTGGCCGAACATTTCAATCCTTGTGACCACGAAACTAATCACGATTTTGAAATTATGACTAAATTCTGAGGGAGAAGTGGAAAATGCCGAAAGGTTTGCGAATAAGTTTAGATCAAACGTCTATAAACGCGTCATCCATACATACCAATGCATCTGTGATAAGCGGGATAACTACATTCGGAGTGCCGTGTTTAGGCAAGGGCTGAGGGAGGGGGGTGCAGTCCAAGTTTGAATGAAAGGAGAACGCATATGACACAGCATTAAGACTAATGTGCCTCTCACTGATGAACTTGTACATAAAATAGACAGTGATAAAATAATTAATTATTTTGTCGAGACTAGATGTCTTGCAAAAACACATCTGATTGCTGTATAGCAAGACAGAGAGTGAGAGACAGGTCAAGTTTTCCTTACAGAGGATAGTTCATTATAGTGGATGTGGGATGTGTGCGTGCGTGCGTGCGTGCGTGCGTGCGTGCGTGCGTGCGTGCGTGCGTGCGTGCGTGCGTGCGTGCGTGCGTGCGTGCGTGCGTGCGTGCGTGCTTGCGTGCGTGCGTGCGTGCGTGCGTGCGTGCGTGCGTGCGTGCGTGCGTGTATCAGAATTCTAGCGCAAGGACGTGTTGCGCCACTAATCCATTCAGGTGCATATTTGAATTACTTAATAATCAAATTATTGAATTGAGACTAATGATGAATACTAAGGTCATGTTCTCACTGGAGACTTAACCGGCGTACCGCCATAGTGAGGTATGGCGTTATTCCCGATTAACTATCTAGTGAGAACACGGCCTAAGGCCGTCTTCTCATACAGCCACTATTTCGGTAAATACAAGGTATATCGGCTAGGATTCTTATCGGACTGGCTCTTGTACCGAATAAATACGTCATTTATTTCGAAATTTAATCTCACAAAATCGGCGGTTTATCTTCCAATATATAGTCAGGGTCACAGTGTAAAAAAAACATTTTTTCGTTCAGAATATTTTGGGATTTGTAAAACTATATATTTTCGGAAAGCTTTTAATGTGTCAATTTCAAAAACCAATGTTTGCATTTGCACAAAAGTCTTCATGGCGGCCATCTTGAATTTTCAAAATGGCCGCCATCTAAATCTTTGAAATCCAATATATCTGCAACCATATGACCTAGATTAATAATTTTGATGTCTATATCTATGTTTTCTGGGTCAGTGAATGCATTGGTAACATTTATAATAAACTTCAAATAACAGAAATCATGTTTTGGTAGATAAGTCCTGACCTAATATGTAATTTACAGACAGCATCTGCAAATTTGTAACTTTTTGTGATAATGTTGCAATGATGAATTTTATTTGGCATATAACAGAGTTATCTCACCAATTTAATCTAAGTATTCAAGCAACAATCAATGTGCTGCATCAGTTGCTGTCTAGCTAGCAACATTGGCGTCATCTTCATAATCTGATATAGAGACATCAACGATTGAGTCTTCATCATTTTCACACTCTGCGCTGCATTGACAAAGCTCAGGGCATGGTAAGTCTTTGGATTTGCACGCGCATCGATGAGAGGAACAATTCGATTTGCATTGACACCTAACCATCTCAATGAGAGACTTTGGAGCTGGTAACACATCTGTTGTTTTTGCCTTTAGTTGGCCACCTGTCTCTTTGTAGTATCCATTCTGTAGTGGATCCAGAAACACATGATGTGAAATGTCTGCCTGACCCCACACATTTGCCTGGACTTGTACTCTAAGGACATGCTGTTTCAAAGCACCAATAGTAGGCGGTATACTTTCACTATCAGCAAGCTGCTTACAGAATACATGCCAACGTAACTCTGGGATGTTCTCGATTCTAATAGACTGTGTACAGTATGCAGCACACACAAATTTTGCCAGAGTTGAAAGTAGCTCATCTGTGACCTCAGTGCTTCTCGATAAATTTATCAGAGGTCGATTACATCGCTGTCTGCCTTTAGGAAAAGCTTTAACTATGTTGATTTACCTATCCTAGAGAACCTGCCAATATTGTCCGCTCCAGTAAAGGCATGGAATGCGGGTAATGCTCTTACTTTCTCCATGCCTAGAGTTTTCCATATAGGCCGTAGCTTAATGGTACCAGAAACCATTGAGATAGACGTATTCTTAGGTAGATTGTCATAATATGCTATTGCCAGCACTAAGACATCAGTGTCTGGAGAGAAAATCACCAACTCTGCTGTATCACGATTTCGCTGTGTTGCACATATGGCATGATAGATCATTAATGTATCAGCTTCCTCATGATTGTTGTTCTCAAAATGTAGGCTTCTATTACTTATAGCAAACAGCGCCCTCGGTATCAGTGTGAATTCAAAGTTGCCGATCGAATACTTCAAATCAATGTCTCGACTCGACTTTGCGAGAATCATCAGCCTAGCATATAGATCTTTAGTTTCCTTGAGATCAACAGCTTTGTCACGAATATGTACTGTTGTCTTTTTGTTTCCAGATGTATACATCTTGTTTTTCTCACGCTTCACTGGTGCCTAAAGGCTTACCTCTCCATTAATGCGCTCTTTCACATACTCTTCATATAATGTCTGTCCTCTTTCGTCTACATCCAGGATTTGTGGTACCGACTCTTGTGGTACATAAGCAAGTAAGATAATGTTGTAGATCATGTCACCTTCAGCAGCGAAAGGATTACCATGAGTCAGTATGGCAGCCTTTATCTTGTCGATTGTGGTGTGTTTGTGTTTAACAGCACTTGCTCCAATGCCATGGTGATCTCTGACCTTGTCTTCTTGCAAATCAAATTGACACTTAAATTCCCGGGATAACCGTGACAGTTCTGGAGCAGCGAGGAAGTATCGCTGTCTCGCATTTGCATTGTTAGATATTCCAATTAGTCCTGAGTGCACTTTCATCATTTTGTTCAGATGCTCACATGCATGATCCGCACCAATTGAAGTGAATGGAATGTCATTCTTAGTCACTGCAATGTTTTCAGTTTCAAATTCGTGCCATGTGTCTGGATGATTCTGCTTGAGTGCATACATATCTGCTATGTATCTTGGACAAAGACGTTTGTATTTGATTCTATCAAAAGCAAAGAATATTTTGCTCAGTGCTTCTCCAGCTTCAAGATGAAGGGTCAGATTAGTATTTCGGGATGCTGCGACAAAGAAAAGGATTGTTTCCACACGGTGCAGATAGTTCATTAATGACTTGAACATCGCATGTTGGGACCTCTTTGTCACCCATGTCTGAAAGAGATTCAGCATATTAGTATTAGACAGCACTTGGAGAAGATTGCTATGAGCCGGCATCACTGATTCTGCCCGGCTAGCTTGGTTTGATTTACTGCATGCCTCTTCTATGTCATCTGTAGCTGATATGCATGCATCCCTTAGATTTGGATACTCTTTGAAGAATTCGTCAAAGACCAGTTCATACAATGCGATGTAAGAGTAGATATGAGCATGAAGAGAACGTGAGTAGTGCTTGCATTTCAGGATTTGTGTCGTTGTGGTAGAGCTAAAGACATCAGCCTCGATCCATGCATCGTCTATTCCGGAATTTTCAATAGAAGTACCGAGAGCTCTCAATGCAGCCATGACGACATGGAGTTCACCAAGTCTTGGGATAACACCACTCTTTAAATTGGCGTTGACATCTACAAACTGCACTGCTTTCTCATACAGGGCCATGTCAAAAGTAATGACTGTTGGACGGTCTTTACCAACAGCCATCTCCTTCAATGTTTGTGTGCTTGTTTAATTACAGTCATTAGCATTGACCATTCATGAGCCAGCTCTGGGAGAAGAGGCAATGCACTAACATTGGTTAGAGATCTACTTGATGACAGGAGTGAATTATACCCAGCCCACCCAGGAACCAACCACATCTCTTTCCTTTCATCCATCCTCGCAACAACAGATGCTATGACCCAACCCATATGGGTCAGCTGATAATAGTCTGCAACACCGGTTTCACTCAACACAAAATTACTTTGCATTCCAGGTTGAGCCTTTGGTTTGACGCATGGCAACATAGATGTGTGTTGTGGTGTAATGGATAAGCTCTTTGCATCACCAATGTTTAAAGGTGGTGCAATGGATTTCCCGGGTGCAGAAGCTTTTTGATAGACCGCAACAATTGTTCCATGTGTAGTACCTTTACCATCAATGGTATCCTCAGCAAAATCGGTGTTGTCCACAGCAAAGAAAACAAATGTCCCTTTCTTTAAAAATGGTGGTACATACAGATTATTGAATTGTCTCATGTTTTCGACAACAGAGTTAGCTATTGCTGTTTCTAGAAGCATGGTACGGTGGTAGGATATGCAACAGTTCTCCGCATGAAGAGGATTCACAATCTTCTTATTCCTGGTGTCGTGATGCACAGATAATGCCAATCCTAGAACCTGAGAATTTTCTCTTCTTTGCTGGGATCTGAATTTTTCAGAAGAGGCAGCTTAGGTGTATGCATCACTTGCCTATCCGATTTAAGTCCAAACATGAGGGTTTGACAAGATGTAAGCACTGCTCTATCAACGAGACACTCTCTGGTTTTGCTATCCAAACTATCTACAGGTCCAACCATTATCCATCGTATCAGTGTGTATAGTTCACATGGGATGTCATCCATATTGCTGGAAACAAGGACTGAACCAGGTTCACCATCATTCTTAGTGAATGTTGTGATGCTTTTTCGAACAATCTGTGTTGCCCTATAGATCGCCTTCATGCCTTCCATACCATCATCTTCACATATCGCAGAATGAACCATTTCTTTCTCACATGCTTCTAGCGAATACAGAACGGCACACTTGCGCCTGTCCTTTTGAAGGACAGATCTTACATGATTTAGCTCAGAAAGGATTTTCTCTTTCAGCCACTGCCTACTAAATGTAGGTGAATGATTGTCCAAGGATTTACGGTCAAACATGTTTATATATGTTATTTCTATGTCAGCCATAGACAGATAAGCCCCATTTCGGGTGTGTGTATCAACAATATGGATAATTTCAATCAGACATGCCATTTGCCGGGAGAGATCATTCTCAGCATTTCTTATAGTATCTGAATCTCGTAAAATGTGGAAAACATGCTTCCTCCAGCATGGCTTGTGATACCGTGCATCACACGGGGAAAGCGAGGTATTTAATCTAGTAAGTAATGCTGTATCTTGTGCTATTTCCAATGCATCTCTTAGGGCTTTACCAGCATTATGAGTTCGTAATTTGAACAACTGCTGATTATGATCGTCTGTCTGGCAGAATAAACACATCTCCTTACATAGTGGAATTGTCGAGGAACGTGTAAATACTGAAGTTTATGTCGATGCCTCATCAATAGCACTTTTCCTCTTTATCCTACGTTTCTTAGTAATGTAAGACCCACTAGATAGTGCATCCTTTATGCGATTTCGTGCACGTCGTATTTCTTCTTTGTTAGTGGCAGTAGAGTAACAACTGCGATGCCAACCCGCTTTATGTGAAGATAGGTCACCATATGTGCAAAGTCTAAGTCTTTTCTGAATTTCAATGTATGAACCATCTTTCAATGTTGCTCTCTCTTCGACTGCTTTCAACAAATTGGTAAATGAGTCTATTCTTGGATGTTGCACCATTGGTCCTTTAACAGTAGCATCTGTCTGGCATAAAATGCATAGCTTCAAGTTTGTTAACTCCTGTGTTGCATCAAGCTGTACATCGCTCATGATTTACTCAAATTTGATGACAAAATATATTTGATCACTGTTTATTGCAAGATTACAAACGATAATCCTGAAGTTTATTGCTGTCTGATTATGCTTATTGCAAATCTATGAGCAGATGATCATTTGAACAACTTTTCAGCAAAAATTTGCTTTCAGTTTACTTTTACTGGTGAATTTGAATATCACCCTGGGCCATCCATTATTGTAAAATTGTGACACGCCGCTCACCATATACATACTCTGTCATAATATGTTTATTAATAAACATGATGACAATGTGATTACGTAAATAACAGGCCATTGGGCTATATCGTCATTCTATCCCCTCTATAGGATTACTATGGGCTACTGTTACCGTTAAATATTGTAACAAATATTGATTTAGAAAAAAGGTGCGACATTTGCAGATGTTGTGTGAGAATTGCTTATTATTTTGGGAATTATCTACCAAAACATTATTTCTGGCACTTGAAGTTTATTATAAATGTTACCAATGCATTCGTTGACCCAGAAAACCTAGATATAGACAGCAAAATTGTGAATTTAGGGTACATGGTTGCCGATATATTGGATTTTGAAGGATTTAGATGGCGGCCATTTTGAAAATTCAAGATGGCCGCCATGAAGACATTTATGCAAATGCAAACATTGGTTTTTGAAATTGGCATATAAAATGCTTTCCAAAAATATATAGTGTTACAAATCCCCAAAAGTTATGAACGAAAATACATAGTGAACCATACTAATATCGCTATTGCTTATATATTGCGTATATGAACGCGGCATATCCCTCAAAATCTGCCAGGTAGCGTTACCGTGAGCTTTTGCTCTCACTGTTTGCCAGGTAGCGCCGTGGTCATCATTTTATCTCGCTCTCCACCAGGTAGCACCACCGTCCTGTCGAGGACTATCTTCTAGCAGTGTGACTGTAAACCGATATATCGGCTAATTATTAACCTACATAGTATACGAAATAGTTACGGATTAGGCAATGGGAAAGTGGCCTAAGAAAGTCTGCTTTTAAAAGCACCGTGAACTAAGTTTTCATTTAAATATTTTTTTTACTTATTGACCCAAATGTTTAATTCACATTATAGTTTGAAATAATGTATCTAGCCTGTCTGGAGATAGTTTTAATTGGAAATATGGCGAAAAATGGAATTACTCTTTCTGTAAAACAGGCCATGTTCTCTGCCCCATCGTCCTCCCACTCTGCTCCCGAATCGAGTCCCGTGCTTGCACACTTTTGATGTCTACGCTAAGTTCATGAAACATCATACATATACATAGCTGTCATTCATCAACTTCCGCTAATGAAATTGCCCGGTTAATAAATCCTACTAATATGCACCCACTCACATAGCATGCCATTTGCGTCTCGCGAGATCTCCATCGATATCGACACGAAGCCTCTATTTTTGGATTGAAAGCCAGAGTGAAGTAAGCGGAAATCTGATTGGCGGGATTGAAAACCGCTCGTCACATAGCAAGAGATCAAAGGACTGCAAGTACGCCACGAACATGTTAGTATGATGGAACTGCTCCTGGTGATCATTTCTCTATGAACCGACGCTGGAGATCCGGTAGCGGCGTAAAGCTGTATCAAATATTCCGAGCTACAGCTTTGTTGTTTTAGAGGTTGTAGTCCGATCCCTCCTGTGGCCAAATTGTTTAGACTTCCGGCCGTAACTGTCTGATCCCTGAAATCGTCCCCGTCTACTACCAATCCTTTAAGCAAAATCCGAAGCGTAATTCCCATCGGGTAGAGGCTGCCATATGATGCTATAGTGGAACACGCTATCGAGACTCGTCCGGGGAATATGTATTGTTCAGAACTGATGGGTTGCATGCGGTGTTTTCGAGGCGTGTGGCTTAATTCCCATATATGGAGTGTGAAAAAGGGCATGTTCTGGACTGCTGGTGGGCGTTCTTGTTTAAACACGTCAGCTTTTCACACTCCATATATGGGTAATTAAGCCCCGCCCCTCGCAATCACATGACCTGTGAGAGCAATTGAAAAGGCGCATCCATCTCACCCCCATCCCAATTAGTGTCAGTAATTATCAATACGTAAGAATGGCAGTTTTAATTATTGATTTTTTATTTTTAACGGGCACTGTATTATTATATTTGTCTAATATATCATTAAATACTCTCTAGAATACCTATTTTCGTTGTTTCCTCTTCGTCTTCTTGCGACTCCTGTAAATCCGTTTATATATCTGGAAAGTATATCTCCTCCTACACTTACGCAGTAAGACTACAAACAGTAGAAGAAAATATAATATCCAGTACTACTAGTATTAGTTCTAACAGTACTATAAATATAATGAAAACACCCATCACTAATATTACACATAGATGTTCATTCTAGCTCACTCTGCGTCAGAATGAGCTGAAAAGTCCACTATTTGTATCAGCCAACCTGTCAAAACAGCCGGTTATTGATTACTCCTGTAGTGATGGACGCACAAACTGATTGGCTGTGCGGTGAATGTACAATTATCAATTAGGGTTGTAGAGAAAGACGCACATAAATTTAATTCATCATACCTGTCAATCAAATTATCGATTAGTCCTGTAGTGATGGACAGACAACTTATTGTCTGTGCAATGGACGCACAATCCTCTACGAGGGTTGTAGTAATAGACGTGCACAAATTATTGATTACCTCTGTAGTGATGGACGCACAATATGATTGACTGTGCAATGGATGCACAATTATCTATAAGGGATGTGGTAATAGACGTGAACAATTATTGATTACCCCTGTAGTGATGGACGCACAATATGGTTGGCTGTGCAATTGACGCACAATTATCGATTAGGTCTGTAGCGATAGATGTGCATTAAGTAAAATCAACACAGATATTTTTGCAAGTACAATTATCGATTAGCCCTGTAGCGATGAACAAGCAATCCGATTTGCTGAGTGATGCGCATGCGATTATTGAGTATGGCTGTGGCGATAGACATACATCGATTACCCATATGGGCATGCAATCTGATTGGCAGTGCGATGGAGAACAATTGTCAATTAGGCATGTAGCCATAGACGTGCATCAATTATTGATTATTTCTGTAGTGATGGACGTGCAATTTGATTGGCTGAGCGCTGAATGCGCAATTATCGACAAGAGCTGTCGTAATAAAGCGAATAAATTATCGATTCCCCTGTAGCTGAACAATTATTAATTAGGCATGTAGCCATAGACATGAATAGATTATTGATTACTTGTGTAGTGTTGGATGTGCAATCTGATTGGCTGTGCGATGGAAGCACACTTATCAATTATAGCGATAGATTAAGTAAAATTAGCTCAGATATTGTTACAAGTAGTCAAATGTTATAAGTTAATCAATTTATCACTGACACAATAGTGAAATTATACATTACTCGACTATTGATCATAGTAAGAAATATAAAAAACCGTTCTTCTTTACTCTGCTGAAGTGTGAATTAATCAAGGTTTTCAGTTAATTGACCTTTATTTAATTATTTGCAAGAGAGCGGTTTTCACCATACGCCAAATAATATATACCAGAAGTGCATTGAAGAAATGGAATTTCAAACATTTTCTCAGACAGCTAGATTAAAGAATTCTCCCTGAGGCAGTTTGAGCTTTCTTAATTATTTGAAAGAGAGCCGCCTTCGCCGTTATGCCAGGAATTATCACCAAAGTACCTTCGGGTTTCAAACATTTTCTCAGACAGCTATATCAAGGAATTCTTCCTGAGGCAGTTTAAGTTTTCTTAATTATTTGAAAGAGAGCCGCCTTCGCCGTTATGCCAGGAATCATCACCAAGTACATTCGGGTTTCAAACATTTTCTCAGACAGCTATGTCAAAGAGTTCTCCCTGAGGCCGCGAGGCGGCATAGATTTGAATAGCATATATTATTTTTAGTCACTGAATGTTTCGGAAACTAGTAAAACATGGCAGGCAGAACACAATTTCCTACTTAACCGCAGCTAGACAGAGATCGTGATGATTTAATGCCAGTTATTGCGACTTTCGGTAATAGGACAGATTATAAAGGCTTGTATGTATATTTTCATTGATTTTTTGCTGGGAACTTGCAACTTATGGCGTTATTAGAATGCCAAGAGGTTTCTCGAAAAATTATAGATAATTTTAATCTCGCTATTTCCCAAGATTTAGCCTACCGCGCGATATATGATATGGCAATTCAACATCTATTAGGTCATCTGTAGCACATGCGGACCACCTGCTCACCCAATCACAAGAATAACAAAGACCAATTACAAAGGACCTGAGCTGGTGATAGTTTTCGATTATAACAATTAAATGCATTTATGCTTCTCTGTAATTTACCTTCGAATCCTGTCGATTGGGAGAATATCTGTCACACGCAAAACAATATCCAACAACGTACACTCCTATAGAGCCCTGCTATTCACCAAATTTTCAGCAAGAGTATTGTGCGGAGAGGACTAGCACGGATTGCTCAGTCGGGTACAAACCGACCCAGGTTGCCAGGGTACGAAACGATCTGATCTCAGATGTTCCAACAACATCCCCATTGGTTATATAGGTCTGTGCGTGTAGCCACTAAAGAGAATCCTCAAATAATTAGAGTCCGCAAAAGCGCATAGTGCACGTAATTTGAGATAGCTCACGCACGCTGTGTGTATTAGCGTATAGGGAATAGCATTCTTATGTATAAAATCGTCCGTTTTCCGTAATTTCTTAATACTGGGCCCATTTCGCTACATCTTGGTATGAATTAGGACCAGGAGTCATCAAGAAGAACGAATCGTTTCACAGAACTGAAATCGGTTCAGGCTTGGCAGAGATATCAGCGAATTAAATTTAGCGATAAAATCTGTTTCTGCTTTGGTGGGATCGTCATCGCGCATATGTAGGTAGCAGAAGCTCATAACCACGTGATCGTAAAACGCTACCTCCCTATAAAGTGTGCAATGATTGGTTGAGCTCTACGACGTCCGCTTCTGATTGGTCATCGTAAACTTATAAAAGGACTTGCTCCAGCTGTATTCTTCAGAGGGGGTGGTGGTTCAGGTGGTAACGAGCAGAGCTGTGAAACCGACGACCCCGGGATCGCGTCTCTGTTCAGCCAACTGACGATCGCTGGGAAAACAGGCAATCTCCTTTACTCCTTGTCGCCTCTCTTCACCCAGAAGCATAAATGGGTACCGGTGTACAACTGGAGAAGTTACCAATAATAGACGGAAATAAAACCAGCCTCGAATGGCGTGAATGGGACCTGAAATCAGGGACTCGATAGACGCCAACCAAACCAATAACATCTTATTCTTCAGTCAATAAGAAGGCAATAGCGCAGGCGGTAATGAGCAGAGCTGTGAAACCGGCGACCCCAGGATAGCATCTCCGTATGGCCAACTGGCAATCGCTGGAAACATAGGCAATCTCCTACACTCCTCGTCGCCTCTCTCCACCCAGAAGAATGAACGGATACAGCTGGGGAAGTTACCAATAATAGACTGAAATAAAACCAGCCTAGAATGGCGTGAATGGGGCCTGGAATCAGCAACTCCATAGACGCCAATCAATAAGTTCTTGTATCCTTCAGTCGGATGGGAGTCAGTCAAAGTAGGTAGTCATTATACGTGTCTACTGCATAGAGCTCGCAGTTTTGGCAGTCTACACCAACGCATTCAGTTCATTTCTTGCGATCTACTCTGGCGATTCACCCAGCACCAACTGCGTACTCAATTTTTGGCAGTCCCACGCCCAGGGGCTAATAAATTCAAAAGTAAGGTTGCCCATCCACCAACTAATTGGAACCAGTAAAAGTATGAGCGCCGTTTCGGCCAATCTCAATATGTAGTACGATTGGCCTGTCAGATGTCTCGCCAAATTTGCTGTACCACGCCGACATGGGGAGACTTAATGAAGCACGTATCTAAGTGCACTATGCTTTAAATGTTTCGATGCTGCTTGGGAACATTTCCCTCCATGCTGTCAGTGAGCTAGATAGCATGGATCGTCTTGTGCCGTAACTCTATTACCAGCCTCTCCGTTAATGGAGGCAACTTTCATTAGTACCAAGTTACAGGTACATCTACCAAGTCGTAAATTGAACTATTCCATTATGTTATAAGTGTCAATGACTATGAAGCGCCCATAACACCGAATACATCACTATTCCTGGCAATTTCGCCCACAGACGCCGACATGTGCTTAATATCACGGCTACAGTTATTGAATTCGCCCACAGATGTCAACATGCGTTGATGACTAATAGGCACCCACTTCTACTTCACCAGCAGATTCCAAAGTGCGCTGATGACTAACAGGCGCCAACTGAACTTTCGTGTTGTGAGAATGGACTTTGCGCTGATGACTAATATGCGCTTATTTTAGTGTATAGTTATTTTATTTTATATGTAGTGTCGAGTACAAGTAAGCTCCGTAGGTCAGTCTGACTTTATTACATTGTACTATGCATAGATACGCCGAGCGGCGTTTTAGTCTTTACACTATATATTTTCATTATTGATACCTTGGGAGCTAGGTTAAATAGTTATATATTTTTCTAAAGATGCCTATACTCCAACGTAATACTAAATAGCTACATTAATACATACACTTAACTCTCTAATACACGCCAACATAATTTCACTAGAGTCGTCTCTCACGCCAATACGGCCTGAGACACGGCGACTAATCCTAACTATGCTAAGCTCTGGTATTTTGTTAGGTTAGAGTAGCTAAGGACACCTGCTCAAATAAAGGAGTGCTGTTTTATTGTAAAGCCTCTTTCCCGGCGGTGCTGCTACGCTACATAAGCACGCCAGATTTACATAATAGGTCACCAACTTAAGGCCTCTTAAAGTACTTCTATAGCAACTGTCTCTTCTACAACTCTCTGGCCATCTGGCCCACTAATTGTCTGGTAGTACCCTCCGCTGGTTTGGTTAGCACCGACCCAGGAAATCGCATAGGTTTGCTGATGGTGAGAATCAAAACGGCGATGCTTCACCACACTTCCACTGTACCCGCCGTGGTACCTTTTAGCAAGTCTCTAAGCCATAAATAGGATTCACTGCGCAAACATAATTATAGTAGGTACGGCCTAGGAGTGGACCTCATGGGCAATTACATAACCCTAAATGCAGTTAAATGTTAGCTCCATGGAGTGAGCCTCACATGGTTTGCTCTCACCTTGCTTGGCATCGGCTGAAAAAGTGGTTCACAGACCAATCCTATGGTGACCGGGAGATGCCAATCAACCCTCCAAAGCTTTCCTGAAAGGTCACCACTGTCTGTTACCAGCTTCTTCAGCCGTCGCCGTGCCTAGATACGCTGCTTTCCAAATGCTTTTGTGTGTTATCCTGTCCATGTCTTGTTATATGTGGTTGTGCTGACATATGGAGTTGGAGTCGCTCATTGGCTTCCTGGACCCGTCACCCGGAAATATGTACGTGCCATCAGCCTGAGGGAGTAGTCCAGTGGATACGTGCCAAGAAAGGCTACCCAGACTCATCCGCCTTGAGGACAACCTGTTTCTAAAGTTAAGTAGGCACTAAGCCATTTGAGGCAATAACTCTCTATGTGTGGGGACCAAATAACTAAAGGTTGGCTTAGCTCCTCAAGTAGGACCGCCCAAATAACGCGGCATCGACTAATTCAGCAACTAGCATAAGAGACGATGGTGCTGGATTCTGTTGAAACCAGCGCTCCGCCTCCACGTAAACCAGCATATATCCCTTAAGCTATAATAACACTAGGATAATATAATACACTTTTGTGTGGGAACATGGCTTCGGCCGCACTCCCTCCTCCGCTTCAGCGTAGTAGGCATTTTCCTGTGACAGAGGCCCTCACGAGACACTTTCCTCTCGCAAAACCAATTTATTGGCCCGCTTGAAGCGTTAGTTTATAGTAAATTAATTAGCTGCGCTAGGGCACTTTCCTCGCAGGGGTACCTATGGTATAAAGATAAGATAGGTATCTTTGGCGAGATACAAGTACAGTCAGACCATTACGCCTCTTACATCATTACTGGGTTAACGATATTACATTGTTTGTTCTGTAGTAACTTTTAACGACAAGCCGGCTTTCGACTCGCCGTGCCGTATTTTCATATAATTAAGTAACTAAGCCATGCAGCGTCATACCGGCTACACCAACAGTCGAGATGATACGGTAGTGTTCGCTGTAGGTGGTAATGGTCGCCAGGCCTCACTGAAATGATGTAGTTCCACCAATTAGTATTTAGGAACTCGATCTAGGCCAGCCAAACCAATAACTTATTTGAGTATTCAGTGTAATTTAGAAATAGTAATAAATTGTATACCTGTCCAATTGTTGTGAAATTTCTGAAATACGAAATCAATTGTCATATTGTAACGTCCTTTCGGATTTTCTGGATTTTTTCGGATTTCTCGGATTCTTTCAGATTTTCTGGATTTCTTCGAATCACGCCCACAGTTTGGAATCCTCGTGTTTGTTCACACTCTTTCTTGTGTTAAGATTTGAGCCAAACGGGAAGAGTAATTTCTAATATGTTCGCTGTAGGTGGCAATGGTCGCCCGGCCTCACTGGAACGATGTCGTTCCACCAACTCTAGAAGTCGGTCTTTGTGGTCGCCGGTGGTCGCCCGTCCCTTTCTCCGTCCCCGAGGCTAGCTAAGCAGCGTCGTCAGGCCGGTGAGCGCTTAGCGCGTTCTCCAGATTCTGAGGAAGAATTATGCGGACAGCGTAGCGCCGGAGCTACAGGACTCCAGAAATGTGGTGAGGTTAACCCTCCCATCCCTGAAACAGCGAATAGACAGACTATGAGAGCAAATTTGTTTAATTCTTCCCCTGAGTATGAGGTATATCAATATCGAGAGACAAGCTCAGGTTTTCTGCAAGAAGACACCTTACAATATGGCGAGTTGACTGAAATCTTCAAGATAGCAGAACAGTCTGCCCCGGAAGAAAACAGCTTACGTAAGTAATATTCTTTTCAAAAAGAATGATATTTTACACGATACGAAAAGAGATTCTTTATTTGCCATTGGAATGAATGATTCAGTTATTCTCACAGTCATTCCAGTGGTAAATTTTCAAATTCATTAATGGCAAGCAGTATGCCCTCTGCCGAAAGGGAGAGTGGTCACGAGAAACCCTCATATGAGCTATCAGAAAACCACATCGGATCCATCAACAACTTAGCTCAAATTTATATTATATTAAACCGTACCATTTCAACGACACAGATATTACAATAAAAGCTGTTCGTGTTATTAAAACAGGTGGAGAGTGTTTTATTTGATAGGTTGTGGTAGTCTAGCAGAACAGGAGACAATATCCTGGATATGCAGAGAGGAATAATCATGTTCTTTTAACCAAATTAGAAGGTATGAAGTCGTTTATAGGTACTGTCGGTGGAATTCTCTGAATATTTTGTTGTCAAACATATGCGAAAATGCACACATGAATTCCGGGTTATGTTTCAGGTCAGAGATTGTATGCACTTACTTAGCGTCAGTGCCACGATACAATATTGCTTATGGAAGGAAGCCTAATAAAATGGGGTATTGGACGAATATAACGTCATGTACATGCTGGTTTATTGCTACATACGACATTTTTGTTCTCAGCACACCATTTGGTCAGGCGAGTCAGGGTGTACTTGTTCTATTGAAGAGTTCGGTAAACATGTAAAATTAATGTAAAACATCTGAGTCAGTGTACATAGCCTGGGATGAATATCAGCTACTGATTACACCAACCAAATTGCCAGAGCGTGTTGCCAATATGGTTTACTCTTATAACCGAACCTGGTTAGCACAGCTGTTGAAGAGAGATGAAAATTTGGTTGACAGTCTGTAAGAACAGAGGACTGTTATTCATGTCCGGCTGACTGATATATCTCACCAGTGATCACAGCGATGGCTGCTACATCGACACTGGCCTCACATCTAGCGCATGCTATAAATGTACTACTAGTTATACACGTGTTTTGTGGTGTGCATGCGTGACGTGTGTGTTGCATCAAGACCGCAAACGTCATATTTTATGAGCGAATTGAGGGAAATGTCATTTGTGCTTCCCCCATGAGCGAAGGAGGGGAAGTATATTGCTTGCGAGCGTCACGCACGCACGTACACTTTACCTTTACACGCGGCCAAAGTCTTGTATAACAAATGCATTGCCTATCACAACTGAACGATGAATGGAAGGATCCAATTTTAGATATGCCACACCCTTCTTTAGCTAAGCTCCGCCCACACTATGCTCATATTGGGATCGATCGAATCCTGAACTCCCTGAATCTTAATCTCCAGTAAACTATTCAAGTAGGCTGTTGAATATTTTGAAACTAATTTGACTGGGTGCTAACCAAATCCTTCAAAAACGGAATGTTTTTTAAGTAGTAAAGACACACAATTCATACACATGACGGATTAAGCGTTTCTGACGGACTCTAGATACGCCATTGATGACGTACTTTAATTGTGACGTCAGTCTACCTGTGACGTATTTGATTATGACATCATATACTTGACTGACAGATTGGATTACTCTATTAGGCCTACTTAGCAATCAATCAATCAATCAATCAATCAATCAATCTATCACTCTCTAAATCAGTTTATTGGCATATTAAACACAATGGCATATGTCATGGTAAAACATTTAAGAACATGTTAGAAAGATGTATAAATACAAAATATGTAAATATAGGTTCTTAGATTTAAATTTTATAGGTCTAAATTTGTATGACTATGGTTTAAGATTACTGGCCGTAGACATCAAGATCGGATCGTTTGGGATATATACACCTGTGCAAAAGTTAAGCACCACCCTATGTTTACGCACATGCGAGGGTATATTCATGTGCTATGAAGAAAGCAATAGCATAAACATTTATGTACCCATCCATCTTAGTGCAAGAAGTAATAATGCAACTAGAGGAATGCTGATTATGATGGTGGGGAAACAATGCATGTTTTTGTTTGAACTTGAAAACGAGGCCTGAATATGGTTACGTTGACACAACTGACAACTATTGCCCTACAGTTGACACACGTGGCTAGATTGTCATTAATGGTGTCTGAAAACGAAGTTTAACATCTGTGCACGAGTTTGAGACTGTCATTATTAATACCGGGTATATCCACCTTGTGCCTGGATGACGGCCTGGACACGACGTCTCATGCTGGTCACCAACCGACTGATACGCCATTGTGGTATTCGTTGCCATTCAAGATGGAGTGCGTCTGTTAATTCCTGTAGGTTCTGCACAGGAGGATCCCTCCTTCTCACCATGTTTCCCAGAATGTCCCAGATATGCTCAATAGGGTTCATGTCAGGGCTCCTTGCTGGCCATGGTATGGTTTCGATGGCATTCTGGCGGAGGTATTCATGCACAGCTCTAGCACGATGTGGTCGGGCGTTGTCATCCATGAATATAGGGTGGGTTCCAGGTGCATGATTTACAAAATGAGGGACCACAACTCTCTCCAGTATGGAATCTTGATATCTTTGTCCATTTAGTGTTCCAGGTACAGTCAACAGATTCAGCTTACAATCAAATGAGATGCACCCCCATATCATAACGGAACCTCCACCAAATGGAACTTCTTCCATGATGTTACGTTGGTCGTACGCCGTGCGTCTGGACCTCCATACACGAGTTCGACCATCTGTGACATGAAGCAGGAACCGACTTTCATCGGACCAGTGTACCCGTCTCCAGGATCTCATGTTCCAGTGTCTTCTTTCGTTGCACCACCTCAGACGCTCCTCTTTGTGGTGTGCAGTGAGGAGAGGACGTCTGACAGGTCTCCTAGCTTTCATGCCAGCAGCATACAGTCTCCTTTTGACGGTAGACATTGACACTCTATTGCGCGTTTCCCATTGCTGGCTGAGCACTCTGCTGTTGGTGAATGGAGATCTCCTAACAAGGCGTACTAGGGCTCGATCATCACGGGCAGTAGTCTTCTTCGGTCTTCCAGATCTAGGCCTGTCCTTCACCTCGTTAGTTTGCCCATGTTTTGCAATCAAACGACTGATTACAGTATGGTTAATGTTCAGCTGTCTGCCAATCTCTCTGCATAACATACCAGTGGTATGCATGCCTATGATTTGCCATTTCACACGATCACTTAACCTTCGTCTTGCCATAGCGGTTCACAATCAAGAGCTAATTCTCTCTGTACAAATAAACCCCGGTCATGAACACAAAATTCCTAATCTTGTCGCCTAAATCTGTATGTAATGTTCTACACCTCAAACTGGACTTTTACATAACTGAACACGTGTGCTGTTTCCCGCCACGCACGGACATCAAGCGGCGTGAATTCATGCATGCATGTGCATTTCGTACTTGGAATTATGTCAGCTAACGCGGGGACAAAAAGTATGGCAGCCTAGTTGTACCATCATGTTTCTACGTTCTATTGTTTTTGCTGGTGCTTAACTTTTGCACAGGTGTATACAATTAAAACAATAATTATATACAACATGGTGAGGTATGTTAAAATTTAGCTGGACTCGTGAAGTTGGCTAGTTTCCCAATGAGATTGATACGGATGTTGATTAAAATATGGGACACATTTATGCAATCATTATCTGAACCTGCCCTATGCAGAGAATGCCGATCTTCCGATCTTTGTCATTGCATAGAAGAGTTTAACGTACAGGTCAGAGCAGTTAGGTGAACATTTATTAACTATTTTTATTAGTTCACCATTATTATATGACTTTAAAATTTTTAATTGGCTACACTAAGTCACTAATCAATCGAGGCAAAATTAGTAAACTCATTAAGTTATTTAAAGCGTCGCCTGGTCGCCTGGTCGTAATGTGGACATTCCATTATAAAGTGTAGCGCGTTCATCCTCGATTGGGTTCTGTTTGCAAAGCTCACAGAATCGTAGATGAGCTGGGACCGGTGGTTTTTTGTGCTTATACATCTAAGGTGTGTGGACTTACCCTGAGTTATGTAAAGTTTCTGCGCTTTGTGAAATTCTTTTCAAACTGAAGATAATTTTCAATGCAGAGTTTCGTTTGAATATTTTGTAGCATCTCAGTTTATATTAGACCCAGAGTTAGAGCTTAATGTTCTGTCGCTGTTAATGTATTTTCGCCAAATATTAGGATACTTTTCACGTACAGATTTGCTCAAAATAGTAATCAGAGCTACTAATTAATAACAATCATATTGATCTGCCTATGTGCTAACTAGTGTTCACTGATATTCCGGTGGAATCAGGGTTTTACTTCCTTTAATGGCAAAAGCGTGGACACGTTTATTTTGAGGACGTTAATAGGCTTGTTAGGTGATGACGTAGTTCGGGGTTGACATTGATGGTTAAATAAAAAAAGCAATGTTGTTAGTCAAATGATGACGTTATAAACACATAATGGACCTTTCAAATTTTAGCTATGCCCCGACCATCCCTAGCTAAGCTCCACCCACACCTCGCTCGTCTTGTGATCGATCGATCTCTGAACCCCTTGTCTGTCAATTTCCAGAAAACTATACTGGTAAGCTGTTGAATATTTTGAAATTAATTTGACTGGGCGCTGTTGCTGCTTATTGGCAGGACAGTTTCCTATCAGGATTCCAGTTCATTGATCGTAATGTGAAAATTAATCCTTATGTTTATTACATTTCCTTTTTGGAAAATAATGATCCAATCCATTTTTAGCTCCGCCGATGTTTTGCGCGTGTTGGGATCGATTTATACACTTTGAATCCTGAATTCCCAAAGTCCCAATTTCATGGTAACTATACAGCTAACTTGTTGAATAGTTTGAAAACTAATTTGAAACTAATTTTACTGGGTGCTGTTGCTGCCATACGCCCAGTCAAATTAATTTCAAAATATTCAACAGGCTCTTTATTAAATGGTAAAGACATACAATTCGTTCAACAGACGGACTATTCCAAGTTCATGACGAAGTATTCCTGTCACATATGATTGAGACGTCAGCCTACATGTGACCTAATTAATTATGACGTCATATAATTGCTCGACAGATTGTATGCATCTAGTGTTCCAATGGCCAATACACACGAAAGACATAGATTTTCATCATACTGCAAATGGGAACTTAATATACCTGAAGGAACAATGAGCTAATTCATTGCCGAGGACACACAGGGCCAGATCCTGGGGCTTTAGCAATTGGGGGGTGGGGTGTCTCACGTGTCGTCTAAGCAAGCAGAAAGTTACATGATTTTGATGGTGTGGGTCGTGTATAGTTAACGTGATAACTAACTATAAATGCTTGTGGTTGGCGCTTCTGTTTCATGAAGTGGTTGCATCAATGGCGCAATTGCCAAACTGAACATGGGTAATTACTGGTAACGGCTGGCTTAATAAATAAGGTTAAATGATTGCTTGCATGACAATTTCGGAAATATATTGGAAACATAGTCAATTTCCTTCACTCCTCGTTGCCTCTCTCCACCCAGGAGTATGATGGGCCTTTCCAGTTTTAGCCATGCCCTTGCTCATCTCTAGTTAAATTCCACCCACACATCGCCTTTTTCAAACATATTTTATTGTAACATCTGTACAATGTGATTGGGGACAAGTTCTGGCAACTTAGTTTTGCCCGCTCCCTACAGAATTGTTAGACGGCAGCATATAATTAAACTTATAACACAATTTATAGTGATATTTACATAAATCAGATTGAGAGAGAGAGAGAGAGAGAGAGAGAGAGAGAGAGAGAGAGAGAGAAAAGAAAAGAGCGAGCTCAAATTTACTACATCAGTTAATAGTATTATCAATACTCATCACAAGCATGCCAGTGCGATGTAGAGCCAAACCTGCCTACAGCGATCACCAACCCCTGCGGGCGTATGGCGCAAAGGATAATTTCCACTTGAGATAAAATGCATTGGGTAAGCATATGTTTTAGTGATCACATCTCGGTGGTCCATGTATTGGTCGCTGTCACACATCGCTCGTGTTGGGATCGATCGATTCCTGAACTCACTGACTATCATTTTCCAAAAAGTCATACAGGTAAGCTGTTAAATATTTTGAAACTAATTTGACTAGGTCAAATTAGTTTCAAAATATCCGACAGAATGTTTAATAAATGGTAAAGACAAATAGTTCGTACAACGTGTCGGACTATTAAGCGTTTAAGATGGACTAAATCGAGTCAGCCATGCTGTGTAATTTATTATGACGTCATCATACACGTCTCGCAGTTGATTTTGACGTCATATGATGGATGGATAAACTAGAACGGTCCATTAAATGGGGATTTAGCCATGGCGTAAGAACAAAACATAAGCCCGTATACATACTCTAAACTGAAGGGGACCTAGTATTTAGAAACTCGATCTAGGCCAGACAAACCAATAACTTATTTGAGTGCTCAGTGTAGTTTAGAAATAGTAATAAATTGTATACCTGTTCAATTGTGGTGAAATATCTGAAATACGAAATCAACCCGAGTGTCCCTACCACGGCGAGAATCTATGACAGAAGAGACAAGATAAATCAGAGAGTGCATACCCTCGCTCTTGCGTTGTTGTCGTATTGTAGTCTTTTCAGAATTTCCGGATTTTTTCGGATTTCTCGGATTCTTTCAGATTTTCTTGATTTCTTCGAATCACGCCCAAAGTTTGGAATCCTCGTGTTTATTCACACTCTTTCTTGTGTTAAGATTTGAGCCAAATTGGACGAGTAATTTCTAATATATCCATAGATTCTGAATGTGATCCAATCCGGATCCAGACTCTTTAATCCGGATCAATGGTAAAGCCAGGAAATCCTCTTGCATGGCAGGTTCCTTCGTTGTATTAAAATTTGAGCCAATCGGATCCGTAGTTTATTAGATACATCTCCCGACAGACGCACGCACGCGCGCGCGCTCACACGCTCATAGGCACACACGCACACAGACCCGATCACAATACCCTCTTCCCCTTATGCTGTAACAATGCGAATCCCTGTATTCAGTACGCATGTAGGCACGCATGCACGCACGCGCCACTACCACTACCATCCAAGCACACATGCCCATACCACAAAGACAGATCCCTATATACCCTATTGACCTTACCAATCTAAGTTCCGTGCCGAGAATACGCCTCTAACGTAATTACTGGCCATCTTGTTACGACATCCAAACAAAAACTAGGCTGGTACGCAGCTAGACTTCACTCAATTGGAAGACTAGACAGTTCGAGATCCCGTCAAAATTCGTAGTGGGACTGTAAACGTATCGAAGGAGATCAGGCTACCCCTTACGAGGCTACGGTAACAAAGAAAAGATAATAGAATCTAGACGACAAGACCGCCAATAGCTACAAAAAATGAATCATTCAATTTGATGTCTACTATAACGTTGAATTCAATCCATTTTATAACTGTCACCGTTGCTCATTTGCCCGTTGTCCTTTTTTGCGTATAGCTAACTATTGATTAGATTGGCACACCTCCAAATAGTCTACGCATAACTTCAGCCAAGCCAAGCCACAGAGGTATTTTCGGAAGAAACTTATTCAAGAAATTTTCATCCTATAGCTAAGCGTCGATTGAAGCCCTTATGTCATCATATACGATTCTAAGGCGATGATTACCATTTTTAAAACCACCGCACTTCCCGTCCTTGATAGTTTAGCGGAGATAGACAGAACATCAATGCAAATTAATGGAAACCTGGAGAACAGTTATTATAGTATAATATAAAAGAGTTCCATTACTGGTAGGCAGAATGCAGTCGTACCTGGAATGAAGAGCAAGGGGACCAGGAAAGAGTTACTTCCCCTAACTAGATTAAGTATTGCGATTCGGAAATGGTTATCTACCCTTATTAACGACGAAAGAGTAGTTATACGCAGCCTGTCAATTCAACTTAGGCTACATCTAAAACGTAGACGGGATGAAAGGCAGCCACGAAGAAACTTGAAACTTGAAATACTATTTTCAGAGCGAATAAGAAAAGAAACCTGGAATGGAGCTGAGAGGTCTGCGCAACGCGCAGTAAGGTGACATCAGAATCAAGAACACATTTGAATCAGCTGGAAATAGCAGCGTTACGACACCCAACAATTGACTGCACCTTGAAGACAATTTGGCCAGAGAAATTTTCCAGTCGCATCAGGCATGGCTTTGACGAGATGCGTCATTGCTGAAGTTGTGTACTATCTAAGGAAATTTGTCAGACCCATTCTATGTAGTTGTGTCCGTACGCAGAAGTTAGAATATACCTCACTATAATTCGCAAGCTTCTTCCCAAGTAACCATAGTGATCTCCAGATTACCTTGGCCCTATGAGGATAAGAGACCAGAGATGTGGTCAAAGACATCTAAACAGGGCCGGATGAAGGCAAGGACTGATGGGGCTACACCCCCGGCGCCGAAAAATAAGGGGGTCTCAAATCAAAAACAATTACCGGTATTCACAATTGATAACTTTGGACCCGATAACATACCTAACCGTTATATAGAGGAATTAATTAACCTACACATACCTGTAGAGAGACATAGCCAGTGCACTGGGCTTATAAACACACGTGGTAGGAAACTATTGCAATTATGTAAAAATATAAATATGTTTATTTTAAATGAGAATAGGCAGAGACAAGTTTAAAGGTAAAATAACATGCATGCACAATAGCGTATTAGATTATGTACTAGGGGACGCAAAGCTATTTGAAAAAGTAAAGGACTTCGAAGTAATGGAGTACGACCCGCTATTGTCAGACTGGAGATAGCACTCGTAATAAAACCCACCATCACCGCCACCACCACCACCACCACCACCACCACCAACAACAACAACAACAACAACAACAACTACTACTACTACTACTACTACTACTACTACTACTACTACTACTACCACTACTGCTGCCACTACTACTACTACTACTACTATTACTACTACTACTACTACTACTACTACTACTACTACTACTACTACTACTACTACTACTACTACTACTACTACTACAACAACAACGTGATCAAATGGATAGAGAAATTTAGATACTAATATAATAGATATTATCAAGGACATGTTAGGAAGTTTAGATAACAATGTCTCGAGTCAAAGTATAAACAATATAGCGAATCTAATTAGAAGATTGTTTTCTGACAGCGCAGAAAGAACATTTGGTCATAGACAGTCATTCAAAGGAAAAACTAGGAAAGACAATAAATCTTGGTTTGGGAAAGATTGCGCCGAAAAACGTAAAGCTTACCATAGAGCAAAGAAAGACTACAACTTAATAAAAACCGAGTACAACCAACAAAAATTAAAAACAGCAAGTAAAACTTACAAGTTTGTCATCAGGAAACACGGACAAGATTCACTTAAAAAGACGCACACCAAACTACGCACACTGCAAAAACCAGAAACCAAAGCATTCTGGAAGATAATAAAAGGGAAAAGCAAAGATACATCAGCAACTAACAATATAGATATTACTAGTTTATTTGACCACTTTAAAACAATAAACGAAGATAATATTCAGGATGAGATCGAAGAGAATGAAGATGTAGAGATACCAGAGCTAGACATACCAATAGATGAAGAAGAAATAAAAAAAGCCATAAGCAAATTAGCAAATGGGAAAGCGACAGGCGTAGACGGTATTTTAAATGAATATATAAAAACAACAACTACCACAATGTTAACTATATACAAGGAGTTATTTAACATAATTTTCAACAGTGGCAATATACTAGAAGAGTGGTTGATAGGCAACATACTTCCAATTTATGATCCTTTGAATTATAGACCCATAACACTGCTCAGTTGCCTAGGTAAGCTGTTTACTGCAATCATAAATACACGACTAAAGGTATATGTTGAGAAAAATGAAATCATAATGGAGGCACAATGTGGATTCAGAAAAGTTCGATCCACGTTAGACAACATCTTATCATTGCATTTAATAAAGAAAAAGAAAAAGTTGTATTGCTGTGACAAGCATTCGACACAGTCTGGCGGGTAGGGCTATGGAAGAAACCTTTGAAATATGAACTATCTGGGAAGTGATTTAAATTAATTTTTACTATGTACCAAGCAATAGAATCCTCAATCACACACAACCACATAACATCTGATTATTTCGCCTGTAAAATAGGAGTAAGACAGGGAGAAAACCTATCACCATTTCTATTCGCCTACAGAATGATAGAATAACCGGACTTGCATCTATCAGTAATTTTGTAAATGAACCCCTTAACTTGTTTTTATATCTGACAGTATTTTTATACGTGGATGATACAGCCATTCTAGCTGACTCACTGCAAGCAGTACAACTAAGTTTAGATAGCGTTCATAACTATTGTCTTTCCTGGAAACTTAAAGTGAACGTATCAAAAACAAAGATAATAATGTTCTCTAAACGGAAGCTTAAAACACAGCCTGATTTCACAATTGGCGAACAGCATGTAGAAATTATGGATGAATACATTTTCCTAGGAGCAGTTTTTTTTAATATAATGGCAATTTCACCCCATGTATGAAAAGAAATCTTAACCAAGGAAATAAAGCTATGTACGCCCTAGTAAAACGAATCAAAGAACTCCAAATACCAGTTGATCTCCAAAGCACCCTTTTCGATACAATGATCCCTCCAATCTTATTATATGTTTCCGAAGTATGGGGTTTTGAAAAGGGGGATATTATCGAAACATGACAATATAAATTTTTCAAGATCTTACTTAACCTAAAAAATAGCACACCGACTTCAGTTATTCACGCGGAATTGGGTAAATATCCATCGCAAATAGCAATAAAGTGCAATATGATCAGATTCAGGGCTAATATAGTCAACGCCGGGTACGGCAAGACCCCGTCTATCCTATATTACACATGCCTTGAATATGCCAATCAAAATCAGACTAAATTTAAATGGATATAATGTATAAAAAGCAGACTAACTTCCACCGGAAATGAACATGCTCTAAATGCAGAAAATATAAACGCAAAACAAATGGTCAAGAACATTCGGCAAGCACTGCAAGAACAGTTCATTAGCAGATAGAAAAGTGAATTACTCACATCCACTCGCCTTACATTTTACTCTCAAATAAAAGAGAGTTTTATATTTGAGAGGTATTTGACGATTCTGCCATCAAGGGAACCAAGGATTATGTGTCATTTCAGAAGCATGAATCACAGATTGGCCATAGATTCCCAATTAGGTATTGACAGGGAAGAAAGATTGTGCACAGACTGCAACGAAATTGAAGATGAAATTCATTTCCTATTTCATTGTAGTAACCTCACTCAACAAAGAACTAAATATATACCAAAGTATTATAGCCAAAACAACACCATCGAAAAAACAAAAGGACTGTTCTCTATATGTAACATACCTGTCATGATTAAATTATGCAAATACCTAACTCTGTCCAAGAAAAAACAATGCGTGCGTGCGTGCATGTGTGCGTGTATATGCATGTAAGTGTGTATTTTTTTTTATTGACGCACTGGCAACGTGCGGCTTCAATTTCTATGTGCTAACTTAGCCGACAGTCATGCACCCATTAGTTTAATTTGTTGATCACCATCTCCCGGTCGGGGGATCTAACCGCCATTCTGCAACTCCGCATAGCATCAGCAACCAGACATCTTTCCACTGGACCACCGCACCAAGACTAAAATTAAAGGTTTGGCCGACCAGCTTTCACATGTCTGATATACTGACACACTGACGATTCATATGGGACTATCTGTGGATGCACATGCCACGATTCAATCCTAGGCTTTGTTACGCCTAATTGTACTCTGACTCTAGCACGGCTCTGGCAGTATATTTGTTTGGTTTTTTTATTGACGCACTGGAAACGTGCGGCTTCAATTTCTATGTGCTAACTTAGCCGACAGTCATGCATCCATTTGTTTTATTTGTTGATCACCATCTCCCGGTCGGGGGGGGGGGGGGGGATCGAACCGCCATTCTGCAACTCCACATAGCATCACCAACCAGACATCTTTCCACTGGACCACCGCACCAAGACTAAAAGTCAAGGTTTGGCCGACCAGCTTTCACATGTCTGATATACTGACACACTGACAATTCATATGGGACTATCTGTGGATGCACCTGCCACGATTCAATCCTAGTCTTTTTTACGCCTATTGTACTCTGACTCCAGCACGGCTCTGGCAGTATATGTATTTTTTATTTTTTATTGACGCACTGGCAACGTGCGGCTTCAATTTCTATGTGCTAACTTAGTCGACAGTCATGCATCCATTAGTTTAATTTGTTGATCACCATCTCCTGGTCGGGGGATCGAACCGCCATTCTGCAACTCCGCATAGCATCAGCAACCAGACATCTTTCCACTGGACCACTGCACCAAGACTAAAAGTCAAGGTTTGGCCGACCAGCTTTCACATGGCTGATATACTGACACACTGACAATTCATATGGGACTATATGCCAATCAAAATCAGACTAAATTTAAATGGATATAATGTATAAAAAGCATACTAACTTCCACCGGAAATGAACATGCTCTAAATGCAGAAAATATAAACGCAAAACAAATGGTCAAGAACATTCGGCAAGCACTGCAAGAACAGTTCATTAGCAGATAGAAAAGTGAATTACTCACATCCACTCGCCTTACATTTTACTCTCAAATAAAAGAGAGTTTTATATTTGAGAGGTATTTGACGATTCTGCCATCAATGGAACCAAGGATTATGTGTCATTTCAGAACTATGATTCACAGATTGGCCATAGAATCCCAATCAGGTATTGACAGGGAAGAAAGATCGTGCACAGACTGCAACGAAATTGAAGATGGAAATCATTTCCTATTTCATTGTAGTAACCTCACTCAACAAAGAACTAAATATATATCAAAGTATTATAGCAATGTAACATACATGTCATAATTAAATTATGCAAATACCAAACTCTGTCCAAGAAAAAACAATGCGTGCGTGCGTGCGTGTGTGTGTGCGTGTATATGCATGAATGTGTGTATGTATTTTTATTTTTTTTTATTTTCTCATAGAAAATGTCCATTTGCAAACCAAGAGAAAGATATTTTTGAAATATTACCACTTGAATGAGTGGCTCTGTTATTGAGCCGGTCTGACCAGTGGTAAATTTTTAAAAAAATAGTCTTCTCTTGGTCTGCAAATGGACATTTCTAAAAAACCACTGTAGTAGCCGTTTTGGCTGATACGATTGTTAAACGGTTATGGTTGTGAGATTAGATTCAAATCGCTGCCTCAGAATGTTTTCCGTGGCTAGGTATGTGCGCGCCTGCGCGTGTTCGTTCGTGCGTGCGTGCCTGCGTGCGTGCGTGCGTGCGTGAGTATAATGGCGATTATGGCCGGTTATTATCCAGATCCGTGTAGCGCATTAGCATATCTGATGATGATGACCGGTTATAATCCGGACAGTTGTAGCTAGTATGTCTGATGACAGGATCCAGACCGGGTGTAGAGCAATAGCATTTCTGATGATTATTACCGGTTAGTATCTCGACCCCTGGAGGTAGCATATGTGTCAAATAATACCCACTTATTATCAGAGTAAGAGAATTCCCTGCCCCATAGTTAGATTAGTGTTAGCCCCTTTCAGATAGATCAAAGCCTGCTGGGCCACTCGTCGGCCTATTTATTATTATATAATTGGATTAGGAACCCTATAAGGATAATTGCCGCTAAGTGGGCAACCGGCAACAGTTGAAGCTACGATTGGTCATTATTAAATATTTAAATAGCACTTTTAGATTGCCACTAACAACATCACTCGGAAGTCTTATTGAAACTGCGTGGAATTGAGACCAGTTTCCTAATAGTTTTGAGAATAAAAGACTGGAATCAAGCTGGTGAAGGTAACACATACGTGAAGGGGGAAGGTGAAGCAGGGGTTCTTGTTGTTTGGCCAGCTACTCTGTTCAATGGTCGGCTTTCATGTTCACGTTAATTATGGTATAAATATACTGTTAGTTCTACGAGTAAATCTCCACTACAGCTCTTGGTTGATCTAACACATTGCCTATAGGTAATGGCCTAGCACGTATGGGCTAGCAAATCTATCGAAGAGTTTGACAGTTGATTCTGATGGCGCATGTTAGTGGACAATAGCTGACCAATACAGCTCAGTATTAGCCATGAAAAGTCCAGTAAACTGCCTTATCTGGATGGTGAATGGCATCTCACCACCTTGTGCGGCGGATACGACAATACAATGGACTTCTCAAGTGTATCCATCTATTATACAATTACGTCATATGACATCATAATGGACTAAGTGACGTATGTGACGACGTCATAATCATGACGTCATGAATGATTTGATATAGCTCGTCTTTAACGCTTAATAGTCTGACACGTTGTATGTCTTTACCATTTAATACATATTCGGTTGAATATTTTGAAACTAATTTGACTGGGCGCTGTTACTGCCATAGGCAGCAATAGCGCGCAGTCAAATTACTTTCAAAATATTAACAGTTTACCTGTATAGTTTTCTGGAAATTGATAGTCAGGGAGTTCAGAGATCGATCGATTCCAACACGGACGAGGTGTGGGTGGAGCTCAGCTAGACATGGGCGGGACATAGCTAAAACTGGAAAAGTCCATTTATGTGAAACCCGACTCAGATTGTCATGTCACGACAACATAGATGATGAAATACTGGTATGGAGGACTATAAGATTGAGTGAAGACAAATGGAACATAGGCTTACGCCAGTATCCGTGTGATCTGTTCCGTTATACACGCAGCATTCACGGCTACACACATTATTGGTGAAAATTGGCAAAGCGGGTAAGATTTATATCCAGAATGTATTACAGGAATAACTAGGGAAACTGCCCTGATAATGCACGATAGTGAGCCGGTTCTGGCCAATACAGGGCGGCATTAGACCGGCATTAGACCGGCATTGACCCAGTACTGGCTGGGCCAGTAAGCAGTGATGTCAGGAATATAGAAAACTGTGTACACAGTTAGTTGAAGAGCTGTTGCTTTGTAGTAATAGTTCTGTCACCATTCCCATTGACCAGTTAGTTCTATCACTGTCTTCTGAATCTATACTCGGAGCTCCCAGCGCCATATAGTTGTAACGCGCCAATTTGATATCGGCGTGCCCATTGGTCAACGGCGTAGGGACCAATATCAATGGGCGCGCCGATATCAAATTCGATATTGGCCCGCTGAGCCATTGGCCAACGGGCACGCCGATATTAAACTTGATATTGTCCCCTGCGCCGTTGACCAACGGGCGCGTCGATATCAAATTCGATAATGGTCCCCTGCACCGTTGGTCAACCAGCGCGCCGACATCAAATTCGTTATTGGTCTTGCACCGTTGACCAATGGGCACGCCGATAGCAAATTTGATATTGGTCCCTGCACCGTTGGCCAAAGGCGCAAATTCAATATTGGCGCGTTACATAGTTATATTTAATAGTCAAGTCATCCCAGTCGGATCGATGTGACACATACGCCTTGACTGGATGAAAAAAGCATGATATTATCGGAACTGAAGAATAGCCCTTACCTAGGAAGGAAAAGTGTATGACTAGAGTGCCTGAAAGATGGAAGAGACGACATATTTTTGTAACGTCTACGATGATCTGAAACAGCACACGGAAAGACAAGGTAGTGCTTCACAATACTCCGAGCAGTCTGGAATCCATGAATACAGCGTTTAATGTTAAGATATTGGGTTCATGACCTTGCAAGAAGTTTGAGAGGGCTGCAAAAGTACAACTCTCATATAATGGACCTTTCCATTTTAGCTATGCCCCGCCCATCTCTAGCTAAGCTCCACCTACACCTCGATCGTGTTGGGATCGATCGATCTAACTGACCATAAGCTTCCAGAAAAGCATACAGGTAAGCTATTGAATATTCTGGAACTAATCTGACTGGACGCTGTTGCTGTCTATGGCAGCAGATTCATTTTACAGAAATGTACAATTTCTTGTCTCTCTGCATTTTTACAATTTTAAATAATCAGTTATACAAACAAACCATTTACGAATTCAAGCGGCATCCGCACGAACCTAGAACAGTCTGACATAGGAAATTAGGAACATTACTGCATGATTTAAGAATATATTTACTTCCAAATTGCCAGAATGTCAACACCGTGACGTGTGCCCTACACAAGTTATTAACAGACAATGCTTTACATTTTTGTCTGCCAATAGCCTGTAATCATAATGGAGATAAAATTGCGATTTTACCAAATATCCTCTTAATTTTCCGTGAATACCTAATGGCTTGAACATTTTTTTTAATATTTACAGCGCTAGTTAGCCTTGTCCCCGGCTTTTTTAGTCAACTCCGTGACATAATGATCATGCTGATGTCAGACAACCCCAATAGCCAATCATTTATCCTGCAAACGCCCTAGCACGTCACGCGTCAATAAGCCTGAGAGTGAGACTTGTGTCTGTCTGTATGTCTGTTTGTTTGTCTGTCAACATGTTCTTTAAGCGACTTTAAGGCCGATTTGAAATATATTTGACAAGAATCATCCTCGAGCCATAGATATCCAAGTTTATTCAAACGGAGCTAATTGTCCAATTTGACCCGTAGCAAACTTGGTTTTGTCTGATTTTTAGAAATGTCTAAAATTCTTCTCCGAAACCGCATGGGGATTGATTTGAAACTCATAAAACATTTTTAGGGCTAACAGCTGCACCAAGTTTTTGGAGGGAACTTGTTGATCGGCCAATTGCTTCAACAGCCATTTTCGATGACCTAATTTTCACGAAAACGTGTTCTCGTCTCGAACAGCCGAAGAGATCTGGCCAAAGACGTATGGCTAGGGACTAGGGCCATTCTAGTGTTTATTGCAATGCTGGCCAACACCATAGAGGTCTACTTATAGCAGATGGCCTTTCTAGTCGAAATGCTTAAGTTCCAGATTGTGGGTTTAAAAAGCTAGTCATCTGGCTAAATTAAGGCAATCCTGGGAACCATGAATTTGCACCTAATCTTATATGCATAATCCGCTGACGAAATTGTAGTGACGAACTACTGTTTCTGTGTGTTTCCTAAATTATGCTCTTGTAAGTTCTGTTGGAACGGTAACTAATGAAAAAAATCCTACGTGCAAATGTCTGGGAGTGGTGTCTAGTTAGATACGATAAGCAAATATATCCTGGGCTTATTCTTGTGGTTGAAGATGGCAGTACCTTTGTTTTGATGTTGCTATATATTGGATAAAACATCTTTGTTAGCGCACATGGCCTGAAGGTCCAAGTGAGCCTATGCCATGGCGTCCATCAGTGGTCAGTCCGTCCCTCTGTCATCCGTCCATCAGTTCGGCCATCAAATCGCATCTCCTTAACGAGTAACCGATTTCAGCCAAATTTGGCTAGACGGTGGTAGGCGACAGAACTTTTGTATATAATTTTGATTGGGCAATTTTTTGGGTAAAATTCTTAGATTTTATTAAAGATTTACCCGAAATTGTCCAAACGCGCCTCCTCCTTAGCTCATTGACAGATTTCAACAAAATCTGGCTAGAAGGACCCTATCGTGGCAGTTTATAGCCTCCAAAACTCGTGGTTGCTCTAGGCTTGACTGTATTGATTGCTTTGTTTATTATAGTGGGATAAAACTTAAAGCGTCTTAAAATTTAGATTTAATAGTTTACTGCCTGTAGTCAACTCCATGACTAATAACCGACTTGGTAAACCACGAAGACGTATTGGACACTTACTGTTAATCATCCTGCCTGTCGATGTATAATTTAATGATAAGTAGTTAATTACTAGTTTTTTAAATGCTAAATATTAAAAAATGAATATCTTATGACTTTATGTGAAACCCTTTGAGTAATGTTCAACACTATTGCATATTGTCAACATCATGACAGGCCATACATCTTGAAATATATGCTATCCATGCTATCATTTCATAATGTATCTGATATATGATTAAAGCTATCTTACTAACCTTTGCCAAAATGCGACTTATTTGTGTACTGAGTAACTAACACAAACCATACATACATTGTAACTGTGCTATTAAAAGCATATAAAATGTGTGTTTATAAATCAAAGGTTATTGGTAAATATAGGTAATTGAATTGATATTTTTTTGGTTGACAGAGAGATGATACCCTGTCTCCTTCTATGATCAACACAATAACTGTTAATTTACCTGCTTCTTCTAGAAGCTATATTCTTTTATTTTTATGTCATGGAGTTGCCATATTTTCTCACAGCGTGCTATTGTAAATATTCCGCAACTTTATCTGTTGCTTATCGTTACTGCTGGCTTTTGCTTATGCATTAGTAATTGTTATAGAAAATAGAAATCAAGAAGATCGTGAAATCAATTAGGCTTACGCCCAACATTATTGCTGGCTCTGGATTTGCACATTTCTGTAGAATGACTCAACAGCGTCCAGTCAAATTAGTTTCAAAATATTCAACAGCATGTTTATTAAATAGTAGAGACATACAATTCGTACACGTGTCGGACTATTAAGACTTAAAGACGGGCCAAATAGAATCGTTTATGATGTAATGAGTATGACGGCATCATTCACGTCAATTAGCTGTTAATGACGTCATATGACGTCATATGATCGATGAATAAGCTTGGAAATGTCCATTGATGAATAACAATATATGTCACTTCAGTATATGACACCGTGATCAATTACGTTACGTGTAGGCTGACGTCACAAACAAGTACGTAATGAATCACGTAGCTAAGTCCGTTATGGAACTTTTAAAATACGTCGGTTGTGCGAATTTTATGTCTTTACTATTTGATAAACATTCTCTTAAATAATTTGCACCTACTTTGCCTGGGTGCTGTTGTTGCCAGAGATGGAAAAATAGTGTTGCTGTTGCCATAGGTAATAACAGTCCCTAGTTAAATTAGTTTCAAAATGTTCAACAGCTTACATGTACAGTGTTTTTTTAATTAAGATTCGGAGAGTGCAGGGTTCGATCGATCCTAACACGAGCAAAGCATGTGCGGAGCTTAGATAGAGATGATATCCACATAAAAAAATGTGGATTCATCGATTAGACGCGGGGAGAAATGTAACAAACAAGAATGCTAGCTTCAGAATAGTAGAATAGATACCTTTTGAAAATGATGGCAATGAAGAACTTCTTAATAACTGGATCTGTTCCATAAACAGACATACGGCATCCAATAGTACCAGTACTCGACTTAGATCACCTTGTGGTCAACATCATGCCCAATCAAGTTCTCTTGTTAAATTATATTTCTATCACTGCTCTAGGTATTATTTCTGTCAACTGGTCACTAAAATCCTTTAGATTGATACACAGATGACTTAGTCCATGATTAAGCATTCAGCATTAAACGTGTTTATTCAGCGATTAACCGTCAGCAGTAACATAGTTAAGCAGTGAATAACCATTCAAGCTTTCTTGAATACTTAATATGCACTGACAAATTAGTGCGAAATTGATGACATAAAACTTAGTATTCTGGAGCATAATGGTTAATACAAATCTAATTATTTACCAGCCCCGCAGTCCGGGTTAATAGAGCAGGAACAACTTTCAGTCAAGTGGTGGGTTTTTTTACGGATATTCAACAGGTATCCTTAGCATGTACAATAATTGCAAGTTTTCTACCGCCAATATGATGGCAATGAGTTAATCGGCGTATAGTCAGCAGACGACACTTAAAGCTTTGTCGCATTAATCAGTTTGTATAAAGCGTATACCAAATCGAGTTTTACTACATAATAAAGAATAAAATTAAATCTAAATATCTCGACCGTTTGCTAATGGATCGCCGTCATTCTCTCAGACGCTCTGCACAGCGTTAAGCTGTTGACCTGGAACCAGTTTGGTTGCTCTATCCCCTGTGCTTCGGAAGAATAAACCAGCTGAAGAATTGACGAAAAATCAAAAATGTCCACCAAGCTAGTCATCGGCCATTTTAGAACTTAGCAAATTCGAATTTTGCAGCACAAAATACATAGGTATGACAATTTTTACTGAAAAAATCCATCAAATTAAAAAATTCAAGATGGCCGCCCAAATGCTTAAACATGATTGAACCATTGCCGCCAGGTTTTTTAGATATTAATTTCATATGAGGCATCTTGACTGGCCCACAGTGGATAACAATAGTTCCAGCATTTCAGTTTAGTGGGGATGATATGTAACAAATTTGAGGTAAGATGTTCCATTCTGGCAGAAATCATGAAATTTGGCAAATAGGTGGTTTAAGGTATGCTGAACATGATTAGATGCGGTGTCACGTGATTCTACCAAGGGAACCCATTCAAAATGGCGGATTAAAAAAGGCCGCCTTCCCAGCGGAAAATCTGCATTACGCAAGTTCTAGATGGAGTAGAGGGCTGGAATTGATGTCAAATTAAGGGTTTCTTGGGTCACTGGTTATGATTTTACCCATTACAATACTCTAAATAGATAAACATGCTGAAAAATATATTATTATTATTATTATTATTATTATTATTATTATTATTATTTTTATTATTATTATTACTATTATTGTTGTTGTTGTTGTTGTTGTTGTTGTTGTTGTTGTTGTTGTTGTTGTGGTGGTGGTGGTGGTGGTGGTGGTCGTCGTCGTCGTCGTCGTCGTCGTCGTCGTTGTTGTTGTAACATTTATAAATTAGTAGTATTATTGCTAAACGTTTGTACACACATGTTCCGGGCGGAACATTTAAGAAACAAGTTTTCGCTACTCAAAACAATTGGTCTACACTATGCACGATGGCTCAGCATCCATGTGGCTGATATGTTGCAACTTGAGAACCGATGCCCACTTGTACATAGGAAATTTGTTGAAGGAAACTTCGTTACTCAGAAAACGGCTCACAAGTTCTCAACCTTGGCACATGATCAAATCCACGAGCAGCAAAATGCTATTCTGAAGGGCGATGGTGGAATTATCGGAATCACAGAAAATGAAGCTGCTTTGAAACGATGGATGGTGTCAGGCCTAGAAATAGGAAGGATGATCAGCGAGTACGAAGTGAAACATACACACAGAAATATCAATGATAACTGTCACCATAAGCAGATTCCGAGTAAGCAGAAATTGTTTGCTTTAAACACAATTTGTCTTATTGATGCAATCGAGGAAATGGAGAACCCATTTTTAGATGACAGTTTTGACTTAGTGACTCTAGATACCAACGCCATTATGTCCGAGTCTGTAGTGAATGCGATCCGAACAGCAGAAGAACTAGGCATCAGACAGTACCACGCATTCGTCGCAGATCGACTATCTGTATCATCAAAATCGGTATATGACCCAATCCAAAAGAACAATTTAGCTTTGTTCAAATCAAAACAGAGGAAGAGTACCAGAACCAACAAGAAGCTTGTTGCAATGAAGAGAGATGTACAGTTATTCTCTAGACTGTACATTTCCTGCCAATCCAGAGACGGAGACCGTGATTCATTCATGCATGAGAATCATCCATGGACCCATCACTTGCTGATAGCAACGCAATGCACTAAGGCAGCACATCAGATCTGATGGGATGTTTGGAAACATTAGTAGCTCGTGCAGCTGATTGTCCAGAGGTTGAAGTGAAGATCATTGACGGAGCAGCTATGATGCATAATCTAGATCCCAAGAAATCAAACGTGGTTGTGAACACATTTGGAGATTTTGCAGAGCACGTCTTCCTCCCACACATTGCTAGACAACTACAGACGGTTAAAAGATTGGATGTTGTATGGGACGTGTATAAGGCAGGAAGCTTGAAGACACACGCTAGAGAATTACGGGGACATGGTGAAGCTATTCGTGTTGCATCGAGTACAAGACTCCCTCAATATTGGAAAACTTTCCTACGAGTTCATGCAAACAAAACAGGCCTCTTCACCTTTTTCGCACATACATTGGAGTCATTCGAGCTACCAGAAGGAAAGATATTCGTCACAACATGTGAGGAAAACGTGCTGATGAGGCCAGAGCATGACGTCTCACAACTCGTGCCATGCATGCAAGATGAAGCAGATGGTAGAATGTTGCTCCACACCTTCCATGCATATCACCAAGGTTATCGAACAATACTGATTCATGCTACAGATACAGACGTCGTAGTCCTAGCCATATGGACAGCACCCTTTCTTCATGGGTGTGATCTCTGGGTCGCATTTGGCCATGGGAAGACCTTCCGCTATGTATCAGCTCATGGCATTGCAACAGTTTTGGGTGCAGAAGAGCCACAAGGACTGCTATTTATGCATGCTTTCTCTGGGTGTGGCACTGTGTCTGCATTTTGTGGGATTGGCAAGAAGACAGCATGGGAAGTTTGGAGGACTTCAGATCTATTCAAGTCACTATTTAGGAGACTGTCTGATGCCCCGACGTCTCTGTGTGACAATGACATGGAAACGCTGGAGAGGTTTCTCGTACTACTGTACAAACGCACATCACCATTGTCAAAGGTTAATGAGGCACGAGAACGGCTTTTCGCTTTTGGCAACAGGCAGCTAGAAAACATTCCTCCGACCAGTGCAGCTCTGCTGCAACACACCAAACGTGCTGCATTCCAGGCAGGTCATCTTTGGGGCCAATCACTCCACGCAAATGCGAAAACGACATCGCCAGCTGACTGGGGTTGGGTCAGAGATGGAGACACTTGGTCACCGCAATGGAGTTGCTTGCAGACGCATCTAAGGCATGACGGGAACTCGTGAAATGTGCTTGCAAAAGTAATTGCACTGGCAGATGCAAATGCTATAAATCCAACTTACCTTGTACACAGTTGTGCTCATGCGGTGCACAGTGCGTGTGACGTCTGTGAATCATGATTCAATAATCAACAGCATCATGTATAGCCTTGCTTACTCTAATAGGATAATTGAACGTATCTATAACGACCATTACTTGGTTCGAAATCAAGTAATTTAAACTATTTCTAATTGCTATATTGCTTTTGTTCTCAAGAGATGGATCTTTTAGATAACACATCTTAAAGAGCCACCGTCTTTTGACGTCAAACACAGGTGGTCGTTATGGAAGGATTGATATTTACATATTTAGAGTATTGTAGTGAGTAGAATTATAAGGATTGACCCATAAAACCCCTAATTTGACATTAATCCCATCTCTCTACTCCGTCTAGAGCTTGAGTAATGCGAATTTTCCGCTGGGAAGGCGGCCATTTTGAATCCGCCATTTTGAATGGGTTCCCTTGGTAGAATCACGTGGCACCGCATCTAATTATGATCAGGATACCTTAAACCACCTATATGCCAAATGTCATGCTTTCTGCCAGAATGGAACATCTTTTTTACATATCTGCCCTACGAGTTAGATAGCTTCGGTAGTTCTAGAGACGAAGATTATTTTGTGAAATTTATGATATCTTCTAGATGTCCACCAAACCCCGCATCCATCACGTTCTCTTTAGTTATTTGATTCGGGTGGTAATTTAGACCACAGTCCTTGAGTTTTGCATCATCCAACCATCTGGTTTCAGAGAAGAATTGTGAAAAGTCGCAAATATTCTCGGGAAATCCGACATGGCCGCTGTCCCAATTGACTACCGTACTGTAATCCGATTTAAACCTGTTTGAACCTAGTTCAAATTAGCCCCTAAGAGCATCTATCGTTTGAGATTTATCCTGATGATAGTTTTGAAAATACAGATCTTTGAACCGTCCGCCCGCCCGTCTATTTTAATTATTTTCCACGCTGAGATGCCTATTTACCTTCCTCCAATATTCCCTTCCTGAGACATATGAGGACAGGGAAATGGAAGCAAATACAAATAGATAAATTTACAGAGAAATGATTTTCATAATTCCTCTTAAAATCGCATCCTTCTTTCATTCTCTATCCTTTTTTCGCGTTTCTTAACTCATCTCTCCATCTTCTCTCTCTCTCACTCGTTGCGAATATCAAGCAACCGCATGCCTTACATGAAAACGAGGATGGCCTTCCGCTGACAAGGGAATTGATTTAGAAATGGTGTACATACCCCAATTATCTTAATATAGCCCGCCTGCAATGATGATTAATTCACAAATAATTAGCCGATAAATACATTGACGTATGCCTAGTTGGCCTACATGGCGGAAACAGTCAAGAATGTTACTACTTAATCCAGGAATCGAAGACGTGAAACAAATAAATTTCTTGCAACGCAATAAAATGTTGTTAGACAGTAAACTATTCAGTTTAATGCATGAATCATTGTCAATGTACTCAGCACCTCCGTTTCATCTCTGTTATAGCCTGGTTCATTTTTCGCCTGGTCATCTTCGTCACAATTCACCTTTCCAGTTTATCCATCGATCATCCGACGTCATATGCCGTCATAATTAACTAAGTGATGTGCATGATGACGTCATAATCGTTACGTCGTGAATGATTCGGTATTGTACGTCTTTAACGCTTAATAGTCCGACACGTTGTACGAATTGTATGTATTTACCATTTGCCTTAGGCAGCAACAGCACCCAGTCAAATTAGTTTCAAGATATTTATCAGCTTACATGTATAGTTTTCTGGAAATTTATAGTCAGGGAGTTCATAGCTCGGTCGATCCTATCACGGACGTGGTGCGAGTGAAGCTTAGATTGAGATGGGCGGAGCATAGCTAAACGTGGAAAGGTCCATTCCGTACTTATGCTGTCTGATACATTAAAATAATGGTCAGAATACATGGCTACACATCCCTTATTGTCTCTTGATGAACATGTTTGGGATTACAATTATTCCATCTGACTGGTTAATGTCCTGGCGGGGTATGCACGCCAATTGGTATTTGAGTTGCTACGCGCAACTAGTATACGTCGGTCTGTAGGTCGATTGGTAAAATTGGTTTACTGTTTGGCAAAGCCACCTATAATGTCTCAACTATAGCGCTGCGCATGTTTAAATTTATGAGCCGTTCGACGGACTAACGCTAGTTAAGTATCTAGTCGACTATCTGTCTTCACTAATACCAGAAGTCCATAATACTACATAATAGTATTATGGACTACTAATAATACATATTCTCAACT
>CM067360.1:79750482-79826037 GCA_034401795.1 Chaetoderma sp. LZ-2023a
ACGGACGGACGGACGGACGGACGGATGGATGGAAGGATGGACGGATGGATGGATGGATGGCTGGGTGAATGAATGGACGAAAGGAAGGAGGGAAGGAAGGCAGGAAGGACAGACGGAAGGAAGGAGGGAAGGAAGGAAGGAAGGAAGGAAGGAAGGAAGGAAGGAAGGAAGGACGGACGGACGGGCGGGCGGGTGGGCGGGCGGGCGGGCGGGTGGGCGGGCGGGCGGGCGGGCGGACGGACGGACGGATGGACTGGCCGGCCGGCCGGCAGGCAGGCAGGCAGGCAGGCAGGCAGGCAGGCAGGCAGATATATATAAATTAATATGGACATACCTGTTCAGTGATTAGTGAGGAAATCAATATATGTATTGCAAAATCAATTCCTAAATTGGTTGTTGGTTTCTAACATTCTATTTAAATTTGCATTGGCTGGCCGGTTGGTTGGCTGGCTGGCTGGCTGGCTGGCTGGCTGGCTGGCTGGCTGGCTGGCTGGATGGATGGCTGGCTGGCTGGCTGGATGGATGGATGGATGGATGGATAGATAGATAGATAGATAGATAGATAGATAGATAGATAGATAGATAGATAGATAGATGGACTGGCGGGAGGGTGGGCTCGGACGGACGGACAGACAGTAAAACCGACCGGCCGGCCGGCCGGCTGGCCAGCAGGCAGGCAGGCAGGCAGGCAGGCAAATAGATAGATTAATTAATATGGACATACCTGTCCAATGATGAGTGAGAAAATCAATATATGTATATTGCTCCTTAATTGGTTATTTGTTTCTAATATTCTAATCTATGCTTTTAACTGTTAACTAAGATTAAACTAAGATTAAATCACTAAATTAAAACGTGTGTTTCAAGCTCCGTACACTATCTGGCAGTCACAAAAAAAATCACTCCGTAACAGCGAGCTCAGTCTTTACCGTTACTAATGTCCCACAAGCAGACTAATATGAGTATATATAGATCGTGTTTCAGCGCCGGGTTCTGCACTCGAGGGCGGTCCATACATGCTCAATAAATTATATTTATTATCCAGCAAGAGACCTTTGTGGAAATGGATTTGTTGATATCGAGTCATCGTCATCCAGTTTTAATAGTTTGCCGCCATAAACCGAGTTTGCGCAACACTATCACGCCAGATTTATGATGAACAAATAGCCACATTGTAGGCAATGCTCTCTACGCTTCACGAGAAGCTAACGTCACCAAACGCCAAATATCTCAGTTTCAAAGATACGAAACAGGGGAAGCCGATGAATATTTTGAAAAGAATATTTTGCTGGAAGCCTTTGCTGTTAGAACACCCCCACCCAACCCCACCGCCACCCCCAACACGCACTCACAATAAACTCGCACGCATGTACGCATACACACGCGCGCACATGAGCCATGATTATGAGAGAAAAAATCAATATAACAATTAAGAACCCAACAGCAAGTGGAGTGATGTGGAGAGTCAGGTTAAGGTGGAGTGTGTGTGTGTGTGTGTGTGTGTGTGTGTGTGTGTGTGTGCGTGTGCGTGTGCGTGTGCGTGTGCGTGTGCGTGTGCGTGTGCGTGTGCGTGGGCAGTACCTAGGAGCACGTGGTGTGTCGAAGGGTACATGGCTAAATTTTCCCTCTTTTTCCAAATCCCACTTACCGGTAATTCTATTTTTAATATTGAATAGAATATTTCTTCGATCTTACCTAGCATGTAGAATACCACTATTCCAATAGTCTGCGTTTACTATTTGATAGACAATAGGCTCTAGCCTACAAGACAGTACATGGCCGGATCCATCATAGTGGTCTAGCCCCTGTGTATGAGCATTAGGCCCCATACGAATTTCACTTAAAGTTCATTTAAAATTGAGATATCTATATTTTAAAACAGAGTAGGGCCTAAAGATGCTCTTGTATCACCTAGAACGCAGGGAATGGCCTCTCAGAGCAGACAATTTTATATTTCCATGGGGAGGACCCCTGACAACACCCCATATCACGTGGGAGGACGACCCATCTCTCAAACCCTAATTGAAAGGCCAGCCCGTTTGGGTGACCTGAGACCGCACTGTCGGTCAACACCACTAGCCAGATGTTAGTGGGGAAGGGTTGTGAAGCTAATACGTACTGTTTTACTCTTTGCTGTCAATTTCCATACGTCTCTTTGCATGGGCGTAATGTAGCTCGCAAGGTAGCGTCGGGCCGTTCCAGTGTATCATGTCGACTCGCCGCGCCGCAAGTGTACGATGAGTGATGACGCTGGTTAGCATCCGGTCTCGCGGTGATGGACCTTGTACGAGACTGCCATGCGGGAAACAAAAACCGGCCCCTAAGGCTGGTGGACCTCAATCGTTCCAGTGGGGCCGTGAGACCATCGTCGCGAACATTAAATACAACTGTCTCATCCCAAGAATTTGTGTCACCAGTATGCCTGTCCATAGCAATTTCGTGATCTATGGACTTACAAGATTTGATTTGGTGACCTAAAAATATAAGTCTATACAATGAGTTCACCTAAACAATTATAAATATGCCAGATAATACTACAGTAAGAGCAAACGAAAATACGAGGCAGAGAGACAGGTAGATGAACTTTTAAACATGGGGCTCCCGGAGGTACCACACAGACTCGTAGGTCCGCAGAGGTATCCCCGCAAGGGAGGCTCCCGTACACGAGACGTAGCTATTTAACTTAATATAAGTTATTATACCTCTAAGCTGAAAGGAAGAAGGTTATTTTCGGACGAAAAGTTATGTGCCTCACGCGGGCAGTACTCCTAGTGCTAATTTGGGTGAGGAGTATTATCCTGGCATGGACCGTCGTCGCTGAATCCTTGCGAGAGGCAAGTGCCTCGCGCGGGCCTCCATCTCGGGAAGGTGTCGCCACTGCTTACAGCGGAAGAAGAATAGTAGGCAAAAATGGGTCCACTCTAATGTTTCAACCAAAAATGCTTTAGAAAGAAAAGACCATACCTAGTGAGATTATGACAATAGGGTGCGTACTGTTTTACGTGAAGACGGGACGGGGGATTCCCCATGGATTCCCTCGTTACCGTCTTATGTGATTCTTGGTATGCTGAATTAGTAGTTGCCGCTTTATTTATGCGGGCCTTCTGCTTTGCTTAATTCATTTTTAGTTGTTTTCAGAACAAGAATATTTTAGGCCGCAACTGGCTGATATCTACCTAGCTATTAGACGCGGCTGTCACTGAGAACGGATGCCCTAAGACATCAATACTAAAGACAGCGCTCATACATGTTACGTAGTGACATCTCCGAACTGGATAAGAATCCGAACATCCCGCCCCGTAACCACATAAAACGTTACAAGACATGGCTTACATTTCACGAAAGCATTATTAGACCATTGTTCTATCGTTATGGTGGGGGTAAGAGAGACGAATACCTACCGTAAATGTCCTTCCCGCAAGGCCGTGGCAGATCTAAATATTATGCCCAGACATTTTAACGGAATTCGGTGGTGGTACATATCTCGCCCGTCACCAGGTCCTATGGAACTAACCGTTTAACCTGTCGTTAGGTTTATATACAAATTGCCCTGTTTTGCACTGCAGTGCGGGAGGTGAAGTTTAGTAAATAAAATAATAATTAATACATGTGTTCGCAGTGCTTTCCTACATTGGCTAAAGTGCTAACTACTAAGTATCCAAAGATACAGGGGAAATGTATGTGACACCACACCCTGGCCATAACCGCTCGGAAACCCCAATAGTTTCCCAGAGTTGGATCAGCACATGGTGCGGATGGGGACATCTAAACAATTAAGAAGCCGCAAGGCTAAGTGAAACGTGAAGAGAGACAAAATCTTACTTATGAGTCTTACCGGAGTGCGGGGCTAGATTATCGCACTACCGGAAGAGAAGAGTATATTACACAGTATGCAATGAAGAAAGTGTCTCTAATCATTTTGAACCTATCCTATTGAGCTGAATAGAAAAGGTTTAGTCGGTAGCATGCCGGTCTAAACAGAGTTATAGCACGGACAGCGACCTCAGTGAAAAATTGTTGGTGGCTGGAGAAAGTGCTGCATATATACGCGTTGCTGTATAGTGTTTCCTACGTGTACTGCAGTCCTATATTTTCTATGAATAAACAAAGGATATGAACGGATGGCCACTGGTCATATACATACATAATCTAACCAGAACAATCAATACGGTGTCAAATGATCAAATATATATCAGTACAGGTCAACGAACCTACTATAGTGCGGTTAGCAACACATTGAGGAAAATGAGAATAATTATCAACAAATACAGAAATTATAACTAGCGGTCCTAAGACCGTTATGGTTCCTTTTTGTCATCGGGGCCGTTCTTACGGATAATATAATTAACAAAACCTATATAGAGAAATAATTAAACTGTGAAGTATAGTTACTTGAATACTCGGTAGTCATTCCAAAGTTAGGCTACCGTGTTACTGAAATTGATACGTCAATCCGTAGTCGACGTGAGATGATGCGCTCTCCGCAAGCTGGAAAGTTCCCGCAGGTTGGTTCCCGCAAGATGTTTTCCACAAACAAGACTCCCGCAAGAACAGTCATGGCGGGAGTACATCACTCAGTGCTGTAGGCCTAATAGAATGTCTAACGAGCAGTCAGCAAAATATACGATAGTACTACATGGTGGAGAAAGTTCCCGTACACCGATGGTATGGATGGAAGTTATCAACAAACTGATCACAAGCGGGGGTTGTTGGATGCAGATGAAGATACAAAACAAAGCGTCACGGCGCTGGGTACGTCAGCCAGCTCTGAAGACGCACCGGACAGGGTTTACTTGCTGCGGTCGAAAGTCGAAAGAACCTACACGATATTAATGCGGCGGCGATTGAAATACCACTTTTAGGCGTGGCCGGCAGATCCGGTGAGTCATCCATCAAAGAACATCCTGCCTCTACATCTGTAGACTCACATATTCAGGCCGTAAAGGCCTCACCGCAAATTTGTGTTCCGAGGTAGATATTGATATTCGTGAACAATAAAATAGAAAGTTCCAAATTACTCCCGTAAATGGGGAGTTACAAAATAGTTTTAGTGCGGTGGGTTGGACAACTGCAAGCTACGGGATAAAAACCCGACACATAGCGAAGGAAAACGCGTATTGTCTGTCGCGCTTGTTAGTAGCTGGTACTGATCCATCCTGTTCGGCCCCTGGCCGAGGATGCTCTCGATCACTGGATCACGTCTCCTTTTATACTCCTCGTGACGTCACAGGCGCAGGCTCCAACCAATCATAGTTCGAGCAACAGCCAATCAGCGTGTAGCTAATAATAGCGCAGCCGAATGTTCTATAACATTCTAGAAGTTTTGCGTCCACGTGGTTATGACGTCACGGCAATATTTTGAAGGTAACCATGAAGAGTTTTCCATGGATAACTCAGCCATTTCTCAACCGATTTTGAAATGGTTTACAGATTTGAAAAGCCCGTTGAATTCTGGTCTTGATTAATGCCAGATTTAACGGGAACATGCAATCAATAAGTATTACATGGTACCATCTCGGTACACTAAAAGCGCCATCCTATCTTGGTCATAACTACGCGCACCATCAAAACAGCGTCCTGGCGCGCGCATGCGCATCATGCGTTTTAACGAACTTTTAACGAACGCTATCTCTCCCATAGGCCTACATACGCTTATGGCTCTACACAGGGGTGTGTGTTCAGGAAACGAATCCAGGACGGGCGGCGCGTACCCAGCTCAGCTGATACGGCCGGTATCCGACCGGTCGATCCGAACTACAGTAAATCATTGGGGAAGCCCCCAGGTGGGGAAGCCCCCAGGACTCCCTGCTAATGGCCCCTCCCAGACCCTCCGCCAAATCATCACCCACCCACCTCACCCACAGCTATTATTTTTAATCTACGCCACTAGCTCTTAGCGATGGGAATTTAAGCGGCCTACAGAGAGAAACATATAAATGCCTATTTCCGGAAGAAAGATATTCCATAGATATTTGTCCTAGCTTCACCAATGCAAAGCTTAGATAAAATGCCCATTTAATTATTCAGAGAAAACTAGTTTTTCTCACTTAGAATGCAGGAGATGCCATCTGAAAGCATCTAGATTACACAATTTTCCAGGGGGCTGACTACCACCGCCCCACCCTCCCCCAGACTTGTGGGAGGGGAACACTCATTCTGGCCGATCCTCATTCGACACCCACCCCACCCACTGCCACATCTAGATAATGCTCTGGCTACGCCACTGGTTGAAGTTACGATGTACCGGAGCATTAACCCTCTGCCGCCGGGAGAATGGCATAGAACAGACATTGGGCCAAATTTATGACGCCAATGTAATCCGGAGTGTAATGACTTGGGAGGCCATCACATGAACGCTCCGTGGACGCTATTTGGTGCTAATGGTAAGCTAATCGCTGTTATTATACCGTCAAGGACATGATCTATCGAGAGCAACTTAGACGTTCATTATTATGATATTGCAGCGTGAAGGCTGCTGTGTTCAATGATAAGGAAGCAATCTAGACGACACACAGTGTGTCGTCAATGCACAACTAGTCATTTCAGCTGATCCATTGCCATGTTTGGATAGCCATATCCTGGGGTATCCATCAGCAATAACCATTTGACGCCAACAGCAACACCTCGTAGTCGAATTAGTCTGCAAATATTCAACGGAATATTTAATAGGTAAAATTAAAATTTCCCAAGGATATACAATTCTTCATATTTGCCCTTTCCCCTTTTCGTGACGGACTTAGGCTATTTATTTAGGGAATTATGATGCTGGCATCAGCAAACAAGTGACACATTCCATTACGTGATAAGAAGTTTGAGTGATAGACCGGATCAATCAAATATATATGCATTCTATTAATTAGACATGTGTTTTGATTGAAACTATTCCGCGTACCGTATTTGAAAAGGTTCGTGGAGTCATTAATTATTTCCCACATCGCAACATATGATTTGTCACACTCAATTCCCCCAGACAGAGAATCCGGGTTCGTGCGTTCCAGTCTAGGCCTATTATCGAGTCCTTATTAAATATTTCATTCTACATAGGCCCCGTGCCTGCACATACTACTGTTGATTAGTTGAAAACAATTTGACAACGCCGATGCTGCATAAGTCGCTCTTAACGGTGTCCAGCCAAACTACTTTCGGAGTATTCACGAGGCGTCATATACAAATAGTGCCGCGGAAACTAGACATGCTAATCATATTAGAACGACAAAGGACATACCGATATTCCGTAGTTTTTACGTTTTATTTTCCCAGAGGAAACAAACACAGCCACCCATCATTGAACCATTCTTTCGAGATGAAATAAATACAGAACATATCCGCGCTATCAGTTACCACTCCCATAGCGCAGGTGTAATAAAAGGCGACCGAGTGTGTTGTACGATGACAAAGAACGTTATATTATATGTGGCTTTTGGGGGTGATAAGTTATTTTCTCCCACAGAACTGTACGTATTCCAATTTCCCCCAGAATTCTGTTGGGGAAATTGTTTTCCGAATCTTTAGTCTCGAGATATTGTTTTCAAATGTTAACTAACGCTTGTCTCAGAAAGTATTCATCATAGTCCGGGAGCCAATTTTCAAAAGGGGTCTAGAAGAATGGTTTCGTAGCACACCCAGTATTCAGAAGGTTTGTCTCTATATTATGCTAGACCGATGGCTTGGGTATATTCTGAGCCGTGTTGTACAAGAAAATTGTGGTATCACTAACCCGTGAGAAGCCCATTTACAATAGGTGTTGAATGTAGTTTTCAGACAATTTTCACAATGGTAAATTTTTCACAAACTTAAGCGCATGTTATATCAATACAATCTTAACCAAAATGGAAAGGAGTGATCGTATATCGCAGATTTATACATAATCAACCTCGTTTAAGACACCCGTATGTTGCTTTGTACATATTGGGGCACTTAGGTCTTCTTGTGACTAGCAATACCTTAGCTACAACAATGCCCATGTTTTCTACATTTTTCATATTTAAACTTTTAACTGACATGCAGTGCATGTCTACACAAGCTGGCAGGACATATTTATCACGTGAGCAAATGAGAGAATGTTACTCATCCGTGTCAGAGTCATCTTCGACAATTGTATGCTGAACATTGTCACACATTTCACCTCCCATACAAAGGCATGCTTCAGTGCAGAGTAGATTGTTAGCCTTGCATTGACAGAGATCTGTTCTTTTGCAGGCAGACTTTTGGCATCTACATGATGTGAGTTCAGTTAATCCAAATGGAGCAGGATCCTTTGACATTAGGACACGCTTGAGTAGACCATCCACTATACTCCAGCCATGTCCATTTGGAGATGGAAGATTCTGAACAGCTTGCAATGAATGTCTCCAAACAAGAGCTTGAAAATTGGCCCTTTCGGTGTGATGCTTTAGACTATTCGATGTAGGTGGAAGATTTTCATTTCTTTGTCTCTTTTGACAAAAGAGCCAATAACGGGTTTCATCAGCTGTCTTTCCCACATCCCTGGTGGTATACAACTCACAGACAAATTTCTCACATAGAATTGCAGTATTCGGTGATAAGTCAACATGTTCGCCGACTTGGGCTAAGCTAAGCTGATGACATTCAGATGACTTTAAGAGATTGAATGATTTTCTCTTAGCGACTCCAAATAATGCACTAGTGCTATCACAACGTGTAAGAGAATGAAACCCAGGCAAAGACAGACATATAGCTGGGCCCAGTACTTGAGCAACTGTATGTATTGGTATGTATCGCAATTTGTCCTTTGTGCCCGTACGGAACCATAGTTCAGAACAGTGAAGCGAACGATACGTATATATACTAAGTACTGTCACGTCTGTATCAGGAGACTGTATAACAACACGCATGTGGTCTTTTGAAGCGTGTAGCGCGTGCAACATCATACGCGTAAATGCTTCCTCGTGATCTGATCGAAGTTCTTCCAAATACGACGAATTGTTCGCTGAAATGACAACAACATCCATTCCATCTTTAAAGCCACCAGTAAGAATGACGCAATTGTCGGCAGATAGCGTATTTGGACCAGTATCACGCCACCGCTTGCTGAGAAATGCAACCAGGTTACTTTTGTTGCTTGGATTGCTGATGTACTTGGCCCATTGCTTTGGAACGGGAGTATTTTCTCCAGCAATCTTTACATCCAATGCTGTTGATGACCCACGTTTTAGCCGCTCTTCCGCTTTGAGAGATTCCAGTCTATCATATCTGTCAAAAACTATATCCACTCTGTTGCAGTCTTCTTGATTCAGTGGAACTGTAAAGATGTGCCAGTATTTATCAGCCAATTCTCCAAATGTAGACGTACCTCCAGTTTTAACCATTTGCACAATTGCCATGCCATCTACTACATAAGCTGTTGCGCCTGTCTTGTCAACAGGTGGAAGCCGTCCATCAACATTTACTTCCTTTTCTAGTTCACTTAACATAACACTTTTCACATTCTTTCTTAGAGTCCCATCCGTATGTGGCAATGATAGTGGAACAGCAGACAGTTCATACGTCATCACTAGTTTTAAATCAACATCTCTGGACCTTGCGGCAATAATTAATCAACCAAATAGTTCGCGGTCAGATCTCACATTGTGAATTTTTTCATCATTTGTTTTGAGTTTTTTCTTCTGTGCTAGGCTGGCAAATGTTTTAAGTTTTAAGTGTGGCAACGTGTCCCAAAAGCTTCTCGTGTTAGTGTCCAGCCGCTCCTGAACAAAATTATCCATAATCTCCTTACCAATGTCACAGGCAGAAACAAGTCTCTTGGCGATTTCACTAGGCAATACGACGCCAGTTGCAATGTTTACAAGCGGAAGACACTCGCTGTCGTCGTTTTCCGCAATATTAAAGGGATTGGTCATTATATCTGATGAGAACATCGAAAGTATCTTCTGCACATCGGTTTCATCCCTGTTCATTCGATTAGTCCCCATTTCCTTATGTACTCCAAACATGTGACTATCTTGTAACCCACACATTTGCTTTGTGACCGTTGTTATGGCTGCCCTCTCGTGGCTAGTTAAAAATCACCTCTCCAGAGCTCCTGGCTTTTGTGTTATTCCAATAATACCACCTCGCTTTTTGGAATCCAAATTAATCGATTGCTCTAAGGCCATATCTGTCCACACTTGATTGAATGGATGGTGTGAGCGACTTACGGAATGATTTCCATTCAAGAATTGTTCATGTACATGGGGATGTGTACTTGGAAGCATCTTCATGTCCGCAAGATATATTGGCAGCCATCTTGCATAATTGGTTCTGTCCATGCTGTAGAAATATGGCGCCATAGCAGCAGTAGCAGATAGGTGTGCTTGCCAATCTCCAGTTCTCTCAGCTCTTATGAATCCAAGCAGCAGCTCTACCATATGAATATATGAGTTCCAAAATGCGAACAGGTGTGATTTCGAGCTTGACTCAACTTTAAAGGATTTGAACAGCTGTTGCTGTGTAGACAATGACAATGAGAGCGATGTGAGGTGTAGTATTCATTTTAATTTGTTTTTCCGCACCGATTACCACCACATCCATCTGTCTCATTCCAACCACTATTACCTGGGTGCTTTGTCAACAGTGGTACAGCTGGATATACAGATTCTGTGATGGAGTTAGTATACATACATAAAATATAACCTTCACATTTCACCCTCGCCTTTGGTATATGCATGCAAAATGTATGTTGGATATATGTTAGGTCGATATCCGTCTAAATATCATATATGGTGAATCTAATACGATATTACTTTGAGTTATGACACGATCATGCTTATATCGTTGTGCACTGTGGATACAGCCAAAGCATAGACCCCCTATGCAAAGAAATCAGGATAACTAATTAGTGCTACCACAATTTGTTTGTACAACAGGGCTTAAAATGTGTGGGACATGTCCCCCAAGCCACAGCAACTGTCAGACCTTCCGAATACTTGGTGTGCTACGTCACGATTCTGACCTAGCTTTAGCTCCTGGACTATCAACACAAGATAGATTTATAAGGAGCCGGATACACTAAAAATGTGTCCATAACTTCCAGTTTATTATGTGATACGAACATATTCCTAGGGATTATGTAATACAAATTCGGTCATTCTCCACCACCCCACCAACCCCACCCCACCCACCCCACCATCACACACTCACGCACGCACACACACACACACACACACACACACACACCACACACACACACACACACACACCCACCCACACACACACACACACCACCCACCCACCCACACACACACACACACACACACACACACACACACACACACACATTTAGCGCAAAATAGTATTGTTTTCGCGCTAATTCCATTTAAATATTGGACAAGTGTTAACACGATTGAGTCTAGATTTGTGATCTAATTTGCACTCTAGCGGCGTTTTTGTACAACGAAAATAGGTAACTATATATACAAACTATACTAAACACGGTTAGTCACACACAGTGTGGGTAGAAATGGCTTTGGATTGGATATAGCCCTTATTATGATGTTATTGACTTGAAAGCTTTACTTAGGTGCCATATATAAATACTTAAAGCTACTGGTTCAGTCAAATACAATCTCAGATTGGTCTCTAAGCTATATAACTCGTTTCACTATCTAAATACAAGACCCTCTGAGCATTCAACAACCAATGAAACGATGTGCTATCACCGTTCGAGCGATCGTCAAATACCGCATTTCAGCTTGGTCAATCGATGATTTAGCCATTTTGTTCGTCTTCCCGAAAAACGGAAACGGAGGAGGGAAATCCAACGCACGTCACCTGACGTTAATATCAGTATTTCCTCATTTACTTTCGGTTTCGGTTTAGCTTTTGTTAACGACTGCTGCAAAATTATGTAATCGACTGTATTTCACAGTCACAACTAGAAAACCTTCAAAAACATTTCAATAATTTTCTATTCCTAGAAATAGCAATTGATTCGTGAATTGGTCCACATATGATACTTATCGCGCAGGTAAGCCGATGTCACGAAAACTGATAACTCTTGACAAATTGAAATTCTGCACACGCGATTCCTACAAATGTTTAGCGATTTGTTTTGTTCCTGGGATTTAACAAAATAATGAAGAGACAAACTAAAAAGAAGCTGTCAGACTAGATATAACTTTGTTAGCATTGTAGCATTGAGGGCAGCAGCTGTCGTTATATGCGTAGTGATAAGAACTCGGTGTAAATCAAGAGTCAATCCTCCAGCAGCGAAGCGTCTGAAGAAAGTTTTTCAGAGACTAATTGATCTATGCGTAAGAAGGCCAGATAAAGGTTTCAGATTGATAGCTCAAACAAATAAAAACTAGATTGAGCGGTTCACAGTTCTTAACTTTAACCCCGGGGGACGGGGGGGGGGGTCAAATGTAAATGTCCCTTTGCACTACACAATCATATGGGTAACTCAATTGGTTGAATTTCGTCCAACAGTGTCAGAGGAGTTGCATCATTATAACCAATTTCATAACCTTTTGACCCCATTACCACCACTTGGGGATGGGCCAAATGTAAATGTGCTCACCCACTCCACATTGATATGGGTAACTCACATATTAAATCTGTTTGAATTATGTTCAATGGTTTCGGAAGAGTTGCATTACAATCAATTTTGTGACGTTTTGACCCACATCCCACCCACCCCTGTGACGGGGGCAAATAGAAATGGGTTCATGTACTCCACATTGATATGGGTAACTCACATACCAAATTTGATTGAATTCTGTCTAACGGTTTCGGAGGAGATGCCTTACAATCAATTACTGCCGGACCTTCTAACCCCGCCCCATGGGGGCGGATCCAAAGGTAAATGGCCTCTTGGACTCTGCAATCATATGGGTAACTCACATATCAAATTTGTTTGAGTTCCTTCTAACTGTTTCAGCGGAGTTGCGTTGCAAATGATTTGACATTTGGACCCCTGTCCCGGCCCCTGGAGGCGGAGCTAAATCTAAATATCGTCTTGGAAAGCGGAATCCTATGAGTAACCCACATACTGGTACCAAATTTGGTTGAATTCCGTCCAATGGTTTCAGAGGAGGTTTATTACGTGTACAATTAATTGTGACCTTTTGACCCCCCCCCCGACCCCCCCCCCCCATTGCCTACCCATCCCTGGGGGCGGAGCTAAACGTAAACGGGCCCTTGTACTCCAGATTGATATGGGTAACGCACATACCAAATTTGGTTGTATTCTGTCGCACAATTTCGGATGAGATGCAATTACAACGAATTTACGCAGGTTAAAAATTCACCTTTTGACTCCAGCTCCTGTTGGCAGAGCCAAATGTAAATGGCCTCATGCACTCCGTAATCATATTGGTAAGTCAAATATCAAATTTGGTTGAGTCCTGTGTAACCGTTTCAAAGGTGTTGCATTACAAGTGATTTGACCTTTTGACACCTGCCCTGCCCTCGGAGTGTGGGGGGGGGGGGGTTGTGAGGTGGGAGTGGGGGTGTACGGAGCCAAATCTAAATAGTGTCTTGCAAAGCAGAATCACATGGGTAACCCACATAACAAATTTGGTTTAATTCCACCCAACGTTTTGCGAGAAGATAGCGTGACGGACGTAGGGACAGAAGGATGGAGGCGATTACAATATCCCGACGATTTTTTTAAACGTGGGGATAATAACTACCCCATCCTCCGAAGCCTTTATTTTGAAATTACAAATGCAAAATATGCCCACAGTGCCAGCATCGCCTACCTGGAACATAGATGCATTTGTCCGACAAACAGACAAACTAATGGACCCTATTGATATATATATTGTCGAAAATTATAATGTTCGCCAATAATAAAACCAATTGTGGCTTCAAAATCCATCATATATTTCAATATGTCCGCCAACATGCTGAATTCTGATCTTTTTTTATAGTACTTACTAACCTTCCTTGGACAAACTTGAATGACCATTAGTTCCTAATTATACTTCCAAAATTTCATCCTGATCCATCACGCCAATCGGGAGAAGTCATTTCCAGGAAAATTAGGTTATTCACGATGGCTGCCGAGACATTTGACCAAATTCATAAGTTTCAATCGCCCCAGTAGTTTTAGAGATTTTTAATGAAATTTCTAAGAATAAACCAAAATCCAAGATGGCTACCGGCTACATTGGTCAATCTGCTTAGTTTGAACAAACTTGGATCCCAATGGCCCCAGGATGCTTTCTACCACATTTGGTTAAATTTGGTCCAGTGGTTCTCGAGAAGAACTTTTATATTTCTCATTGATTTAGTATAGATTTTTGTGGAGGGAAAATGCAAGATTGCTGGCAAAGATGGCTGGCAAATAGTTAAATTCCAATATCAGGAATATGGTCAATCAATCTCCCAAGCGGCTTCGGGGAGGCGATTTTTATCCCTTTAATTACAAAATTTGGTCAAGAAAATCTGAATCTTTGCTTATTGAATATCCATTTGCAGGCCAAGACAAGACTATTTTTGGAAATTTACCACTGGAATGACTGGCTTGGTTATCGATCCAGTCATGCCAGTGATAACTTTTCAAAAAGTCTTTTCCTTGGCATGTGAATGGACATTCCTCAAGACTATTGCATAGGCCGGCTTCGGCATGAAAGGGTTAAAGACGGTTCTAAAAATTGGCCAAAATCCAAGATGGCTGCTCGTCATATTTGTAGATGGGCTTCGTTTGAACAACCTTGTATCCCTATGGTCAAAGGATGGTCCCTATCAAATTTGTTTAAACTCGGCCAACTGTTTCTTGAGAAGAGATTTAAAGTTTTATATTTATATTCAAGATAGCCACTGGTCGCAAGCGGCCATATTGGATTTCGAGTGATCGTAGATTTCGATAGGTTTCTTCCTCAGCCGTAGTCCAGATATCCTATGAACTTTAAAGTGGTCTGAAGAACAATAGCGAAGGTATCATCAGTAAACCCATTTTCAAGATGCTGCTGGTGGCTGGTGGCCATATCGGATTTTGGATCGGCGCCGATTTCGATCGGTTTCTTCTGCAGATCCAGCCCAGTCATCGTTTGAAATTTTAAAGGGATCCAGCAAACAGTAGCACAGTTATCGGCCGGAAACCAATTTTCAAGATGACCCCCCCCCCCACCCCCCACCCCACCCCCACCACCCCGTGGCGGGCGGATCACAGTCGATTTCAAAGGTTTTATTGCACAGACATAAACAAGTCATCATTTTAGGGTTTAACGCAATCGAAACAAGAGCTTCGCAAACGGCGCATAATACCCCACCATGATGACAACCCAATGAATGAGAGCTATCAGAAAATATTTATTCTTCCTCAGACCCAGACCAGTCATCCTTATTAAGTGTCAAATAGATCCGTTAAATGGTCAAGGAGGTATCGTCCGGAAACTAATTTTCAAGATGGCCACCATTGACTGGCGTCCATCTTGGATTTCAGATCATCGTCTATTTCGATAGGTTTCTTCCCAAGACCTAGTCCAACCACCCTATAAAATTTCAATGCGATCCGACAAACGGTAACAGAGTTATTGTCCGGAAACCCATTTTCAAGATGACCATTGATGGCTTGCAGCCATATTGGATTTTGGATCGACGTCGATTTCGATAACTTTTTTCATCAGACCTAATCCAGTCATCAGCACCCACCAACCCACACACACATCTCTCTGAGACACATCGCAAAATTTGATTCCTCTCTAGATGCTATATTCTGGCTATATCACTGTTCCCGTCTATGGAGTCGCCAAACGCTCTGACATGTCTGAGAGCCATTTCTAAATGGTATGGACAGCTATTTTAAGCTACTAGTTTTGGAACGATTATGGAAATTTGAAGCATTATGAGTCTTACACGTCAAATGTAAACAATAACTGAAATATCAAATACAATGATGGCCTCTAAAGATTTGCTTTGAATGTACACTGATTGTACATATCATAAACGGGGCTGGAAATTCCTAAACGAAGTTCAGAAAGTCAGAAAAGGTATGAAATTATTATTCTTGAAAGCGTTATGAAATATGAAAGAATAGAATTCAACTGGGCAGTATATGTGCACCCCACCAACTCCAATACCTGGATTTAGTGTAGGCCTAGGTATTGAGCGATGAGAATTCCATAACATTTTATTGTATACCCACTTGTCATATCCTGCTGAATGACAAAAGATAGGTTGCTGCTGCTTCTCTGCTGACATTCAATTGATGCCAATAATGTAAATTATATGTACTTAGTCTACGCTTGCTGATTTGATGTCTAACATGTCTAATGTATATTATTTATTATTTCAGGTAATCACTGATTTACCAACACGTAATCCTATATTCACAACTCCAGTTACACAAATTTCCTTAACATCAGTCCACATCGATGATGATGATGGTCAACAGAATGTGACCTGTGGGTGCACAACAGTAATAATGAGCTTTCCAATACCAGTACATATGACTTCCTGTTGTAAATCCATACAAGTTGATCTAAGTGATAGGCAACTCTAGTGTGATTTCAATTCCTTATTATTTGGTCTAAAATACCTGCCGCCTCTTCCGTAACATCAACAGCGCTGATATGACAAATAAGGCTGATGATAATAACCCTCATGATAGATACTGGATAAGCAAAGTGATACATATTATTCATCCAATGACAGCTTTAAAGAGAATTTAGAAGAGGACGGCGAAGTGGTCAGTGAGCCATAATGTGTTTGAGTTCCATCTACTGGTTTCCTAGGAGTTGTGTTGCAATCGGTTTGACCCTTGACCTCTCCTTTACACACTCCCCCACCCCCCTCGGGACGAAGTCAAAAGTAAATGTCAATGTACTTTTGCATGCCACACTCATATGCGAAAGATACATACCAAAGTTGGTTGAATACATGGTATCTTGCATGCCACAATCACATGGGCAACTCACATACCAAATTGCGTCTAACAGTTTCAGAGAAATTGCATTACAATCAATTTCTTGACCATTTGACCCACCCGTCCTCCGACGACAGGGGTGGGGGCCGAGCCAAATATAAATGTTGTCTTGTATGCCACAGTCATGTGGGTAACTACCGCAATCATATGGGCAATGCACATACCATATTTTGTTTAATTTCATCCAACGGTTTCAGAGAAGTTGCATTACAATCAATTTTTTGCCATTTTGGTCCACACGCCCCACACCCATGGGCCCGGAGCATAATGTAAATGGGTTCTTGCACTTCACAATCATATGGATAACTCACAAACTAAATTTGGTTGACTTTTGTAAAACACTTTCGGACGAGACACATTTCAATCAATTTCTGCATATTAAAATATTAGCCTTTGACTAAAATGTAAACAGACCCTTGCATTCCAATTTGCATACCAAATTTGGCTGAATTCCATCAAACGGTTTCGGAGATCTGACATTACAATTGACTTTTCTTCGAAAAACGTGGAGATAATGGTGAGTACCATAGGTCACCTATGATACATGTATGTGATGATAAGGTATTGACATATATATGCATATTTTACTAACTTTATAATGTGACACAGTATCCAAGTCCTACATGTGGTAAACTCGCTAACTCCAGTACATGTATTACTACTACATGTATGCCTCGAACCTAGAGTATCTATAGCACAATATATATATATATATATATATATATATATATATATATATATATATATATATATATATATATATATATATATATATATATATATATATATATATATATATATATATATATATATATATATATATATATATATATATATATATATATATATATACAGCGCTTAGAGCATGCAATCGCATGGAGTTCAGCGCAATATAAATGCACTATCATTCATTCATTCATATATATATATATATATATATATATATATATATATATATATATATATATATATATATATATATATATATATATATATATATATATATATATATATATATATATATATATATATATATATATATATATATATATATATATATTACAATCCGCATCGTATGGTAACTCACATAATAAACTTGGTTGACATCCACAAGATGTTACGAATAAAATGGAACTATTAACCCTTTCATTCCAAAGCCGGCCTTTTCAGTGGTCTTAAGGAATGTCCATTTGCAGTCCAAAAATAGTATTTTTGAAAATTCTCCACTGGAATGTCATTCCAGTGGTAAATTTTCAAACACAGTCTTTTCTTGGACTACAAATTGATTTTCTTGACCAAAATTAGCCATTAAAGGGCTAAAGCTAGGCCACTTGCCATATTACACACTCTCTCAGTCTACAATTTGGTGTTCTTTAATACAGGTGTCTTGAGTGATGGCCCTGTGACTGATGATGCCATGCAAATTGAAGTTCTTTAAAATTTTAAACTGTGATATTTCCCTCTGAGAAATTTGTTGCGAATTGCAGCGGTTACACACACTCTATGTCGTAATTATCTGCGATTATCTGTAGAACAAATGTGGTATATCCATCTGGCAAACTGACAGTATGACATCCATATTTCCTTTAAAAAACCATAAACAACAAAAGCAATTAGAGATTGCAGACCCTCCTCATTTTTGTCACAGTTTTCATATCATCATCAAAGTTATGAAATCATACAGTACAGTCACACCCTTTCTTGTGTTAAAATTGTATCCAAATTCGAGAATTTGTTCTGATCCATATATTGAAGAAGTATATTCAAAGGAATAGTTATCGGCCAATTTGGATCCCATGGTATGACAAACAGACGGACCCCATGGCATAAGCTCACTTGGCCAGTCTGGCCAGGTTAGCTAACAATGGGAAATTTAAAGTTTAACTAACCTCATCTCTTGATAGCTATTCAAGTTATCTAATATGCCACTGATAAACCATACCGAAAATTCTAAGCTTTTTATCATGTGGTTAAACAGATATAGTCAGGCTTTAGTAGCTAAATGTTGGTACATTTCTACACTATGATGGCTGTCAGGATTATCCCCACATTTTAAACAAGAGGCCCAAGGGCCTGTGGCGCTCACCTGGAGCATTAGCATGTGAACCATTTGCATTTAAATAGATATGATGGATAATTTTCGGAAAATCCAAGATGGCCACCCAAAAGATTTACCAATCAAAATTTTGAATGGAAATTCTAGTCTACCTTGATAGCGTCACTCTAGCTAAATTTGTTTGAAATATGTCAAGCAACTAAGGCGAAGCAGTGTTTTGACAATTTCTGGTAAATTTTTCACAAAATCGAAGATTTTCACCCAAAAAATTGATCAATAAAAATTCTGAATAAATTTTCTAGAGCTTACCACCACAGAACCCATTGGAGAAATTGGGTTTTTTTAAATATGCCAAGCAGCTAAAGAGGGGTAGCAATTTGACAATTTCCGGTACATTTTTCATAAAATCTCATGAATCAAAATTCTGAATGGATGTTCCTATGGCCATAGGATACTGTCAGCCTAATTTGGTTAAAACCGGCCAAGATGGTAAGGAGAAGCAATTTGACAATTTCAAGTACATTTTCCATAAAATCTCAGATTTTCAGCAAAGAAATTGATAAATCAAAATTCTGAATGGAAGTTCTGGAGATTATGACGATAGGGTCCTTTGAACCAAATTTGGTTGAAATCGCTCTGAATGGTAAGGAGAAGAAGCATTTCGACAATTTCCGGTACATTTTTCATAAAATCTCAGATTTTCACCCAGAAAACTGATGAATCAAAATTCGGAATGAAAGTTCTGGAGCCTATGACCATTGGGTCCTTTCAGCCAAATTTGCTTGAAATCACTCAGAATGGTAAGGAGAAGCATTTTGACAATATCTGGTACATTTTTAATCAAATCTAAGATTTTGACCTGAAAGGTTTAGCAATCAAAGTTCCGAATGGAAGTTCTGGAGCCTATGACCATAGGGTACTTCACCCAAGCGGTTAATGAGGAGTAGCGTTTTTAAGCAAAAGTTGACGGACGACGGACGGTCGCCACGGCATAAGCTCATTTGGCCTTTCAGGCCAGGTGGGCTACTAAAAACGGGATATTGTAATCGCCTCCATCCATCTGTCCGTCTGTCACGTTATCGCCTCCCAAACCACTGGGTGGAATTCAACTAAATTTGGTATGTGGGTTACCCATATGATTCCACTTTGCAAGACAATATTTAGACTGAGCTCCAGCCCCAGGGGCAGGGGTCAAAAGGCTGAATCGCTTGTAGTGCAACTCTGAAACCGTTAGATGGAACTCAAGCAAATTTGATATGTGAGTTACCCATATGATCGCGGAGTGCAAGAGGCCGTTTACATTTGGATCCGCCTCCAGGGGTCAAAAGTTCAAATTTTAACCTGCGGAAATTGGTTATAACGCATCTCCTCCGAAAACATTGGTCAGAATTGAACTAAATTTGGTATGTGAGTTACTCAAATCAATTTGAAGTGGGTGAGCTCATTTACACGCCCATATGGGTGGGTGGGGATGGGGGGTCAAAAGGTCAAGAAATCAATTGTAATGCAACTCCTCCGAAACTGTTTGATGGAATTCAAACAAATTTGGTATGCAAGTTACCCATATCAATGTCGAGTGTATGAGCACATTTACATTTGGCCCCGCCCATAGGGTGGGTGGGGTGGGGGTCAAAAGTTAAAAAGAATTGATTGTAATGCAACTCCTCCGAAACCGTTAGACGGAATTCAACCAAATTTGGTATGTGAGTAACCCATATCAATGTGGAGTACATGAGTACATTTATATTTTGACCCGCTCCTAGGGGTAGGTGGAGGGTGAGGGTCAAAAGGTAAAAAAAATTGATTGTAATGCAACTCCTCTGACACTGTAGGACGAAGTTCCACAAAATTTGGTATGTAAGTTACCCATATCAATATCGAGACAAAATAGCGGCGATCACTGTTCAACATTTACGCGATATTAAAAAGCAGATAATTGTAATACAGATAAGGAAATGTAACAGGATATGAATGATATTTTAGCTATATAATCTTTATACCATAATCTATCGGTGCAATACATCATTTGAGATGAGATTAGCATCGCTTAAAAAATGACTTCTCGACAACCAATAGCCCAATTTCAATTACACTTGGCAGGAAGCAACCTTAGGGCATGGAGATCGAAGTATATTCAAAGGAATATTCATTGGCCAATTTGGCCAGCAGCCATCTTGTATTTTGGCCACTTTTTAGAAATGTCTTCAAAAATCTTCTCTGAAACCACTTCGGAGATCGAATCAAAACGACATGTAATAAAGCAGCATCAGAGGGAATAGCTGAACCAAGTTTGTTCAACGTAACTTGATTGGCCAAATGAGACGTCACAGAAATGTATCAGCGGCCATCTTGGATAACCTTATTTTCCTAAAAGCAACTTATGTCTCCAGTACCACTAAACAGAGCAGGCTGAAATTCGAGAGATATGTTTAGGGACTAAGAGCCATTAAACTTTGTCCATGGAAAGTTGATATGCAAAGCACATGGCCGCCGTTGATCTATTAACATTTAGCATGTGTGGCGGCCACCTTAGATTTTCTGACAATTTCAGAGAAGATCATACAGAAGACTACTTATTAACCACTAGGCCAATTTTAATAAAACTTAGGTAAACCTTCACAGAAATTTGATTGGTAAATCTTTCCACTGGTTATCTTGTTTTGTTCGATTGTGGACAATAATTCCAGGTGAACGCTGGCATCCCCTCCCCCCACCCGCCTCAATCCTTGGCGCAGAGCCTAAGTAATGTAAACATCGCAACATAATCTGCAATCATATGAGTAACTCACATACCAAATTTAGTTGAATTTCAGCAACCTTGAGTATCTGCAAATTTCCACCGCCTGTCTGTCCATCCATCTGACTATTTCCGTCCATAATTTGCCCGTCACAGTACAGCTCAGAAATAACATAACATGTTTCCAAGACAAAATAAAATGCACCACTGCATATTTTGAGCATAATTGGATTGGAAGACAAAGAGCAATGTCTAATTACATATATTTCCAAAGTTTTCAACATAACATTTCTTACATCGTTTTCAAAATTGTACTAACTAATGTGTTTCTGTTTTTGTTTTGAAAACATTTTAACTTATTTATAAGCTGTACTATACATATAAAATACATGTACATAAGCCAGTGAAACGGTCAAGTGCTTTTAACCATTTAATGACCAAGCCGACCATAAACCGCCATTTGTATTCATCTTGAAATATGTTATTTTTGAAAATTTTCCACCAGAATGACTGGGCCGACGATCATCTTGGATTTCGGCTGATTTTTTAGATGTATTTAAAAATCTTCTCCAAAACCGTTTGAGGGATTGATTCAGAACTCATGAAATATCATCTCGGGCAACAGCTGAACCAAGTTTGTTCAAGGGAACTTGATTGACTAAATAGCTCGGCGGCCATCTTGAATGACCTAGTTTTTCCGAAAACTACTTCTCCAGAACGGCTGAAGGGATCGGGCCGAAATTTTGGAGATGTGATTAGGGACTAAGATCTATTAATGTTTGCTCAAGGGAAGTTGAACCGTAAAAAAAACATGGGTGCCATGGGACAATCAAAATATAGCATGTTTGACGGCCATTTGGGTTCTTTTATTTGATGGATTTTGAGGGCGAAATTGGTTTTATAAATGCTTTTGAGTATTCTGATCTCAAATTTGCAATTTTTTAAACTGTCAAATAAACGGTTTGGCGGCCATCTTGGATCACTTTCCCGCCAAAAACTCCTATACTAAAGCAATGGGAAATTTAAAATGTCTTCTCGAGAACTGCTTGGCCGATTTCAATTATATTTGGTAGGATGCATCCTTAGGGTATAGAGATTCAGGTTTGTTCAAACAAAAAGTTTGTTGAGGGTTCAATCGAAACTGGAGAACTTTATATAGTGACACGCATGCATGCGTGTACGCGCACACGTACACGCATGCATGCACGCACGTACGTGTGCGCGCACACATTTATTTTTTTAATATTACCAGTCATGCAAGTTGTAATTTACAAGACCACCATGAACCAGTTGTAATTTACAACACCACCACGAGATTTCATGGCAAAATTAATAGCACATGTACTTACTCAAATATATGAAATGAGAGACCACACATAGATCCTGTTAATGCGAAGGTGCTTGACATCAGCTCATTTTGGCTATGGGGGTGAGCAATTCCTGGTATGGGCAGCATCAAGGTTGTAGAGAGGACTCGTCTGCTACAAAGCTTGGCCTCCTGCAAAATAAGGATAAATTGCAGCCCTAGTATTTGTAATGTTATTTACCAATTTAGTTGTGTCTGTCACATCAACCCTTTCATGGCGAAGCCGGACAAAACCGGCCTGTGTAGTGGTCTTGAAGAATGTCCATTTGCATGCCGGGAGAAGACAATTTACGACCGTACAGAATGACTGGCTTCAAAACCGAGCCAGTTATTTGATTTCAGTGCTAGATTTTCAAAAATAGCATCTTGGCATACAAATCGACATTCCATAAGCAAATATTTTTATATTCTTGACCAAATTTAACCATTAAAGGGTTAACTTATCAATGCTAAGACCTAAAAAATTATATGTATGTTTCCTATCCCTACAGTATGTACCTGTAACAATAGCTGTGACCTACCTACCCCCGAAATATTGCTACCTTAATATTTCTACCCTGGGAAGTGGGACCGCTAGATTTTTAAAATTTTCAGTGATTTTATCACAGTTTCTATCTTAAAATTTGACAATATTTGAACAGCAAAAACATGGTAAAGGAAACCGCAACACCACCCACAAAAAATAATAATCCCATACCTACTGCCCACTTGAATTTTGGGGGGGTGTCTGCATGCGGAGACGTATCCAGCTTCCAGACAATGTGTCAACTCACGTCACAAGTATAGTGACGTCTCGATTTCAGTAACATAGTAACCCATTATATAGGTATGGCTACTGGGTATTCAAGTAACTATACATGATATATCTTTAATTACATCTTTAATTATTATACTATTACCGTAAAAAGGTACCGATGACTAATAGGTACCGTACCGGTCCTCGGACCGCATTTTATAATTTCTTTATTTACTGTTTATAGTTATCCTTATCTACTGTAAGGTGCTTTACTAACCGCACCGTATTAGGTCTATCAACCTGTATTACCACTGTCTTAATCTAATCATATACTGTTACCGTTTTGTACTTGGTTAGTTAGAAATATGGCCAGCGGCCATTTTGTTGATATGTTTTGTTTATTTGTAGAAAACCTAGGACTGAAGTGCATTAGGAGATACTACACAGCAACAATTATATATGCATCACTTTCCCCCGTACCAACAATTTTACACTGATGTCGCCGTCCATGCTATAACTCTGTATAGCCCGGCATGCTACCGACTAAACCTGACTATTTAGCTCGATAGGATAGGTTTAATATGATTAGAGACAATCTATTCGTTAGGAGACACATAATGTATGCCTCTTTTCTGGTCGATGTGGTAATATAGGCCCGCACCCCGGCAAGGTTGTGTTAAATTGGCCATATACCTATAGGGCCTCATATCTATAAGTTATTGTCTCTTTTCATGTTCCACTAAGCCTGATGGCTTCTTAATTGTTTGGGCATCCCTACCCGCACTGTGGGCAGATCCGACTCTGGGAAACGGAGGTTTCCGAGCGGTGATGATCAAGGTACTGTGTTACATACACTCCCCCTGTATCTTAAGGTAGCTAGTTATTCTTGCCAATGAAGGAAGCACTACGAACACATTATTATCTTATATTTCTTTAGAATATTGTCCCTGCACCACAGTGCATATTGGGCAACTTGAGCTTAAACCTAACGACAGGTCAATATTTAGCTTCATAGGATTTGGTGACGGACGAGATGCGCATCTCCACCCAACTCACGAAAATGTCTGGGCAAGATGTTAGAATCTGTCTCTCTATCCCCATCGTAACGAGATGTCAGTTATAAAGATCTGCTTGTGACAATGTCACAGCACATTGGTTGAATAAAGAATGGCCCCGTTTTGGCCAATACTTTTCCTCCGCTTCGGCAGGGGGGGGACATTTTCCCGTAATGGAGGCCCGTGCGATCGAGGCACTCGCCTCTCGCAAAGATATCCAATGACGACGGCCTACGCGAGGTTACTACTTCTCACCATATATTTTTATAGCATCAGAAGCAATGCCCGCGTGACGCACCATGCCTTTCGCCACGTTAGGAGTTTCATCTCTTATCTTCTTCAGCGTAGAGATATTATAACTTATATAAAGTTAATTAGTGATCTCGTATGCGGGGGCCTCCTTTGCGGGGGTACCACTGCGGACTCAAGGGTCTGTGCGGTACATCCGGTATCTCCACGTGTAAAGGTTCATGAGCTGTCTCTATGTTATGTAGTATTCACATGCTCATTGATATCTAGCGAATTTTACTGTTTGTATAGGTTATATTTTCTTAGTTATTATTTTTAGGCTTTTCACAAATCCTTGTAAGTCCATAGATCTCAAAATTGCTATGGACAGGCATACCGGTGACACCAATTCATGGGCTGACACCGTTCAATTTAATGTTAGCAGCAATGGTCGCACGACCCCACTGGAACGATTCAGTTCGACCGGCCTTAGCAGCCGGTCTGTGTTGGCCTCAGGACTGCGTCGTATGGAATCCGATACCCCGTGACCGGGAGCTAACCAGCCGTCTCGTTCATCATGCACATGCGCTGCGACGACTCGTCATCATGCGCAGGAACGACCTGACGCAACCCCATGAGCTACAACATCATCGATAATCTCTCTTCTTCTTCTTCTTCTTCTTCTTCTTCTTCTTCTTCTTCTTCTTCTTAGAACTACTGTCTCTAGACAAACTCTCCCATCTAGGTGAAGCTGTCAAACCTCGGAATCGATCCCTCTTCTTCTTGACAATAGCCGATGACTTGATGAGTGCATTATCATGATGTCACTTCCGTGTACCCTTCTTTTTTGCAGCAAGACTCCGACTAAGGCTAGAGCTTCTGCTAAGCGAAGAGGAAGGAGACAATTCTTCTTCTTTCTCATCGTATACATGTATATTCCTAATAATTCTTTCTTCACCAACTAGCTGCTTAGGAATGTTAAGCATTCGGAGAAGTTGATAAAACACCCTTGTTACACCCCTATAACCACCACTTTTTCGTCTTAATCCGCGTGACACGACGTTTGTAACCAAATCAACGATATTGCTGTTAGGGTGATGTCTGCCCTCGATGCTAACCTCACCACGCTCATTCACACTTATCAATCCAGATGATGATGATCGAAGAATTTCCTGTAAACCTTCAGCCTTGGTTTTAGAGCTCTTAGGTATAAGATTTATAATCTGCTCTACCATCCCCGGAGACAATCCTGATAAGGTCTGGTTTAACATCCAATGCTATCTGACCAGTAGACACCCTGTCTCCTCTCGATGTGGAGCCTGGTAAAAGTGATGGTATTTTGATATATACTATAAGATTGGTCTGACAGTTCTACAGTTAATAAGATCTTTCGAGCATCGAATTACATCATTCCGTGTCGTAGGCGATGCTTTAGATAAGAATTTTAGCATCGGTAAATGTTTTGTAATTCTGTGAGGAGCCATCCCACTCTCAGATCTACGTCTTCTTAGTGATATAAACGTGACAAATTTCAGTAGGATGGACACTTGTCCGTAGGCGCAGATATTCTGGAGTTGTTTGTTTAAGATCCAGTAACAGATATGAGTGAGCTGTCGGCGTAGCATTCTTATATGCTTCGATCAAATATTTACTATTTCCAGGGTACACTTGTTGAGATAAACAACGTATGGACGAGGCATCTCTGGGGGCTTTAAAAAGTACAATATAATGAGAGTTAATTGAAATGTCTCTCTGACATCTGGATTTGTGAAATAGGTTTTGAATTATAAATATAATACTACAGTTCTCATGGTGTGAACGACGTGTAAAAAGAGCAGATATTTGACCAGCATGATCAGACTTGTCCATAAGGTCGTCTACAATCAATAAGTTCCTACGACTTTTGTCTAGTTCAATCGAATCAAGTCCTTCTATAAACTCTACTCTTCCTCTCAAAGCATTATATGAAGCTTGCCATGCACCATAGCGCCAAATTATTTTTTCAGGGGGTGGGTTTATTGCAACTCCTTCAAAGATTAAACGTTTTATAAGTTCTGTCTTCCCACTTTGCGTCGGACCTGCGACCAACATAGTAAACGGATGCTGCAGTAAAATAGATGTAATCAAGATACCATTGTTGTTGTTCATTTCTTGTTCCCAAATATCAATTAATGCAAGAAACCGTTTTAATATATGTATAATATTAATTATGTTGATGACTAAAATTTGAACAAATTTCATTGCCTATCTAACTGTCTGACTTCTGCAAGCCGCCTGCTAATAATTTCTATAGACAATAACTATGAATCTATTAAAATATTCTGAGAACATTTTGACTAAAAGTTGTTTAAAACATCAATATCATTCAGTCAAATATTTTCCAAAATATTCGACAGATCTGAAGCTATAGCTAATCCAAGTGTGCGTGCACGTGTGCACGCGTGTGTGTGTGCGTGTGCGTGTGCGTGTGCGTGCGTGCGTGCGTGTGTGTGTGTGTGTGTGTGTGCGTGTGCGTGTGCGTGTGCGTGTGCGTGTGCGTGTGTGGTGTGTGTGTGTGTGTGCGTGTGCGTGTGTGTGTGTGTGTGTGTGTGTGTGTGTGTGTGTGTGTGTGTGTGTGTGTGTGTGTGTGTGTGTGTGTTTGTGTGTACACGTATATGTGTATGTATGTGAGCTCTAGTAAGTGAATAAGAAATAGATGAAATATTATGAAGATGTTCAGCTGTGAGTGTGCGTGTGTGCGTGCGTGCAAGTGTGCGTGCGTGGGTGCGTCTGTGGTAGCGAAGAGATTCGCTTTTCTTAGCCTTCAGTCATCATAGTTATCAAAATATTCAAAGTTTCCACACAAACCTATTCAGTTTTTTCGGTCACATTAGTTTCTAAATATTTAACAAACTTGTTTAAGACGTAATACATTGAACCAGCCATTTCAGTGGTAAATCTTCAAAAATAGTCTTCTCATCATATGAGGAAATTGATATTCCCAAGACCACAGAAAACTGATAGTATTTTTGAAAAAATAAACTCTGTCGTTGATAAAATAGTTTTAATACGGGCAAGTAATTATGAAAATATGTCAACACAAAAAAAGACCAGATACTATTTAAGATTTTATTGAATATAAACCACAGACATAATATACATAGAGTTCTTATACTTTAGAACATATGTGATATGATACACCTATTTTAATGGAACGATAACATATTTCTATTAAAACTATGACTATTATATTCATGCAAATATTATGATAATACTAAGAAATATTAAGAAATCTGCCTATATGTCACGGGTCGTTGGAGGTGCCAATACAAAGAAACGCATATGGTGTCTCGATGCCTTTATTTATAACAAGGGGATTCAAACCAGGATAAACGACCAGCGTTTCCAATACTTCCAATAATCCACAATATCTTCAAGCCAAACTGATACACACGCATATATAATGCACAAATATATAATCGGATTTGACGTCCGAACTCCTTGAAGGTTGAAAACTGATCTGCATAAACTGGTTTCTTAGTGTATGCCCATGCTATAGGAGTGCAGTGGTTACCATACATACAGCCAAACATATCCCAAGCTACTCACTTCCTCATACATAACATTGACAAAACGCAGTGGTAACTTAACAGTAAATACTACTCAGGCACACATTACAAAGACATTAACACTCCCAGAAGCTGCTATCACAAGCTGACATGCCCTAAGCATATCAGCCGTGACTAGATTCCTGTAAAGAAATAAAAAGTCTGCATAATTGCATGTGACATGTTACTCATTAAAGGTGTGAGGATACTAAAATGTCATTGAAATACAAAGTCTTACCATGAAACATGAATCAATATGCGCTGCTTAAAGGGGACATAACTTATAATTCAAATAAATATACCATGAAAGTAACAGTCATATATGTCTCCTGACATTCCCCTATGCAATAGATAAACAATAGACAGACATTCAATATTTAACATTTTATATTTATATTTCTGCTCCATCATGGATTATCACAGTTAATATTTATGTACAACACAATCATATTCACTAAAATATATCATATGTTAATATGTAATATTTAAGCACAAGTATTACACATGGTATAAATAGTATGATAAAATGGAATGCAATATATCTGTCCTGACCATAAAGTTTGACTTACATAACCCACATGTGAATTAGGCGGTTTCCGCATTCAGGCCTATATTGTCCTCACTACATCACCTGAAATAAAGCAAAACAACATTGGTTCATACTAAAAACAAGGTTGAAAACATACTCATAAACTTAACACATAGTAATATATACATGTACAGTAATGTCTTATCAATAAACATATATTAAACGAATACTTCCCCTGCAGAAATTCCCATAACACACTCACCATATCGGTCCGGTGGTTTCTTCTGCCGACTCGATCGTCTAGGTAGTATTGGTGATTGTTCAACAATACGACTATTACCTGTTAACTCCGAGCTCCTTGTACCAGATATACTTACATTACCTGTGTTGCTTACTTCTGTTGAGCTTTGGTGAGTTACTGATGCTGATTCACGACCTCCATCCACAGGGCTGGACGTTTGTATATGTCCAGGTGAAACTGTCACATCGTGTCTGCATTTTGCACTCCTCCTAGCAGGAATTATATACTTAGTAGTACAGCTCACCTCTCTATCCATACTGTCATCTGAGTCAGAGCAATTTTCAGCTCCTAAATCTATTTGACCATTCCCACTTACCATCTTACTTCTGGCCCTTTTGCCCATGTTATTAGACACAGGCACTTCATCTTCTGTCTCGACAGGTTCTGCACATGGAATCGCCATAAAAGGTAACAATAGATTACGGTGCACGTTTTTGACCAATCCTTTTCTAGTCTCTCACTGAACCTTGTAAACTGGTGTATCAGTATTTGGAATTTCAATAACAATTTATGAATCTGTTGCCCATTTGCCAGCTAATTTCTGCTTAACTTTGAGTCCAACATTCCGTACCAAAACCATGTCACCAATTTCAAGAGTAGACTCCCTTACTTTGCGATCGTAGTAACCTTTGTATCACTTGCCACTCTTTTGAGCTTGAGCTGCAGCAACTTTATAAGCAAAGTCCAGTCTTTTACGTAGCTTTCTAGCAGAGCTCTGGCTACTCACTGATTGGTCTGTGTTACACTCAATTCCTAAGTAGGCGTCTATTGCTAGTCTGGGATGCCACCCGAACACTAAATAATGAGGTGAAAAACCTGTTGACTCATGTATTGTCGCGTTATATGCATGTACTAATGGCGATACATAGGATTTCCAGTCAGACTTTTGATCTTCTTCTAGCGTTCGTAGCATCTTCAGGAGTTTCTGATTGAATCTTTCAGTCATCTCATTCCCCATTGGATGGGAAGGAGTTGTCCGAGTTTTCTCTACTCCAGCAATCTTGCACAGTTCTTGAATTACCCTACTCTCGAAGTTCCTACCTTGGTCACTATGTATCTTTGCTGGAACCCTAAAATGCACGACAAAGTTTTCATACAACACTTTAGCAGTTGTTCGGGTGGTTTAGTTGCGAGTGGGCACGGCTTGCACATACCATGTGAAATGGTCTGTAATAACTAGGATATCTTCAAAACCACCCTTTGATTTCTCTAGTGACAGAAAATCAATACATACTAGTTCCATTGGATGCGAACTTTGGATAGACACGAGTTCAGCACCAATAGTTGGTCGGGTTTTCTGTCGAATACATCTTCCACAATGAGCAACTTCTCCTTGACACTCGCCACCATGCCAGGCCAATAGAATCGTTGATGTACTAGCCACAAGGTCCTATCTCTGCCTTGATGACTAACATCATCGTGAAGCCCTTTCAAAACAATTTCTCTCATGGACAGTGGCAATACCATTTGGTCTTTAGGTTGTCCATCTATTTGAGTAGCTCGGTAGAGAATATTATCACAAATCTTCAGCTTCTTCCATTGACCGGTGTATTTTTGTATTTCTGCTGGTTCGTTTCTTAGATCCTTTAGTCTTAGATGGGTGCCTTGTCTTGATAGGTTTATAGCTCTAGCTAAAATTTGATCTGTAGCTTGCTCTTTGGGCCCAATCAGTTCTACTCAACTCTCTAGACTCTAAGTTGGACTCTATGTCTGTCTGTTCCGAATAAGGTTTGTCATTGATAACTACACTCTTTGCTAATGGAAGAACTTCACGCGGTGCTAAAGTTGCATGACAGATAGCTTTCACAACCTCTGGAACCATCTCTGTTTTATATGGCCGCCGTGAAAGTCCACCCGCATCACTGTTCGATTTCTCTGTCCTATATTTTAGCTTAAAGCTGTAATTAGCTAAGGAAGCTAACCACCAATGGCTTGTTGCATTCAGCTTAGCTGTTTTCGTCACATAAGTTAGAGGATTATTATCTGTGCGTTCTTAGAAGGTATTACCATAAAGGTAATCATGAAACTTATCTGATAATGCCCACTTAAGACACAAGAATTCTAATTTATGTGCTGGATAATTGCACTCTCTTCCACGCAAACCTCGGCTAGCATATGCTATGACACGTTCCTTCCCATCTTGAATCTGATAGAGCACTGCACCTAAACCATCGGTTGATGCATCCACTGTTACCATAAATGGTTTTGTAAAGTCAACCCAAAAGCCACCCGGTTACATTCCTAGAAACCTAGAGGGCCCGCAGAAAATGCAGTTTTGTGTTTGTCCTCCTCTTTGATTTCCACCTGCCAATGTCCTGAACGAAGGTCAAGTTTAGTAAAGTATTTGGCGCATATTAACGTGTCCATTGCGCTGTCGATTCTTGGTAAATTATAAGCATCTTTAATAGTTTTATTGCTTAATTTTCTCAGATCAATACAGAATCTTAAGGAACCATCTTTTTTCCTCACAAGTACCACACTCGATGAATATGGACTAGCTGATTTACGAATTGCACCAGCTTCCACCAACTCCTTTAAGTGCTGTTTAACTTCTTCGAACATAGCTTGAGGGATTCTTCGATATGGTTCCTTGAATGTTATGTTATCTGTCAGATTTATGGTGTGCTCAACTAAATCTGTTCTTCCAAGATCCTTAAAAGAATGTGAAAAGATGTGTGCCCACCTTCTTAAAAGTTCATGAGTTTTCTGCAGGTGCGATTCTGTCAAAGCCTCTGTGTTCACAACAACGCCAATGTCCGCCATGGAATCACTATGTGGCTTCTCTCTAACATTTGAAGGAGTTGAACTCTCTGGATCCCAGGAATCAATCACCTTTGCTTCACTAAGCTGGGAAACTATTGAATTGGGTTGAATCTGAATCACTTTGCTCGATATATTACACACTTTAACTGGAACACGAGCATAATTACGATGTTGTTTTAATGCAACTACCCTAGGACATAGTTAAACTACCAGATTGAGATGTATTTGTGGATTCTACAATGGCCGTAGTAAACCTGTCTGTATTTCTAGCAACACCAGAAAGCATTCTTACCTCACGCGGACGTAATTTAATTGGATATTTGTTAGTGATCTTGACAGTAATTGCATGATTTGCACACAAAATATTTATAGCAGTTTGCCATGCAAGTGGTATAGATACTTCTGTATGAATACCATTTCTACATATTCTTATCACATTTGTACCAACTATAACAGGTACTGAGTGGTTGTACTCTGTTGCGGGTACTACCAGTACTGGAATATAAATAGCATCATTGGATATAAAGGGGATAATAACTTCTGCTTCAATATATCCTAAGTATGACAGCTTGCTACCACAAGCACCGTAAACCCTTAAGTCAAAATCTTCAATGTCATGAAGTTTTGGTTTCGGATCTATAGATTGATAAAAATCCTGTGATACACAAATAATCATTGATCCACTGTCAATCAATGCATTAACTTGTATACCACATATTCTTATCTCTCCTACATTGGATGAACCTATAAGCCTATGACGAAGACTTTTATTATTCACATCTGGTAGCATAGGGGAATAACTATTATCCGCCTCCTCCATTCGCCATACAAGAGAGGAAGTAACTCTTTTAGCTCATGCTTACCATGTTCCGGTTCTTCTGGTTCATATGTGGGTTGCCTTGTTCCTGGGTTGTGTGGGTGGCTACGAAAAGTACTGCGTCAAGTGCATCTGTAGTGCCCTCATCCCGGGTTGCCATGGTAATCATCTGGTACCTCTTGGTTACCATAGTATCGGCTTCTCCCAGCATTGTGGTACGCATTGGTAGGAGCTGAAACAGATTGAAAACGATTAGTCTTAATTTGTCTTTCTAGATTTCTAACTTTCTCCATCAAGGCATTCATTTGGTCAGATAATTTGTCTATTTTATCCTTTTCTGCTGGTGCTTGTACTGTATTATGCATTACCTTCAATGGCGGCTTGTTCTGGCAAATCTCCTGATCTACAATACGTATTTCTTTAAGAAGTGTAAGCCCTGTCAAAAATTTGGATCGTAGCATATCGTTTCTTACTGCACAATCAACATGGCCATTGGCAATTGCAACTTGCAATAAATTTTCTAACCTACACCCAAAGGTTGCAATGTAAAATTGTTGCATGATAGACTCGTTACTACTGACGTTGCCAAACAAAGTGTCCAATTTCCCCCAGTACGTCAGCAGTGGTGGCACTTTCACCAAGCGGTATCAATGCCTCGTAGAAATTTTCTAATCGCCTGAAAAAGAACATGTTCACTAATGGCCTCATCAGACAGAGTACACCTAACCTCAAATCGCCACCCATCATATGAGATATCGGCTTTCAGTGGTGAATCATCTCCTGAAAAGAATGGCAGTTTGGGTATTTCCAGTGCATATGGGACATTATATGAATGATAACTGATCTGTGTTATATCGACCGTCCGCTGGATGAAAAGGAAAATCTGGATCTGAACATATTTAGAGCAGGTGAGCGAAAATTGTGTTTATGCCCACCACCAAGCCTGGGTTCCTGAGACTGAAATGGGAATGCATTATGGGCGGCTGTACTGGAGACTGGTGTGGTAGATTGTCTCATCCGCTCGAACTCATCCTTGCTTAATACCACATAGTCACCTGTATTTCTCAACGTTTGCAACATAAGATCAATATCGGGCTGTGTTAAGTTGTCACCACCTGTAGCCATGGTTAATAAATTAGTTGAATATATAATAAACAAGGATATGTACAAAAGTAATTTCCTGACATAAAAATGATCTTTCAACATCGATGATCAATATGTAAAGGAAAATAAGTTACTGTTAGTACATATTATATATCACCCGGCAAATGTTAAAGCAATGATCACCTGTAATAAAGAAAACATTTATTCAGTCCCCATTTTATACTCAGTCATACGTGATAAGTACAGTGCATTGTGCGGGATGTGCATGTAATAGGCAATGAAGGAGGACTCATGGATACATGTGCAGAGTACATACAAATATATGCAAATGTTCTACCTGAAAACCCCGCAAATAGCTCTACACTATATACTTTAAATACGTTTAAAATGCTAAAAGTTATTCAGCGTCGTTAAACGAACTTAAATTCCCGCTCGTCCAAAATTTACCATCGCTGCTTAATATTAATCTAAGAATAATATTTTAGGCGACAATTAAGTAACCTATCCTATGAAATATACGTTCAAATATATAGCCATAATTGTCCAAAAAAATAAAAATAATGTAAAATTAATTAAGTAATTAATTAATTAATCAATTAACTAATAAATATGAAACTAATGATCATACGTTTTATGAAAGTAGTAATTGTTCATAACTTTGGATTTAAATGTTTCCACTAATTTTTAAAAGCTAAGATGAAGTTCGGGTGAATTTATAAATACACAGGTATAAATAGGTTTGGTTCAGTTTCTAAATATATCGTCGCAATTAAATAGCAGACATATCACCCACGTTCTTAGGTTAATCCATATATTAATAAAAAGTCACACAAATCAATAGTATAAGAGATTTCTATTCACGGCTGAAGGATGTGGTCAAACTGCACACGACCACCGAAGCATCTGCTTGGTGGAGGACGAAATATAGATGTGTATCATCACATGAATATATATTAAGCCTATATGTAACTGCAACTCGTAACCATATAAACAATGACCTAACGGTGATCAACCCGCAAAGCAGTTTTTTAATTATATTTTTGTTCTTTTAGGGCGCCCTATTCTACGATTGACGTGCTTGTGCTCAGCCACATAGAACCATATATGTACCGGCATTTTCAAAATAATGTGAACAGGCCTATCCGAGGAAAACACATTCCGCTGACCCGAATCACTGACGTGGAGGAACATAGGCTTGCTCAGCGCGAGCGCTTCTCTAGATTTGTCCTCAAGAAGTGGTCGGATTTATTCTGGCATGATTGCTGAACGCGTACTCCGTCCCGTTAATGACGATTGTGTACGAGGTAGTGCTACTGGTATGGTCGCTAGTCAATCCTTCCTTGTCCCGTTGGAGGTGCCATTTGTCACGGGTCGTTGGAGGTGCCAATACAAAGAAACGCATGTGGTGTCTCGATGCATTTATTTATAACAAGGGGATTCAAACCAGGATAAACGACCAGCGTTTCCAATACTTCCAATAATCCACATTATCTTCAAGCCAAACTGATACACACGCATATATAATGCACAAATATATAATCGGATTTGACGTCCGAACTCCTTGAAGGTTGAAAACTGATCTGCATAAACTAGTTTCTTAGTGTATGCCCATGCTATAGGAGTGCAGTGGTTACCATACATACAGCCAAACATATCCCAAGCTACTCACTTCCTCATACACAACATTGACAAAACACAGTGGTAACTTAACAGTAAATACTACTGAGGCACACATTACAAAGACATTAACACACCCATAAGCTGCTATCACAAGCTGACATGCCTTAAGCATATCAGCCGTGACTAGATTCCTGTAAAGAAATAAAAGTCAACAGCATTGCATGTGACATATTACTCATTAAAGGTGTGAGGATACTAAAATGTCATTGAAATACAAAGTCATACCATGAAACATGAATCAATATGCATTAAAGGGGATATACTCTACTATTAAAGGGGGCATAACTTATAATTCAAATAAATATACCATGAAAGTAAGTCATATATATAAAGCCTGTGACATATATATTAGGTGACTTTAATATTGATCTACTAACACAGCACAGTTTCTACACCCAAGACCTAGCAAATTTATTAAAAACATCCGGCTTTTATCCATTGATAACAAAACCAACAAGAATTGCTGAATTCTCAGCTACCGTTATTGATAATATCCTCTCAAATAACACTCTAAGTGCCAAAAACGAATCAGGTATTTTTGTCGTAGAAATTTCGGATCATTTCCTTATCTTCTATATAGAAAACAAAACCAAAGAGGAAGGCGATTTGAAAAAGAATAAGTAACCTGTAGGGACTACAAAAAGGAAAATATAGAATTGTTCTAAAACAACATGGCTAGCATAAATTGGAATCAGGTAACTCAGTCACGGTCATATGAAGATGCCTACAACAACTCCTATACTATATGCTCTAAGATCTACGAATCTGCCCTTCCACTTAAAAAAATATTTAAAAATTTAAATAAAATCCAACTAAACTCTTATAACAAGAGGATTGATAACTGCCTGTTACAAGAAAAACAAGTTATACATGAATTTCATCAAATATCCGACAAAATATAATGATTCACAATTCAAAAAAATATAGAAACAGGCTTAATCAAATAATTAGAACAGCAAAAATAAATTATTTTCATAATAAATTTAATGAACAAAAAAATAATATAAAAGAAACCTGGAAACTGATTAAATCATTACTGAACAAGAAAAAACCCAATTCAGAAACATCGTGGTTTATTTACAATAATACAGTCATAAATGACAAAAAAGAAATAGCAGACAAATTTAATGAGTACTTTACTAACATTGGACCCAGCTTAGCAAAAAAATGCAACCAAGCTCGAACATACATGTACAGGACTATCTGACTATCCTACTGATAGTCAAGAGATTTACAAAATACTAATACAAATTAGCACAACTAAAAGTGCTGGCATTGATAATTTTAAACGGAAAATATTCAAACACTGTGTTGCAGAAATACTAACTCCACTGGATCATATTTGTAATCTATAACTGACACACGGTATATTTCCAACAAGACTAAAGGTGTTTCACTTCTATACAAAGCCAAAGATGCATCTGACTTTACTAACTATAGGCCAGTCTCGGTACTTCCACTCTTCTCTAAACTCCTGGAAAAGCTGTATTTTAGTAGAATTACCAATTACCTAAACAAAAACTCCATCTTATATCCATCTCAGTATGGTTTCAGAGAAAAACAATCTACTATGCTCGCCATTGTGGATATGAATGAAAAACTATCTGTCTCCCTACAGAATAATGAACATACTTTGGGTGTATTCCTGGACCTTTCCAAAGCCTCCAATACAGTTGACCATTCGATTCTATTACAAAAGCTTGCATACTATGGAATACTGGGCACTGCATGCATTGAATTGGAGACAGAGCTACCTGTCAAACAGAAAACAATGTGTATAATTCAATGGAGTCATTTCAGAATATAAAGAGGTAATCTGTGGTGTGCCCTAAGGTTCAGTCCTTTACCCCCTGCTGTTTCTGTTGTATATGAATGGCATACCCAAAGTCTGTAACCATCTCTCTTTAATCCTCTTTGCAGATGATACTAATGCTTTCTCCATCCATAAGGACACAGAAATTCTTTACAGACATGTTAATAATGAAATGGCAAAGTTAATAGATTGCTTTAAAGTTAACAAACTGTCCTTAAATGTATGCAAAATCAACTATATTTTATTTTCAAAATCTAATAAATTAAAGGAAGCATCTCTCCCAAAACTTTATATCGACAACCAGATAATACAGCCAAGTTTCTAGGAGTCTATTTGGATAAGAATCTGGCATGGGAGAAGCATATTGAAGTCGTAACATCCAAGGTAGCAAAGACCATTGGCATCATACGTAGACTAAAACCCTATCTAACACCGAATATTATTTTTAATCTGTACTGCACAATGATACTTCCTGACATCACTTAATGTAATGCTATCTGGACTAACACATCTGAAGCTAAACTAAAAAAACTAAAGTCACTACAAAAGCAATCTGTTAAATGATTTGCACAAACAGCAGGTGGCCAGGATAGCTTTAAAGTAGAAAAAATTCTAAAACTCGAGGACATTGGAAGGCTCCAATTATACAAAATTTTAAGAGACTTCCACAATGGCACCTTGCCCTCTTCTTTAACCAGTATCTTTACGGTCAATACACAAATACACTTCCACACACTGGAACACGAAATCATCTGCACACAAGACACCGCCAAACAAAAGCAGCACAACAAAAACCCTCATATAAAGCGCCACAATTATGGAATAACACAGATACAAAGACACGCACAGACATTATTACTCTACAGTCATTTAAATATGCTATGTCACAGTATTTCATTATTGCAAATCAGTCTCTAGGCTATATACATCATCGCATTGTGTCATGAGAAGTTCATATTTGCACAATGCTGCCAAGAAAACGATATAATTTCATCGTTACCGCGGTCGTCAAATAGCGCATTTTTTACAGAAATTACTGATCTTATCCATCTAGTTTATATTGTATTCAGTGAGCATATTCATGCAGGGAAATCCCTCTTATCACGTGACATATTTTTTGTTTCACATTCGGTTTCAACTGGCGTCAATTAGCTATTGTTGTTAGATGGGTGCAGCATCAGTAAATACTATTAACGACTAAATTAAATGATTAGACTAAAATAGGCGAATTAGCTGTAAACTGGCCAACAATACTGGTAACGCGCACGCGTATAAGTGGAGGTGGCTAGCGTTATCAGATTTCGTAAAGCGTTCACAATATTTTGTAAACTATTGCAGTTATTACGAAAACAGGCAGCGCAACCTACGTTCATTCATAAGTGTGTCTTACCAGTATTGTCGTATTTTCGTTATGGGACTTTCACTATGAAAAAGCAATCACATCCTCATTTTTCTTGAACTCATCTCGGACTACCTTGAAATTACAAATAGGCGCGGTAAGGATATGGGAGGAGAAAGAGAGGGGTGACTTTTTGACAATTTTCAACCGACCGCATGAGTGACAGATCGGATGACGGACTGACTGCATGATTGACAGATCGGATGTCAGACTGCATGAGTGATCGACTGACTGGATGCATGGGAGATATGATGAATGCATGAGTGACAGCCTGATGGACTACATGAGTGACATATCGGATGACTGCATTAGTGACAGACTAATAGACTGCATGACTGATAGATAGGGTGACTGGATGAGTGACTGCATGACTGATAGATCAGATGGCTGCATAAGTCACAGACTGACGGACCAAACCACCCAACCACAGAATGACCAACCCACTGACTGACCGACCGAGTGACCAACCAACCGACTGCATGAGTGACAGATCTGATGACTGCGTGAGCGACAGATTGGATGACTGCATGAGTGACAGGTCGGATGACTGCATGAGTGACAGATCGGATGACTGCATGAGTGACAGATCGGATGAGTGACAGATTAGATGCCTGCGTGAGTGACTGATCGGATGACTGCATGAGCTACAGATCGGATGACTGCTTGAGTGACAGATCGGATGACTGCGTGAGTGACAGATCGGATGACTACGTGAGTGACAGATCGGATGATTGTATGAGTGACAGGTCAGATGACTGCATGGGTGACAGATCAGATGACTGCATAAGTGACAGACTAACGGACTGCATGAGTGACAGATTGGATGACTGCATGAGGAATAGAGACTGACAGTCTAGACAGCAAACCACCAACCCACGGACTGACCAACCCACTGAGCAACCTACCGACCGAATGAGTGACAGATCGGATGATTGCATGACTGATGGATTTCATGAGTGACAGATCGGATGACTGCATGACTGATGGACTGACTGACAGGCTGACAGACCAAACCACTCACCCACTGACTGATCAGGTCACTGCTCGAGCGACTAAACGACAAACCGACCGACTGCCCGCCCGACCAACTGCATGAGTGACAGATCGGGTGACTGCATGAGTAACAGATCAGATGGATTGCATGTGACCTATCGGATAACTGCGTGAGTGACAGATAGGACGGCTGCATGTGTGATAGTCTGATGGACTGCTTGAATGACATATCAGATGACTGCATGAGTGACAGATCGGATAACTGCATGGATTGCATGTGACCTATCGGATAACTGCGTGAGTGACAGATAGGATGGCTGCATGTGTGACAGTCTGATGGACTGCTTGAATGACATATCAGATGACTGGATGAGTGACAGATCGGATAACTGCATGAGTGACAGATCGGATAACTGCATGTGTGACAGATCGGATGAGTGACAGATTAGATGCCTGCGTGAGTGACTGATCGGATGACTGCATGAGCTACAGATCGGATGACTGCTTGAGTGACAGATCGGATGACTGCGTGAGTGACAGATCGGATGACTACGTGAGTGACAGATCGGATGATTGTATGAGTGACAGGTCAAATGACTGCATGAGTGACAGATCAGATGACTGCATAAGTGACAGACTAACGGACTGCATGAGGGACAGATCGGATGACTGCATGAGGAATAGAGACTGACAGTCTAGACAGCAAACCACCCACCCACGGACTGACCAACCCACTGAGCAACCTACCGACCGAATGAGTGACAGATCGGATGATTGCATGACTGATGGATTTCATGAGTGACAGATCGGATGACTGCATGACTGATGGACTGACTGACAGGCTGACAGACCAAACCACTCACCCACTGACTGATCAGGTCACTGCTCGATCGACTAAACGACAAACCGACCGACTGCCCGCCCGACCAACTGCATGAGTGACAGATCTGGTGACTGCAAGAGTAACAGATCAGATGGATTGCATGTGACCTATCGGATAACTGCGTGAGTGACAGATAGGATGGCTGCATGTGTGACAGTCTGATGGACTGCTTGAATGACATATCAGATGACTGCATGAGTGACAGATCGGATAATTGCATGGATTGCATGTGACCTATCGGATAACTGCGTGAGTGACAGATAGGATGGCTGCATGTGTGACAGTCTGATGGACTGCTTGAATGACATATCAGATGACTGGATGAGTGACAGATCGGATAACTGCATGAGTGACAGATCGGATAACTGCATGTGTGACAGATCAGATAACTGCATGAGTGACAGATCAGATGTCTTCATGAGTAACAGATCTGATGACTGCATGAGTGACAGATCGAATGACTGCATGGGTGACAGATCAGATGACTGCATGAGTGAGTGAAGGGATGACTGCGTAAGTGACAGATCGGATGACTGCATGAGTGACAGATCAGATGACTGCATGAGTGACAGATCAGGTGACCGCATGAGTGACAGACTAACTGACTGCATGAGTGACAGATCAGATGACCGTATGAGGAATAGAGACTGACAGTCGAGACTGCATGGGTGACAGATCGGATGGTTGCATGAGTAACAGACTAGCAGACTGCATGAGTGACGGACGAACAGACAGGCTGACAGACCGAACCACCAACCCAGCGATTGACCAACTCACTGACCGACCAACCAACTGACTGTGTGGATGACTGACTTATCAACGAATGAAGCTGTAAGACGCATGTATGCGTATCCTACACGCAAAACGTGAATAGACGACCTTTAGCCTACATTTTCTTATGCCCAGTGCATAGAATAAGGCTATGGAACTGGCGTAGGTGTGTACAATATCACGTAAAATTGCTGAAATCACCTGGACTTTAAAATAAACCGCCAGCGTATTACAATTGTATCATAATAACAACAGCCAAATGTGGCGAATTAGCACTGGGGCAATCGCCCCTCGACGGGATTGTTTTCCCGCTTCATTCGGGTAAATATTGTTGAATGTTCTTATTCTAGCGCACAAATATCTTCATATGATTCAATATCAAGCTGTCAGCAAGAAGTTGATACATGAGAACACGCTAGAACACGCGAGTAGGAGAAAAAATGTGTAGAGTAACGTTAACAAACTCGTCGATGTCACGGGAAATTTGTTTATGTGTTGTGACATACTTTGCAACTGGGGAAGCCCTTCTTCTTATTGAATGGCTGTTCCACCATTTCACGAGGCAAAACCTACACATTTTAAATAAACCTCATCCGCGTTGCATAGTTTTTATACACAATTCAATTTCAATGATAGGGCGCTCAACATGGAAAATCATTTGATATTCCATTAGATTGCATAAAAATACGCTAAATACGCTAGGTATATTTTAAGTTTGCTATTATTTTTCATTTAAGACCACTTGGTACCTTTAAACAGAAGATCAAAAATATGATTATAAACACCTACTAGGCCCTAAAAAAAATCTTTTTAAATCAAAAAAAAAAACCTCCCGGAAAACAAACAAAAAACCCACACCACCATGACATTATCATATTTGCACCCGGTCACCAAAACAAATAATAATAGTGCGTGCGTGCGTGCGTGCGTGCGTGCGTGCGTGCGTGCGTGCGTGCGTGCGTGCGTGCGTGCGTGCGTGCGTGCGTGCGTGTATATATTGATTGGAATACGTGACACAGAACCTTTACGACCGTTGACTAGAGAAATGGATTATAAACAGTTTATAATCCATTTCTCTAGTCAACGGTGGTGAAGGTCCTGTGTCACGTATTCCAATCAGGCGTTCCAGTATCTCCCTAGGAAATGAGTACTTAAATTCACAATCATATAATCTAAAATGTCTTATAATCATGATGTCATCATTTTCTATACTAATACTGAGAAAGTCATCAACTGTTCTAAAATACAAGTCACTTTGCTGATATCTCTCGTATTATACATACAATAGCATACCATCGCTCAGGTTTAAATAAACAACGTAAAGACATGCAGCGATACAGTCCTGGAGAGTTTCCAAATAATCCAATTAGTTCCTCATGTGCTTTATCACATTTCAGCCCGATTCATATTCACCAATATCGATTGTCTTGTAACCATTTCTTATGGATAAAAGATCATCAAATCTTTCCAATTGAGCTTGAACCACTCACTTCGTTTTCTTCTTCTTAGGAGGAGGTAGAGGACAGCTAATCTCGATTTTAGCACCTACTTCAGTAACCTTGTTTATCAACAAGACCTTATCTGATGATGTTTCTAAGTCAGATGATGTAGCACCTAATTCCAACGCAACTATAATAGCAGGTACGTTACTCTTTACACGTCTCAAGTCTGAAATCCTCAAATGAATACCGTTATATGTAGGATAGTGCTCAGTGTCCAATTCTGGTTTCCAAAATCTTCGAATGTCAACACCTGGAAACTTATCACTGATAGATATCCAGGTTCCATCAACTAATATTATCTTGTAATCTCCAAATGATCCCTCACAACGTTCCTCCAATTCAGGTAAAAGCACACCAAAGTCACTTCCACTAATATAAATGCCAAACTTAGTAGGATAACCGAAAGGATGAAATTCTCTAAAGTCTACAACTTTCTCACCATTTATCAACAATACGCTAAGATAACGATTATTAGATAGTGTCAAAGTAAAAAGGAATCCTTCGGGTGTCTTTCAACTTTTCCGGCCATGATGAATTTGTGTTTATATACTTTTCAGAAAAATGCTGATGTAAGTGGTATAGGGTGGGGCTGTGCGTTATTGTTCTTCCCAGCAGGAGGTCTTCGAGAACAATGGGTTCTTCAGGAGAACAAAGGAAAAGCTTGTGGAATGGAATGTTGAGAACAATGGCGCACGTATGCACACGTTTTCTAGAGAACAATGACGCACAGAACGCCACGTTTTCTAGAGAACAATGGGGCACAGCTGCACACGTTTCTTGAGAATCTGCAACACTCTGGAACGTTCTATTATTTTGAATATGTTAACCCTTAAAAGTAGTGTATTCTACGTTTTAATGTAGTGGCGGCGCTCCCCCCTCCTTGGTTATCTACCGTGGTAGATAAGGTAAAAACAATAGTTTTAATGAGGACGAGTGATAATAGTAAAAAAATAGAGTTTAAGAGGTGGTCTGATAATGGAGGTAGAAGGAGTCGTAGTAGTGAGTATGAGGTTGAGGATGTTTGAAGAATTACGGTTCGATATTGATGTATATTTTGAAAATAATTTGACTGTTTCGTCGATAACGTTAATTTATTAGTAAACTATTTTGTAGAATATTTAGAGACTAATTTGACTGTAAGCTGTTACTGTCTTAGTAAGCAACAGCTACCAGACAGATTGGTAACAAAATATTAAAAATAATCTTGTATTAATGGTATGGAGTGTTCAGTTGGAATGGTTACCAAGACTTGGTGGTGATGGATTCATTGGATTGTATCATGGGTTAAAAAAAGTTAACCCTTTCACCGATGAATTCCCCATATCTCATTTTCATCGATACCATACAGGAAAACTGTTGCATATTTTGAAATTAATTTGACGTTGCTAACGTTAATTTATTAGTAAACTATTTTTGTTGAATATTTTGAAGACGTTTTGACTTTTAACCGTCATTACGCACAAATTGTTTTTAAATACTTAATATTTCAATAACGTCAGTCGTTTTAGATGTTGCACGATGGTTAAAATGTGGTCATTATGTCTCTGAGGGTTCCGTGTGTTTATAGAATTGTATGTCGAGCGTACTTATGCTAAAAAAGATTATTTGGTGCGTATGGTTTTAATTTATCCATATGTCGTGAATAGCCGTGAGATCACTCTTGAATCGAGATACAAACATACCATGTGTTAATAATGAAAGAACGTGTTAGTACCTCACGTCTCGTACTACGTGTTTTTTTTAGAAATATTCAAAATTACTGTTGAATTATCACCTACTCGCTAGGAGATTTCACTTTGTAGTTGTGAATGCGTACAGCTTCGTGCTCTGGATACGTTTATTTTGTAAAAATATGTTATTATTTCCTCGTGTACTAATTCCCTTGGGCAATTATTAGAATATCACGTTTTGGTGCGTGAGTACATTATGCATATTTATGGTGTGTTCGTGCATTACTCATATTAACGTTAAACATGCCCGCTTCATTCGCTTTAAGGTCATGTGATGTTAGATTTTGTCTATGCCTTATTTCTCACGAACTAATAATGCCGTTGGTATGCGCATGACCACAATGAAAGGCGTAACTCATGGTGGAATATGTGGTTGAATGCGTCTGTATCGATGGAAATCTGTTACTGATCCATCATCCACAAGGGTATCCTACTTTTTTCGCATACGTACCCACACACATGCACGCACCTAATGCACCAACACATGCACGTACTGTGCATACCCTCACATGTGTTACGACACGCATGCGACATCACGCGTGTGGTGCTATGCGGTTGCCCCTTGTCACCCGTGTTTCCTGTCCCCTATGCATGTACATCGTGCATGCGTGTGTGCGTCTTTTTTATGCACCCGTTTGTGTGTGGGCGTATGTATGTAACATAATTTTGGTTTATGGTGGCCCCTTAAAAAAGAGGCCTTTTTCTTTATTTTTTATTTTGCTTTTTTTTTACGGAAATATTTTTATCTCAATTAATGCAAACGATAACTTCTGTTTTGTTCGCACCACATACACATGCAACAATCATTACGAAATTGGTACTTCGCATGCAACCATTGGTTGTAATTGCGTTCGTCCAGATCCGCTAGATAATCTCTCCAGCGGTTACAGATTTCACGCAATGACATTGCAAATGGTTGCTGTACTGGTACCTCTTTATATTTGTTCCATTCGATGCAACCACAATTAATAGGCGTAGAACCTATCGTTCTCCATCGATCACATAATTGAGATTCCATTTTACGTGTTTTGTTAAATTCAAAAAAGCTGTATGCCTTACTAGTCGCGTGCATTTCGCCTTTATAGCTAAAATATGAGCTGTCAGTAAAACTATCTTTCCAATCTGAACACACCCTTATTTCGGTCACGTGTTTTTTCTCCACCGCTTATCATCATCGGTTTTCAAAACATGACTATTGCACCATGTTTGAATGACATTTTTTATAGAAAACTGGAATTGATACGCAGGGTTCAATTACAGAGCACGTCATATGGTTTCCTCTGTATTCAATTATGTCCGCATTTTGTCATTGTCACGATGTGAATACGATTAATTGCCGATCTTTGGATCATTGTGGTACGCCTTGCGTGCCTAGTGTACCATTAATTTCGTATCCATTATCAGCATTCATCCATCGCGACGTATCAAAATAGCGATAATTGGGGATGGAGGGGTGAGGGGTGAGAAGGTAACACGAGGAAATAATAACATATTTTTACAAAATAAATGTATTTTTTATTGACACGTGCATTTATCTTATGATAAATATTAGCGATATTTATTCACGATAATGAAAAAGAAAACATAGTACATAAATAAGTATACATTAAATATGATAATTCTTTCTGTTTATTCATAATCCTGCGCGTCAGACGTTTCATTGTGGCATGTAAGGTAAAAATATAATAGAGTTTAAGAGGTGTTCTGATAATATGAGGAAGGAGTTTAAGAGGTGGTCTGATAAGGGAGGTCGTAGGGTGATGAGTAGGAGGTAGATGAGGCTAGCATTCTTGCTCAGTAGAAGTTGGTTTTGAGGGTCTAGCGTACTTGTTTACAAGGCAATGCTCTATGTACGAATATTTTGAAAATAATTTGACTGCGTGTGTCAGTTGAGGTGGAATGATGTAGCATTCCTCCTCAGTTGATATTGCTAGATGATTATGAGGGCGATGCTAGCGTACTTGTTTACAAGGTATGCATGATGTACGAATATTTTGATAATTTGTTGCTGAATATTTTGATAATTTGAGTGGTAGCTGAATATTTTGATAATTGGTTGCTGAATATTATGATAATCGGTTGCTGAATATTTTGATTGGTTGCTGAATAAACTGATTGGTTGCTGAATCTTTTGAAAACGATTTGACTGTGTAAATTTTAATTTCTTATTAGGCGATGTTAGGTAAGAGAGAGGTGGTCTGATAACGGAGGTCGAAGGAGGGGGGAGGAATGCTATCTCGGCCACCCTCTGCTCGGCATTGTTCTCCGCGCATGAGCGTGCCTTTATTCGCCTGGTGGTCCTTTAAGAAAATGTATAAAGGTGGTCGCTCGTAGAGGGATGAGGAGGACGTCTTGCGCGATATCTCTGTACGAATATTTTGAAAATAATTGATTGTAAGCCGCTGTTGGTTTAGTCACCATTAACCCCCTCCTTGGTTTAAGTCATTTAAAAAATGGCAGTCATTTAACTATTAAATTTTCAAAATTGTTATGGAAATGGTCATCGTTGACGATCGATGTTGTATAATATTATATCTACCATATTTATGTCTTTAAAGCGTCAATCATTTAATTATTAAATTTTTTTTAAATATGAACAAACCCCAGTCATTTAATTTTTTTTTAAATCAGAGCGTTGCGTTACACGGGTTATAGTGATCTACGTTGTATGTATATATATATATATATATATATATATATATATATATATATATATATATATATATATATATATATATATATATATATATATAATTTTATCTTACGTATTTAAGGCGATTCTTTAAAGTGGAATCATTTAATTATTAAAATTTCAAAAACATGAGCAAAATGTGTTCCTCAGTCATTTAATTGTCAAAAATCAGACACGTACACAGTAATTTTTCCTATGCTATTATATAGATAGTGTTATCTATCGTATTTATGTCTTTAAAATGACAGTCATTTAATTATAGAATTTTCAAAAATATGAACAAAATGCGTTCCTAGTCAATGGCAATGCATTAATCGACCACGAACAATAGCGTACACATGGCCATTTAGAACAGTCCATCGACCACTTTTGATGGATCAGAATGTGTGCTTGCGTATGCATGTGTGAAGAGGGTTGTTGTGTGTAAAAACTTTATTACATTATTTTATTTTTTTGAACAGATAAAGAGTTCTCTTTCAAATGATTTGTGGGCCCTGAAAAGGGCTGTGTTTTGAGATAGGTCTCAGTCTTCGCAGATCCGCACAGGCGTGGTTGTCAGTTTGGTAACAAACTGTGTCATGTTTGCTTTTTGTATATCAGTCGGAGTATCACCGATTACAGGACACCCATGCCGATACTGTTTGATTGGTAATAGACAATAGCCCTCCTTGCAGGTGTACACCATCTCTTTAGGTTCTGTTTTCTTGATCATATGCCTACAGACCCTCTCGTGTTTCAACCGTCGGCATATGGTGTCACGGATGTCGATGGAACACCAACGACATCGCACATACCCAGTGTCTGATCCGTTAAAGTTTGTACTGCTAGCCATTTTAGCCAAATGTACATTAATATTTACATTTATGCCACATCGCTCTACTACAAAAAATACAAGGAATATCACGTGAGATGAAATCTGACTGCCTAAGGCTACCTAACTACTTTGCAGTTACACGTCCAACCACTTAGCGAAGTTTAAACTGGAATGAGAAAATGGATTGAATTTGTACCGTTTATAGGAATATATGTACTGCGGCCGCAAATCCGCAACACACGCCTGCAAATCTGCAACACGCGACCCGCATGCAGCCGCACATGGACGCATGCATCTTGGCATGTATGCGTGTTCAGGCATGTGCATATACTTGTTGCCATCCGTAACACGCACTCCTAAATCCGCAACACGCGCCCGCATGTGGCCGCACATGTACGCATGCATTTTAGCATGTATGCGTGTTCAGGCATGTGCATATACTTGTTGCCATCCGCAACACGCACCAGCAAATCCGCAACACATTTTAGCCGAATGTGCATTAACATTTACATTTATACTACATCGCTCTACTACAAAAAATGTAAGGAATATCGCGTGAGATGACTAGCGTCCTATCAAAAACTGTCGCGTACTGTCCTCCATATAATGACACATACATGCAGGGGAAAATCTTGGATATGTTCACGGGCTAGACGCGATGGATCAGTTTGTTAAATGGTTCACGCAACTAAAAATCTGTGCATGTTAAAAACGTATCCAAGGAAATATATTTTCTCTGACCACCTCGTTATTGTGCATAAAGCATCTATGATTCGCTTTTAATCCTTCAATTTGTATGCAAATGCGTTAACCTTCATATAAAACCCTCAAACATGAAACTAAGTGGCTTCCTACCAGTCATTTTATTTTTTTTAAATAGAGCAAAGTACATCTCTATGCGGGTAATATATAGCTAAACCAAGCGATGTTGTATGCATAATATTATCTAGATAATAATCATGCATCTCGTATTTAAGGAGTGGTCTTTAAAACGACAGTCATTTAATTATTTAATTTAAAAAATTGTTATAAAAATGGTGGGAACAATGTCCACCATCGTCAGCGTTGACGAATAATGACGAGCACCCTTATATCGTTTAACGTATTAATTAGGTGGTCGATGCGGTCCCTCGTGGTTGTAGTAAAAAAGTATTTTGAAACTAAGCAGAATTGTGGCTTCCTATGTCAAATTGTCGCATTGAACAGCACTTTTTTAAGAGTTTGTGCGCACGAAGGCGCTAGCGCGAATTTTAGCTTCCTATGTCAAATTAGTATCAAAACTATTCGCTTAAACTACCAATGCGCCATGATTTAGGTTTGAAAAATCAGAAAATAACATCCCTGGAATGAGTGTAGAGGTGGTTGCATAATTGAGGTCGAACGAGTGAGGAGGAGGAGGGATGAGGTATGCTAGCACGGTGATGCCTGGCACGAGGGATGAGGTATACTAGCATACGTGTTTACAAGGCCGGCAATGTGCGTTGTACGAATATTTTGAAAATAATTTGACTGCGGTGTTAGCAACAACTTTCTATCAAATCGTTTCCATGATATTTAGTGAATATTTTGAAAATAATTTGACTGTCTGCATCAACTTTTGCTCAAATCGTTTCCAAAATATTTTGCTAGGAAGTAGATCCTTGGAATGTCTGAAACACCTCGCCAGTCAGCCAGTTAAAGGTAATAAAACTAGGAAAAATTACCATGTCCGGGTACACACAGTATGAATGCATTATGAGTACCTAGTCAATGAGACCCCGACAACAAAAATAATATAGTTGGCTAGCCATTGTCTAGACATTGCGGCAGCAACCACATACTACCAATACCGACCTTCACCATCACCACCACCATCACCACCACCATCACCACCATCACCATCCCTCTATAACCATCAGCACCACTACCCACTAAGAACCAACACCCACCACCAAGTATTAACACCACCACCACCATCATCCACCACAACACCTATTTCCACCAACCGCCAACCCCACCGCCATCACCACCAAGTTCAACAGCACTCCGATTTGTATATCGAGGGATGTGGGTGGGGGGGGGGCCCGGCTGGGAAGCTGCAATCATCAAATCAACACGCGCATAAAGAACCAATGTTTTATTTGTATCCATAGTTTTACATTGAAGAAAATATTACATATTGAAGATTTCGGGTTGTCTACCCTTGTCGGTGACGTGTGCTCTACAACCTTCGATGAAACCTTGTACGGATGGTTGCTGCGACAACCGGTTCCACCGATGAAGATGGAGCGTGACACTAGCTCGCCTCGTAGGTACAGAGACCTGACGATATTTATATTAGTGCCTGGGCCTGATCTAACTGCACGCTTCAGAACGATTGGTTCGACACGGTGGTCTTCCGTGTTCTCCAGAATAACAACAAATATGTGACAAACTTTTGCCTTGTATATATCACAAGGTGATCATTTTACTTGCTAACTTTAACTATACAATAAACCTACAAAGTTGGTAACTTTTACTGTTACCTAGCGATCTATTCACAAGCATTAAAATATTACAATTCGATGTTTCCTAAGCTTCCCACTTTGACCAGCTCTTGCCTACTTAAAACCATTCAGCAAGAGTTTCACAAGGTGCGAGGCGGACCGAACTCCCGATTAAAGTTAAAGTCCCCCTTATGTACTATCTCAGTTTCTATTCTCCCTCCATCTTGGTTTCGCACCGCCGGAGGTTGCTCTGATTCTCATTGGATTATGACATCATTTTGACCAATCAAGACCCCGACCCTCCCTCCCCGGGAGGGTGCTTTCTACCTAGCACCTGCGGTTGGGCTAGTTCTTGAGTGATGGGATCTGTCGTTCCCCTAACTTTATTTTAGAATTCCAGCTGGCTTCCCATGTCATTCCTGACGAATGACCTGCCCAAAATGACGAATGCTGGTTTGATACCAAGGCTTGCTGGTGTATTAGCACGCCTCTCGATTTATATGTTTTTGATAATAACTTTCGATTGTGTCCTAGCACGCCTCTACAATTGATATGTTTTTTATCATAACTTTCGATTGTGTACCTACCGCCTACAGGACGCTACAATGTCCATGTCATGTTCATTGCCTATTAGTCGACAACTTGTAGAATGCTAGAGTTAATCGGCACACGAGTTACTATTCCTCATAGCCGGGTTATTCTCGGCTTATCTGGTCCCACGCTTCAGTGGGAACACAGACCGCTACGTCTCTAACTATATCCGTTTGTTATATCTAATAATTGACTGATTCCAACCTGGTGCCAACCATTATCTTTTGCTCGTCTAACTACGTCCGTTTGTTATATCTAATCCCTTGATTGATTCCAACCTGGTGCCAACCATTATCTTTTATGCTCGATTCAGTTTCGGCGAAACTGTACCTGCACTAGCTGACGTATCTGCTGCCAGTCATCCAGTGCTGATAATATATATCCAAATAATAAGATGCTCTAGCCTATGATCAGTGCATCTAAATATACACAGTGACATAGTCTCTTAGCTCACCTGGTATTCAAACAAGAATTGTGCTCGGGCTTACTCCTCGTACATATAAGATGTCCAGCGGGGTCATGACCTCCCCACAAGACAGTCCCATATCTACAATATGATAAAACATATAGTTACTGTAGCATAAACAAATAGTCAATGTTCTGGAGATCCATTTATCGATGACTGATTTCTTATGGATCAGATCCATCACCGTCAGAATCATCATCATTATCCTCAGCATCTAGATAGTTTCTTATGTACTTCTTGATCAGAAACTCTCTTTTTCGAAAAGCTGAGAAGACTGCTTCATCATATGCGTACCCCTCGTCAATAAAATCTTTAATTTCCTGACGAATTATTTTAATAAGCGTAGAGTTCTGTAATCTTCTCCACTGGTACATTATGTCTATACACTTTGTAACTAAATCATCAGCATATACGGAAATAGACACATTGCCTATACCATTTGTGTCTGTGTTCACTTCACCATCATCATCTTCCAAACCTGATTGTTCAGCGTCTAAGACCTGCTTAATATTTTGGAATATGGTAAATAGTTCCTCATGGCCTATGTCTTCTTTTTCACCTTCACCTTCATCTTCACTCTCAGACTCCGCCGAGTCATCACTGTCTTCACTCTCCGACTCCGCTGGCTCATCATCTTCACTATTCATCTCTGTCATTTCTTCATCTTCACTGTCTAGATTTTCGCTATCTTCATCGCTATGGAATCGGATCGTATGCTGCTTCAGGTCATTTAAAAGTTGAACCACATTCAAAACATTTATGTCTCGGCATATTGATTATAGGATAAATCTAGTAAGTATTCAAGTTACAAGGTTCTTCAAAGAAATCTGATTGCCTAACTACTCTGCAGTTACACGCCCATCAACTTTGCGATGTTTAAACTGGAATGAGAAAAGGGAATGAATTTGTAGCATTTATAGAAATATATGTACTGCCGCCGCAAATCCACAGCACGCGCCCGCAAATCTGCAACACGTGCCCGCAAATCTGCAAACGCGGCCCGCATGCGGCCGCACATGTACGCATGCATTTTGGCGTGTATGCGTGTTCAGGCATATGCATACACTTAGTGCCATCTGCAACACGCACTGGCAAATCCGCAACATGCTCCCGCAAATCCGCAACATACGCCCGCAAATCCGCAACAGTTGGCCCGCATGAGACCGCACATGTATGCATGCATTTTGGCATTTTGGTGGTGGCGGTGGTGAGTGGTTGGTGGGTGGTGTTTGCTGTTGCAATGTCCAGACAAATGGATAGCCAGCAAAGCCAGTCATTTCGATGATAAATTCCGATGACACACCGCGGCACGCACGCACCTACGCACAAGGGCGAGCGTGACCTATATTAAACTCTCATGACATACCCTCTCCAACCTATATACCATTTTTCAGACACCGCGCTCTCACATATAACGACCACAATGTCTAGACAAGTGGATAGCTGTCAGAGGCAGTCAATCCGATGATAAATTTTCAAAGATAGTCTTCTCTAGGGCTGCAAGTATGAATATGAAGAAATTCGCTATGGGTTGTCGGGTTGGTGGGTGTTGGTGGTGGGGTTAATGCCTGGTGTTGGGTGTAGGTCGTAGTGTTGATGCTGGTGGTGTAATTGGTGTTGGGTGTTGGTGATGTTTGTGGTGGTGGTTGGTGGTGGGGGGGGGGGGGGGGTGTTCACTGGCGCAATGACTAGACAAATGGATAGCCTGCAGTGCCAGTCATTCCGATGATAAATTTTCAAAAATAGTCTTCTGGCGCATGCATGCGCACACCGTGGCACGCACGCACCTACGCGCACACCTACGCACAACGGCACAACCGTATAACTAGCAGTATCGCATATTAGCATGTGTGCATACGAGCGTGACCTATATTAAACCCTCATGACATACCCTCTCCAACCTATATACCATTTTTTTCAGACACCGCGCTCTCACACATTACGACCACACTATCTAGACAAATGGATAGCTGTCAGAGGCAGTCATTCCGTTGATAAATTTTCAAAGATAGTCTTCTCTAGGGCTGCAAGTATGAATATGAAGAAATTCGCTATGGGTTGTCGGGTGGGTGGGTGTTGGTGGTGGGGTTAATGCCTGGTGTTGGGTGTAGGTCGTAGTATTGATGCTGGTTGTGTTGTTGGTGGTGGGTATTGGCGATGATGGTGGTGGTGGAGGTTGGTGGGGGGGTGTTTACTGGCACAATGACTAGACAAATGGATAGCCTGCAGTGCCAGTCATTCCGATGATACATTTTCAAAAATAGTCTTCTCTTGTACTACAAATATGAATATGAAGAAAATTGACATTTTCTTGAAGAAATTCGAGGGTTAAAGGGTTAAGAAAGTCTCTAGCGTCCATGTAATGGTGCAACACGAGGTGGTCGCTTAGGGCAGGACTGAATTATACAGTAAAAAACATGGTTATAACGTATCACTGCTCTGTAGCCAAAAGGATATATTTATATTTGTGGTATACGGCCATCTATGATTATGCTACTACGCTCAAAATGTTGCTCTTAATTGTTGTATCTTTAAGCGTCGGTAAACAGCAATAGCCTGTGAGCGGGTATAGGTGTTATTATTGATTTTTACAAAACTCTCGGCGAGGACATTGTAATATCTTGTGCTTAGAACGAGACGGGTGGTGTTCTAACATTCTTTCGTTATTAACACGTGCCATGTTTGTAACTCGATTAAGGACCAATCTCACGGCTAATGTGGCAGTAATGGTTAAATTAAAACCATACGCAACAAATAATCTTTTTAGCATAAGTAGGCTCGACATACAATTCTATAAACACACGGAACCCTCAGAGACATAATGACCACATTTTAACCATCGTGCAACATCTAAAACGACTGACGTTATTGAAATATTAAGTATTTAAAAACAATTTGTTCGTAGTGACGGTTAAAAGTCAAAACGTCTTCAAAATATTCAACAAAAATACTTTACTAATAAATTAACGTTAGCAACGTCAAATTAATTTCAAAATATTCAACAGTTTTCCTGTATGGTATCGATGAAAATGAGATATGGGGAATTCATCGGTGAAAGGGTTAACTTTTTATAACCCATGATACAATCCAATGAATCCATCACCCCCAGGTCTTGGTAACCATTCCAACTGAACACTCCATACCATTAATACAAGATTATTTTTAATATTTTGTTACTAATCTGTCTGGTAGCTGTTGCTTACTAAGACAGTAACAGCTTACAGTCAAATTAGTCTCTAAATATTCTACAAAATAGTTTACTAATAAATTAACGTTATCGACGAAACAGTCAAATTATTTTCAAAATATACATCAATATTGAACGGTAATTCTTCAAACATCCACAACCTCATACTCACTACTACGACTCCTACTACCTCCATTATCAGACCACCTCTTAAACTCTATTTTTTTTACTATTATCACTCGTCCTCTTTAAATCTATTATTTTAACCTTATCTACTACGGAGATAATAAGATTTCCATTGGAAATTGTTTAGACCTTTCAATGTTCTAGTATCTGGCCCGGTTTGAAGAGAATCGGAAGAAAACTATAGAAGATAACACTGTTCCAATATTGCTCCCATCGGTTTACTATGGAGATATGTGGCACCCAAAAGCTGTTTTCCCGAAAACTCTTGGTCAGATCAACCTTAAATTTGATACCAAATCAAGTCAATATGAGCTAGAAGTTCACCAAATTTCAAGTCGATCAGAGCAAAACTCATTTTGGCAGCCATTTTGAAAATAAAATTGTGAAGAAAAAAATTTTCAGTGCAAGTTCATTTCTGTCCCAAAAAAAATTTGGTCATTTTGACCCCAAAAGGGCGTCATTTTCCATAAAAAATATTTCCAAAAAAATTTGTCCCCCTGTTTTTCTGGAAAAAACGAAAACTGGTATTTTTTCCAAAAATCTTTTCATGGCGGCCATTTTGAAAAAGATAATCATCAGCGGAAACATCCTACCCAAGTATGAGAGTGATCCGATCAAAACTTTAGGTGTAGTAGCACTTCAAACATCCATTTGAAATCTCCATACATTTCCTATGGGAGTTTTTTCCACGCATTGTGGGGTCAAATGTCTGGCGACCATTTTGAAAAAAATTATTTTTTCAAAAACAAATGGCAAGTGGTAACAGCCTCAACACGTATGGTAGTGCTCGGTTGAAAACTCTAGGTGTAGCAGCACTTCAAATATCAATTTTGAAAATTCCCATACAATTCCTATGGGATATTTTGCCCACTCAAAGGTGGGTAGCTCGAAAACTGTTTGGTGTATCGAAAATAAAAGTAAGAGCTATCGATTGTGGCATGGGCTCTTGAAGTTGATAAAGTTTGGAGTTGATCACATGAAAATTGTAGGAGGAGATAGCGCCTAAGCCTTTGGGAGAAGAATAATAATAAGAAAGATCCTGAGTAAAAACAATAATCCGCGATAGATCACAGATTAATAATAATAAAAATAATAATAATAATAATAATAATAATAATAATAATAATAATAATAATAATAATAATAATAATAATAATAATAATAATACAAACAACACTAATTCAGTTCAAAGCGAATCAGAATTGTGGTAATATGAATCGAGGATGAGGGCGTGGAGGTCAATGTGGGCCGAGGCTCCTGCCATAATAATAACTACAACAGTAATAATGACCATAATCACGATAATTCAAATAGTGATGTGCCTCGAGCGGGAACTCTCAAATCCAGGGTGGATAACCTGGCAACCCAATTGGCAGAATTAAATAATCTAATAAATAGCTGGGGGAAAAAATAACCCTGCCAAATGTATTTATATGGGTGGCAATTGTTACTATTACAAACAACCTGGTCACTGGAGTGGTGACTGTCCTACCAGACTCGGTGATTCTCATCCGGGGAATTATGCATCCAGAGGTAATTCCTCATCTATAGGTTACGTATCCACCTCAACACAAACAAAACCAAGTGTGCCACTAGTAGTTCATACGACTCCTGTCACAGCCACCCCTTCTATCGAAAACGATGCTGTCATAGCTGCCATGCCCATTGTGTAGTGAATGCGGGCATAACCTCTTATAATTCCCTTGCGTAAAGCACTCTTTCACACTGCTGGCCCATCCCTCAGTTGCTACGTCCTCTGGGGGTTAATATTTCCAACAATAATACCGTATTTCAATGCCCCTTCAATGAGGAGTGAACACTCACAGCACGAGAGAATGACGCATTGTGTTAACGGACGTGATGCTTGGCGGAAGCAGCCTCCTGCACGGGAAGTTGAATCTCTGCCTGTGGTAACCATGAATACGGTAAAGTGTCATTGTCTAATGAGGGGGGGGGGTGGGGGGGGGGGTTGTCAAACCACATACAGAACACTTGACACAGGGGCCTCGTTAACCGTAATTAGTAAACAATTGTACCAATCAGTGGCTCCTCGTGGCCATCTCTCCAACCAACACAAACGCAATTATGTTCCATAACCGGAGAGATACTAAGAGTGCCAGGTGAAGCCATCTTCACCATATTAATTGACTATCTCCATTTTATTCAGTGAATTGTACTAGCGGATATACAAAACACTGCCCTTTTAGGAGCAGATTTCCTCCGGACTACTGATGCAGTAATTCATGGCAAACAGCAATAACTCGAAAAAGATGGCTATTTGAACCCGTTGGGCCATCGTAGCGAATTACACCACATGTGTTCGCTACTTCTCACCAGCACTGTTACAATAGAGCTGGGATGGGAAAGGTTATTGCGGGCTACGACATAATAGTCTGGTTTCCATACCGCATCTACCTTGTTAGAGCCGGACCCAGAATACATGTTTGCCACTAATTTTGCAAGTCCCCGAGTCCTCATAGACACCGGGGATATTAAACAAGTCCCGTTTTGTGTATTCAATAGTACACCAAGCCTTGTTAGCCTATCATCTGGCATTCGATGTGGACGCCTTGTAGAGGATGGTAGAATCAGTAAAGATGTTAATAAAGTAGGTAAATTTGAAGTGAATAAATTATTCCCAAATCTCCGGGGCCACATCTGTGAAAAATATCAATTCAGCCCATTAGCAGTCGTTCTAGTGACGAAAAATGGGAAAACCTCCCATCTGTGCATGAATTACCATAAATTGTTAGAAGAATCGCAAACAACACGGAAATTTCAGTAGAGAATATGAAAAACAAAATTTGTCTTTTCATCGCCATGGTTGGTTGGTTGGTTGGTTGATTGGAGATCCCTTCCGTTAACTGGGAGTAGCCTCTAATGACGTAATGATGGCTTGGTCCTCACAGATAATCCTAGAACGAGTTTTGTGGCACTCTTCAATCTTCTACTTATTAGTTCTATGTTATAGATTACGTGTCTATTGATTTGATCTATATCGATAAGTCTGGAAGCATCAAGCAATAACTAAAGCAGGTTACCAGTGGATTGACTAACCAAGGTTAACAGTTCTACATAGCCATGAACATGTACTATATCAGCAATCTCTGGGAAGGAGCTTGACCTGATGCTCTGTAATCTCTTGAACTGGCACAGGAAATGTTCGCAATCTACTGGAGCTCCGTGACAAAGTATGTATGTTGGGTCGGCTTCATGCTGGTTAAATCTAGCATGATTGGTCTGAAGTATGTAACGTCCAGTAACTAGTCGAACTTTTATGCAAGCTCTCTTGACGTCTTTGACATCTCCCTTGACTGTAGACTAGATTGAGTGTGGATCCTTAGTTGATATATCTGAAGTGAGTTCTTGGAAGAAGCGTCGATTTTTGACTAATCACTTCCGCCTGTCTGTTGTAGGTGGGTCCTCTAGGAGTTGTGATGCATGTGACAGCTCATACCTTTGTAAGCGCTATCTTAGTTTGATGAACCAAATCTTGATAATTTGCACTTTCCTGGCAATCTGACGTTCCGCTAGACTGTACTCCATCGATCTGATGCTTCTGCATATACTTATATAAAGATATTGATTATCGTTTTGTCTAGTATGATCTCTGGCTTTTCTGCTCAGAATAACGCCACCACGTCCTTACATCGGGTTGGAAGGTGCTGAATTTGTTTCATAGTCTTCTTTTGGAAGTTTTCAAGCTGCTGAATATCACCTTTCTTTAGGTCCAAAGCTTCAAGCCAGTGTAGTAGTCTTGGTAGACCATACACTTTCCATATGTTTGCTGTTATGATGGGATTAACACCATTCTTGCCGTGAAGACCGGCTCCTAGTAGCTGATAGAGTGTGCTTTTTGCAGTGTTTATATTGGCATAGATGTTAACATTGTTTTTCAGATTTCGATATATTCATTGCTATTTTTCGTCGCAATGTTTGGGCTAAGGATTCCACATCCCCAAAAGATGCGTCACCGAAACTTTCATATAAATGGAAAGAGCCATACGTGGCGCTCGAGCGGAGGTTAGATGTTATTTATAAGGTACAGAGTAATTATAAATGGAGTGTTTCAAAACAGATCATGGTGGGAGTCATGGATCGCTGATCGGCGGCTACAGGAGGGAGGTTGGCTTTTAGAACAGAGGCAACGTATTTATATATTGGCTGCGATGTATTTTATAACGTAGGGTCTACCCCAACCCCCCGGTGGGCCTCCATCAGGCATTTGCCGAGTTCAGGCCATACTAGGCAAATACAAAACTTCCATTTAGACCTACAACGACCTGGTGGTAGGGCATCATAATGAACATCTATAATTTCTTATTAGAGAAATGACCTCCTAAGAATATCTTGCAAGATATTTTATGAGGTATTTTATGAGACATCTTATGAAACATTTTATAAAACAAAATGCTTATCCTCTGGGTTGAAGATACTATTTCCGCTTTACATAAAGCTGAACAATCAGGTCTTCATGTTTTACAAATCGCCTGGGCCCATATTCGAGCCAGGAACCATAACATTATCGTGATAGATGGACATCGCTATCCATTACATTACCGTTTTGAGGGTGACAAGCATGTAGGCCACTTAACAGCATCTCATGGTCGGAATTCCTCTCCTCAACTTCAAGTTCAGAAATATCCAACCTTAGAATAGGAAGTGGTTGGTAAGCCTGATGAGAAACCCAGTAATCTGTACACATTGTTTAACTATATAAACAAAGCTTTCTCCGATGAGGTCCATTGGATGATCCATGAAAAATGTATTGGAATCATCAACACATCAATTACAGTGCCTAACTTGAGAGTAGTCAACATGACTCAGGATCGAATCTCAGATAAAGCATTCATGAATGGTGGGGCATTGCTAGGTAACCCTTTGCTCCACGTGCATCATAAATTCGATGAAGTTGGAAAGCCTATAGGTAAATACTATGATAAATCCAACAATAACGAGGAGATATCTGTGACTGATGAGAATATACATGAAGTCTGCACGTCCGTGTCGATACACGACGGGATTATTGAAGGTTCCACAGGTGTACTTTCAAGGATGGGAATCAGTTTACCAATGAAAGTTCTGGTAGACATCATCGAATATCCTCCTAGAAGAAAAGCATACAACATAGCTGACTTTACTAACTCCTCGCCACGGAGGTAAATACGTTGCATGACCTCCTCTTCACAGTTAAATTTATTTCAAAAAATTATTCATTCCAAATGTCCATTTGCAGACCAAGACGACTATTTTTTTTAATTTACCAATGGAATGACCGGCTCAGTTATCACCTGGTGGTGGCCTGTTATAACACTCCTTTTATAACTACTTAGCTTTTTATAATGCATTATTTTAAAACTAATTTGTTTGTCAAGATATAGGTATCAAACAAAAAAACTATAAAATTCCTGGGCCCCACCTGTCCAGGAGAACCCCCGAATTATCACTGGCCTCTGACCAGCCTCTCTCTCTCTCTCTCTATCTCTCTCTCTCTCTCTCTCTTTCTCTTTCTCTCTCTCTCTCTCTCTCTCTCTCTCTCTCTCTCTCTGCGGTGATTGTTATGAGGGTTTGTACTTGATCCCGCACCAGGGTGGGGGTGGGGGGAGGTCCCTCGTTGCTCCTATTTCTACACCAGTGCATACCTTTCGAACTGGGTACCATCTAGCTGAGGTCTCTTGAGAGATATGAACCATGTTTTTTTTATTAGAATTCAGCGCTGTTATGAAACTGAGCCAACGGGGAACCGATAACTAGTCTACAAATAATGTCATTTATCTTTTATGAATTGTTGTGCAATATCAATCGGACTGATAATGCACTGATAACTACATTTTGAAATTATTGACAACAGTCTACAGCAACACACTGATAACTACATTTGAAATTATTGACAACAGTTTATAACATGTATATATGTATATTGGCGTTAATGGCAATCTGTAGGTATATATTCCCTCTGCTCTGAAACAGGTGTGAATTTGTGAATAATGCATGCATAGCTGAGATAGCTAATGTGTTGTCTGTTTATATGTCGAATTACACTTAAAAATCACTGGTTCAAATCTTGCTATGTATTATTAGTGAAATATTACTCCTAAAATTGCACACACTACAGTTTTTACGAAATTATTACTATCATCATAAAACACCTACAAACGACAATACTGTTACAAAAGATATAGACCTAGCCGATATGTGTAGATTTTTTCCTTAGGATATTCATATCACAGACAACGCATAACAGGTCATCAGCTAAATCTAGGTCATTATTTATTAATGCGTACATAGCCGAGATAGCTAATGCATTGTATTATATGTTGAATTACACTTAAAATCGCCGGTTCAAATCTCGCTATGTGTTATTGAGAGTGAGAGTATAGGACAACTTGATGATGATTGATGATATGATGACGATGATGACGATGATTATTGATAATGAGTGATGATATGATGATGATGATGATGATATGATGATGGTATGATGATTGATGATGATATGGTGATGAGTGATGATATGATGATGATTGATGATTGGTGATGATTGATGATGATTTATGATGATTTATGATATAATGATGATATGATGATGATGATTGATGATTGATGATATGATGATGATTGATGATGATAGACATAATGTTGGATCACAAATACATGCCACGACTCATGTCTCCATATAAACAAACTAATCAAACAAACACATAGTCACGCCAAGTGTCACTTTAGCATGCTCACATGTGACAGAATCTGGCATTGTAGTGGGAACTGTGCTGCAGACAACCCCGCCCTACCCTTACTACACCATAGAAGTGGCAGGTAGACTCAATTTCCTCACGTGGGTGAAATCGGTCATAGATGTTTTTCCGCAGGTGATCACGGAACGGATTGTACTGGGGCTCGTCTCGGAAGTTGGCCCACTTGGTATCTAATATCATGGCTGTCTCAGTCGTCATGACACCCGCACTCAGTACCATGACAACGAGAACAGATACAAGTAATAGTGGTGCTAGCATGTTGGCTCTAAATATAGAGGGTTAAACCAAACAAGGTGAACCCTGCGAGAAATATCTGTGTCAGATCGAGCTCTGTACTGGCCTCGATACCGATCTTCATCCAATCAGGTGTGGGTCTTAGTTGCTTCACTTTACCACCAGCTAGAAGCCGCAGTTCGATCACAATGGGTGTTGTTTGTGGACTTGTTAGCCCAATATGCTCGAGCAGCTTCACTGAGCCCATCGCCTTCAAGGAGTGTGACACAGACTCTATCCACAGGATGCCATCCTGAATATCGATGGCTTCCTCTTGTCCATCAAATGGGCGACGCAGCAGGAGCTTTCCTCCAGTGGCCCCAAGCATATCGTCCACTGCAACTAGGGTTGTGCCCTGTCCTATATAGGTCAGGAAAGATGTCCCCCTGTTATAAAGCTTCTGGACCGTGCCATCCTTCTTCACAACGGTGGAGAGTGGGGTGACCTCCAGGTCAATAACCACTGAAGACCTATATAGTGGCACCCACACCCGCCACTTACCACCAGGTCCAGCGCGATACCACATCATGTTCTTTTCAAAAACTACATGCAGCTGTTTCACCAGCGTCAACACCACACCATCATGTGACATCGATGGGGCATACTTCACAGTCGACTCTAAAACATGAAAGCTGAGATCACCATCCAAATTGTTAACATCCTCAACCTTCAAACCCTCAATCAGGGCGTGGAGGATGAACTTCTTCTTCAGCACTACACCATCTCCGCATATGGGATGGAGGGAGAATGTCTTGGAGTCTGCTCCTATTGGAGGACGAATGACTTGGCATTGCTTTCCTTAACCTTGGCGGCATCAACGTCGTACACGTCTACGAGATCAGCTAGACCGGTTGAGTGAGCAAATATGGGCTCCAGGTGTGGCATGATGAGAATGACCCAGAACTAAAATGTGTGGGCTCAAGACAACGAATCCTATATGTAGAGCGAGAGCATCAGCAGGTCCAGGCCACGGCTAACCAGCATCTAGAGTTGACATTGCAACGAGTTGCCGTGGATTGCATAGCTGTAGCAGTCTTGGTTCAGAAGGGAGTGGTGGTCAAGGAGGTGAGGGAGCTAGATGACTTCAACCTTGTGGTGGCTGGGATCAACATTCTCAGTGAGGTGCGCGATCTGGCTGATTGCTGTCTCTATCGATAAAAAAGTCGTATGCTTTACTCCACCTGACCAATGGCCACGAGGATCTCGAGTTGGCACTCGAAGGCCATGGTAACCAGCTCAGCTTTCTTTTTCAACATCTCTGTGAATGCCTGATAGGCCAGATATGATATCATGATGATAAGTCAATAAGTATTAGCAGCGTAAACTCTAATTGGGCATCCGGCAGACCATCTATTCTGGCATACAGACTAATGGCGGAGTTGCCAAACAGGTGATTTACGTGGGTGAACATGCTGGGGCTGATCGCTTTCCACAGTTTGCTGGTGGCTCCTGGTAGATATTCTATCATGTCTAACCCTACTTCAGTCAGTGAGCTGTGGTAAGAACTTCCCGGTGGCAGATGTAACACATCGGCATGTACGTACGTGGTGGAATGCTGAGCTACCTTGAAGAGAACCCATTCTATGCGATACTGAACTGCATGTCTACCAACTAGAGATGGTCTGATGACATTCTCCCCATTTTGGAGTAGCAATCGGACAATCGGCATGGCTATACACTCCGTTTAAACCCTATATATATATACGTAAATCACCTGTTTGGCAACTCCGCCATTAGTCTGTATGCCAGAATGGATAGTCTGCCGGATGCCCAATTAGAGTTTACGCTGCTAATACTTATTGACGTATAATCATGATATCATATCTGGCCTATCAGGCATTCACAGAGATGTTGAAAAAGGAGATAGAGAAGCAGCCATACACCTTCTGCTGGATGGGAGATATAGCGGTACAGGAAATGCATTGTCGACAAGAAGGTGAGTGACTGCAGCGGGTGAGCTGGAATGAACAGAACGCCAGAGAGGCAAGAAGACAAAGGGACTACAACTCTGTCCAAGAATGGGAGAGCCTCATCCAGCAGGAGGAGGGCATCATAGGGTCAAACTTGTATGATTTCTCGGATGACAAGTGTGACGAGTGTGATGAGTCTGTAGAAGTCTTGCAGTGGGAAGAGGAGAGGGTGCAGAAGTATAAATCCAAGAAAGCCTGCCAACAGCAGGCATACAACTAGGCAGACAAGGTGAAGTTCCAGATGGCATGGCTGCGAAAGCACTGGTCAATGACATTATGCTGGATGAGGGGTGTTTGAGAGAGGTACGTCTCCACACCAACATGCTAGTTCGGTTCGCCAGGCTTTCCAAGATGAATCCCACAATGGGGCATCAGCAGATCCTACAGGTAGCTCGTGTTTAAGAACTATGTATACCATGGCTAAATCGGAGTGACATGAGAAGGGTGGTAGAGTCCAGCAGATTGACACTATCAGACAGAATCTCGTTTATGAGACAGAAAAGTAAAGCAGAACACACAGGCGATATAAAACAGCCTACAACAGTCTAGCACACACGCCAAAGCTACGGGTGTGATTGGCCCCAGTGCTGGTGTGGCCGCTGTTGCCACCCTCACTAGTCGGGTGGCTGCTATCATCGCTATCCAGATGGGTGGTGTGACCCTTGCCACTACTGTCCTGGCCACCAGCTTGGCGGTTGGACAGCGTCAGATCACCAGGCAGCTGGAGAAGCATGCTAAGTATGTAACACTAGCACAGAGCTAATGGAAGCCACGGTTCTAGGGCGATGAGTGCTATGGCCGAGATCATCGTGGCCTATATCTAGCTTTAAGATGATTGATATATATATATATATATATATATATATATATATATATATATATATATATATATATATATATATATATATATATATATATATATATATATATATATATATATATATATATATATATATATATATATATATATATATATATATATATATATATATATATATATATATATATATATATATATAGGTAGCAGTGCTCAGGATACTGGCCCTCCCTGCACGGGCATGCATTGTGGGCTAACCACCATTTATCGGAATTGGAAATCCTCAGTCTGTGTGGTCGACTATGTGCTACTGACTCTGACATATCCCACCATGCCTCATAGGCTACTGTTGTGTCATGGACCTGCCAAGCTTCCATTATATATAATGGAAGCTTGGCAGGTCCATGACACAACAGTAGCCTATGAGGCATGGTGGGATATGTCAGAGTCAGTAGCACATAGTCGACCACACAGACTGAGGATTTCCAATTCCGATAAATGGTGGTTAGCCCACAATGCATGCCCGTGCAGGGAGGGCCAGTATCCTGAGCACTGCTACCTATTTCCTTAGCCCACCAGGTGGTCTACCTATGCCCACCTATTCCCATGGTTCCCGCTTGATATGACTAGGTTTATGTATACACCAACAATGTCTCTGTCACTCACAGACCTAGAGAGCCAAGAGCCAGGTGATCTCGCTCACATGGGTGAGGCACGCCTTGCTTCAGATGAGACTGTTGCCCTATCTCCTTCCTAGACTTCGATGAGAAGGGAGAACCTCGAGAGATCCGAGGTACCATCCCAGCCAGAGATCTCATCGGAAACACTGCCACGGTAGGACAATGCGTCCTCAACAAGGCCATGACTGTATACAAGGGGATGGGCATCAAAGACAGGGCAGTGATGCGAGGTATGCTCTGAGTCGATCAGGCTGGTGCCATCAAGATTATGGCAGAGTCCTATGCACAGGGCGTGGTTACGGGTCTCCTTAAACCACGGAGCTCATTCCAACAAGATGGGGAGAATATCAAGGTAGGAACCATCGGCCTGAGTCATATCACGGTGGATGGCCAAGTGAATGCAACAGCAAAGCTCCAACTACCCGAGGTAAAGAAGTCGGGATTCTTTGGCCTGCCGTTTAAGATCACATAATAAGCATGACTGCTCGAGCTTGCATCATACAGATACTCGAGGTGCTAGACACTGCGGGTGCTGACACGGCCCTGTGTTACCCTCTCAACTGTTGTTGGGATTTCATGCTTGACACCTCTATTGCATCCTTCATATCTGCCGGTGGTACAACGCTGCCCACACAGCAGGCAAAAGAGCTGGTACAGGAAGTATTGCCATTTAATCTCCCAGATAGAGACGAGGCTACAGCCAAACAGGTGCTCGCCATCCTTCATGCGCACGTGAAACATGTCAGTGCCATACAGTAGTAGACCAAATGATGCCAGTCAGGTGGTGATGATCATTGCCCCATCAGGACATGGGAAAAACATCTTGCTGCTGGCCCTGCTCACCTAACATCTTCAGTCTCGATACATCCTCCTGGTGTCTGACTCCGCCGTTGAGGCGGTCGACAATAACGATCAGTGGTACAACGGTCCAATCACCAAGATGCACAACCTGCAAGCACTGATGGAGAAGCTGCTTGTGGCTTGACTAACTGAACCCCTTGTTCTAGTTATCGACGACCCCGTGATGGACCAGATGACAGTCATATACCTCAGCAACATCACCAGATGCATTCGGCAAACCAAGATCTTTCAGAAGTACACCTGTGAGATATCGCCAGATCCTGTACTTTAGTTCGAAGAATGGTCGTGCCCTGCTTGAGATGATATATGACAGCCTGACCGTCAAGGAGACCATGCAAGACTTCATCGCAGGCATGCAAAAGGTCGCAGATCTATATCTCTTCATCTTCAGCAACAAGGAGTCAGGGGAGCTCACACACTTTAAGCCCTCACTGGAGAAAGCTCGGAACTTCAGCTACAAGTTGAATTCCGCCAGGAAGCTCACATGTCAGTTGGGTCGACATGTGCAGCTGCGCTGATGTTAGCCAGCATATTATTTTTCAGGCTTGAGGAACTTCGTCTGCGGTGTCCGCTACTTGTAGAAATTCGTCCAAAGTTTCCGCTGCTTCGTCTGTAGACTCCGCTGCCCCAGAAGTTTTGGGTAGGCGTTTCTGAAACTCTATCCACTGAGGAGCGGATGCTATGGCTCTATTCTTCTGAAACTTCTTGCGGAAGATCCACTTCGCCCATGTCTTCTTAGCATTTGCCTTGAAGCAAGTTTTGATGAGGTAGTCCTGGTAGTTCTTCTAGGGGGATATTCTAAATGCTGCTTTGTCTCTCACCAGCTACTCGCACCCTCTTTCATTGACGATGTGCTCAATGGCCTCCTTATGGCCGGCGGCCAACCCCTCCTCTCTACCTTCAGTATGGCCCGCTGCCAATCCAGTGGCAGCCCAGCCTCACGGCTTTCAGTCACACGGGTACTGATCTCCTCTCAGAAGTAATATATGGCCTCAGCCTGTATATCGTCAACATCTGGTGTTCATCAGCAGTGTGGATATCGAATACGCCAGCCAACTTCGCTACCATGAGGAGATCTATGGGATCAACCCTAGCCTTCTGGAGAGCTAGAATTGCAGGCTCTTAGTGGGTATCCTGGGGAGATCTAGTGACCTGCTCTGGGCACTGTCAAACTTCTGGTAGAGCATCCGAGACAAAAATTCCTCTGTACCATGGGCCGGTGTGGTCTCCTCTATGGCAGTCCGTATCTCTGCATCAGACGGAGGTGGGACATTGGCTCGCTCATGGATAATGTTGACATCACGAAGTAGTCGTCGGACCCTGTCAATCGGCATGCTCTTTGGGAGCACAGCGTGGCCACCATCTGGCTTCTTCTTGAAGGTGGTGTGGCCACCAACTGGTTTCTGTCCTCCAAAGATGATCTGCTGGAGAACTTTACCAAACATCACTGTTTAAAACCTGTTTATACAGGCGTTTAAACTTGCAGCAGTATGTACAGCATCTAGATGGGGCAGTTGAACCCGTGGCCTCGCACCACACTGATCCTCGGAAGGACTGTCTGACAGTCATTCGACCTAGTATCCATGATGCAAACCCTTTATCCACAGCGGGGAAGATCATCAACTTCACCCTCTTGGGACAGATCCATGAGACCAGGAGCATGACGCTCAAGTTTAAGCTCAAGAGCACAGCGGTAAAGGAGGTAGAGCTCCCGCAGGTGGTGAGCAGGTGGGAGATTATGCAGAGCAACAACACCCTGGACACCACCTATGTGAACGATGAGTACCGGGTCCTGGCTCCACTGGCTCATGGACCTACCTATTACGTGAAGGGGAAAGGGTACTATGCCATTGGATGTAATGAAGGCTTCACAGAATTCGACTTACAACCAGATGTAGAAATACTGGTCACGGTGCAACTCTTCTCCCTCCTTGAGAACACGCTGTTCCTCCGGGTGTACACTCAACATCTTCCGCATGTAACGATGACTTCTCCACGACTTCAGGTGTGGCATGATGAGAATGACCCAGAACTAAAATGTGTGGGCTCAAGACAATGAATCCTATATGTAGAGCGAGAGCATCAGCAGGTCCAGGCCACGGCTAACCAGCATCTAGAGTTGACATTGCAACGAGTTGCCGTGGATTGCATAGCTGTAGTAGTCTTGGTTCAGAAGGAAGTGCTGGTCAAGGAGGTGAGGGAGCTAGATGACTTCAACCTTGTGGTGGCTGGGACCAACATTCTCAGTGAGGTGCGCGATCTGGCTGATTGCTGTCTCTATCGATAAAAAAGTCGTATGCTTTACTCCACCTGACCAGTGGCCACGAGGATCTCGAGTCGGCACTCGAAGGCCAGTGCTACCTCGGAGGAAGGGACATCCCACCTAACCATGGCAACCAGCTCAGCTTTCATATTGGGAACCTGCACGGAGAGCGAGGGGGCACCCACCCAATCGGAGTAACGGTGTTGTACTTGGATATAGCAATGTTCACTTTTCGCAAAATGGAGGTATTCAGCTTGTAGCTCCATGATCCGCGTAGAGCATAACTCCATGAGCTACCACTGCTGCTACAGCAGCCACAGCTCCTACGGCAGCCACTATGGTCTCAGCCGTCTTCTGACCTCCTAATGCCTCATAGTCGAGCATCAGCTTGGAGAGCTTTACAGCCTCATAGTACTCATCGAGACTCTCATTGGCCTCGTGGATGTTCTGGGTGGATTGAGCCTTTTGTTGCCATTGGTGTGCCTCCCTTTGGTGCATATGCTCGAGTGCCTTGCTGTACTCAAACTTCTCCTTAGACAGCTTCTCCATCACCTGGTCATGACATTTTCTCTCTACCTCCGCTACCTTATGGTCAGCAAAGCTGAGACCCCAGTTTGCCAATGCAAACACACATGCATTCAAGATTGCAGATGCCATGTCTATAGCGCTATATAGCGAGTTTAAATTCACCATATAGTCAGCAGGAACTACAAGCAATGTATGAACTGGAAGCTTTCGAGGATCCTGTTGAGGACTACGATGAGGACTACGATGAGGACTACGATGAGGATGACTATGATGAAGACGAGGACAATGATGAGGATGCATTTGATGATGATACCTATGATGGTGATGATGTAGGGCCAAAATCCCGCTGAATAATCCACCGAGCCAAGGGAATTTATCGTACCTATCTGAAGGGCTCTCTTCGCCCACTAGTGGCAGTTGAGGCTCTGATTGCTCTGTTCACGATGAAGGCTGGCAAAATCGTCAATAATGCTCTCCATGGAGTCGAGAAGATCTCTGAGGCTATTCCAGCCATCGCTTCACGGGTAGGCACATTCTTTGTCGTTGCCGGTCCATAGCTCCCGGATGTTGCAATAGCACTCACAGTCATCTGGGCTGCCGAACATTTAAGACGTGCTATATAATATATATATATATATATATATATATATATATATATATATATATATATATATATATATATATATATATATATATATATATATATATATATATATATATATATATATATATATATATATATATATATATATATATATATATATATATATATATATATATATATATATATATATATATATATATATATATATATATATATATATATATATATATATATATATATATATATATATATATATATATATATATATATATATATATATATATATGCTTCTCTGTATAACCTGGTGAAGTCCCTTAACTGGCAAGCCTTTGTTGATAAGCTACCCTTTACTGACGGCGCTGGTGCTGCAGAGATTAGACAGCAGTGTTCACAGGTATTCGAGGAGGTGTTCAGCCACGGGGACTGCTGTCACATGAATGACGGTTATCTGTCTATATGTTGCCAGAGCTGTACAGGAGAGGACAGGTGTCGACGTCAGAGATGAAGTCCGAGAGTTCACCCATGATCTCTCTTGAAGATCTCTCTATTACCGGCCCAGTGGCTATTATCGCGAGCCTCACCAGCTGCTCGAAGCTGCACATCGCAAGGGTCATAGATTCACCTTGGAGATGGTTAGCCAGTGGCTTACCAGGCAGGCGGTGTGGAAGATCTACAGACCTCGTCCCCGGAACATTCGGTATGCACACTTCGATGAACCTGTCCCGAACAGAGTCCATCAGGCTGATGTGCTGTTCCTTTGCATGATTGAGTCTGTTCCAGAGGAACATGCAAGACCTACAAGTACGCCCTCACATCGTCGATGTTGCCCGTAGATACAAGGCGGCAGGTCAGATGGCTGCCGGGCTCCAGAATATCTATAAGGACTCACAAAAGCACCTCCAGTGGCCAGAGTTTCTGCAACTGGATGAGGGTAAGGAGTTTAGAAGTGAAACTGCGTCCTTCATGCAGAAACATAGTGCGGCAATTAGGCGAGGCGAGGTGGAACATCATTGTGCCCAGGCTATCGTTGAGCGGTGGAACCGGACACTGGCAGAGAGGCTACTCCCACATCAGTATGCTCAGGAGATTGCTGTCATCATCCCGACTGGCGGTCGTTCCAAGATATGGGTGAGAGGGTTGCCCATTGTGGTGGAGAGATCCAATGCTGAGGTTACTAGGCTGATAGGACAGAAGCCTGTCAATGCCATTCAGTGATCCTCTGTGGTCCAACCATCGGAACGACTATGCGCTGAGGAAAGACTTCCATCCGATTCTCTGCTTCAGTATTTGTATGAGCCTGGCGAGTTGGAGGGTGGACGTAGGCGGGCGACTAACCCCAACTGGTCGATAGATGTACACAAGATTGACAGGTATGCGGATATGGCTGGACAGCCTACGCTGTACTACCTGGAACGCCAGCACGGAGTGCGGAGCAGTCCTAGGTGGCCGTTTGTATGAGTGGAGCTTCAGCTTATCCCTACAAACACCCAGCTATCTCCACCGGGAGTGCTTACGTCGAGTATGCATGCTCCACTGACTGTTGGTTGATGTCGCATGATGCTTATACATTACCCAGCAGCTCTTCAACATAAATTGGAGTTGCGGGATGCGTAGCATCATTGTGACCATAAGCCAGGGTGTGAATACCATCGGGAGCGATCCATTTCTTTGTGTCTGAGGGGCTACGGCTTGTCTTGTTTTGGTAGACCCCTTAGAGGTGATGACCATCACTTCGCAGCATGTTCATACCATGGTGGAAGACCTTTCGCTCAAAGAGGCATGTCTTGTATTGCTCATGGCGAATCTGTCTAATCACATCCCTGTGCACACCCTTTGCCTTCTTGAGTTCCTGCTTATCCGACCACTTGATGTAGTACATCTTCGGGTGCAGGCCAATGAACTCCTGGATTGGCACCCCGGCACACTCATCCTTCATCTTGCCCAGGGCCTTCTTGTTGGGAGTACTCTGAAGCGGGTGTGTTACTGGGTAGTCACTTGTGTTATAGGGGTCGCCCCTCGCAGCCATATCAGCATAGGCATCCTCAGCCTGGATCTCCAATAGGAAGCTGTCGGTGTCTGTGTACAGGAGCTCACAGTTGACACCATATAGTTGCTTCTGCTCGTTGTAGTAGAAGTCATCCATCTGGTGCTTTGAGAGATGCAGGATGGACATTCCCACATAGACATGGCGGTTCAGCAGCAGGCTCGTCTTGTACATGAGGAGAGCAGCTAGATCATCATCGAACACCTTCGCCCGGGAGAAGTTAGTCTTGGCCATTAGGCAGCGCAGCTTTTCCTCCTCGGATGACCGCACCAGCTTGACATCCACTCGCTTGCACAAGTTCTCCATGGTCTTACCGAAGGCAGCATTATTCATCAGCTTATAGAGATCCTTCTCAAAGTCACTGTTGGCATTCTTATGGAGCTCTGTGTTGAGTCGGATGTAAGGCTCCATCCACGGTGACTGATTGAAGCATAGAACTCTGTGTATTTTCTTCAAGCTCATACCCAGGCGGAGGTAGAGCTTTAGGTTGCGGTAGTGTAGGACATAGCACTCTTTTTCTCTCAGGTTAGGCACCAGTTTTTCTGCTGTTGTCTCTGCTATCGACTCACCCATGTGCGTGGCTGTAGTCGCTGCCAGATATTCCCTCGCCAGAGAGTTTACTGTAGAAAGCAGTTTGAGGTGGGAGAGAGGTCTCATTGAAACGGTGCCACCCATCCATGTACTCATAGGGGTATACACCCTTCCGGAGCTGGAGCTCATGCTTGGCAGTGCTAGGTTCATACTGTTTTGTAAGTGGGAACATTGTGGAACTAGCTACCAGCTTGTCCAGTGACGCTGAGAGGAACTGGGTCGAGTTGATGAACCACGGCGGATGGAGGCTGAAGGAGATGTACTTATCCATATTGTTGGGGATGCAGTTGATCTGTCCCTCTATTTGGTAGATGGCATGCATGTTGAGGTGAGAATCATACACACGCAGGTTGTGGAACATGACTGGAACGGTGGTGGCTTGTCGACCTGACGAGTTGAGGCGCCACTTCAGATTACACACATTGTGTGCTGCTCCCCAGTAGAGACCAGTGACGGGCCAGTGATCTCTGACACTATCTATGACTCTGTCACGAGTTAATGGTCTATCGCACACATAGCGACTGACTGCGGTTTTATGAGCTCGCCAGTCCTCTATAGTCATCTCCATCGTCCTAGGGTGGGCGAGCACTGCCGTTATCTTCTCCTCTTCCTGTGCCAACCGGTGTTGTGATATAGCACGGTTCACTGACATCGTCACAGCGAACCATAATGTATGAGACCCCACAGATCTCATGGTGTTGTGTTTTCTGTGTGCTGTTCTGGGCCAGATTCGCCTCTGCCCCCCCCCCCAATCTTGGTTGTTAGGGCTTCAAGTCGGCATAGATGATGAATGGCACCTTGAGTTGCTTGTGGTAGTTGGTGAACTGTAGCATCTTCCTGTCCTCTGTAGGCATTCTTATGTGCATTGGGCTGTCACTGATACCACAGCATTCCGGTTTGTGCGTGATGAGAAGGTCTTCACGAGAATAACAGTGGAGACACCGCTCGCAGAAGTGCTTTCTCCCGATCTGCTGACTCTGATCGTCGAGCAGACGATTCAGGTCCTTAATCCAGGTATAGTGTTGCTTGCCGCCCTGCTCGATAAGCAGCAGATTTGTCCTTGGAATGTCTGGGTCAGCGTCACTCAACTGCAGTGGGTAGACACCCTTATCATGCCTAAATAGATTAATGGCCAGGCCATTCTGCCACTCCCCACACTTAGGCTGGTGGAGAGGAGTTGGAGAGTCTACACCACTGAGGTCAAGGGTATCCCAGTGCCCTATATACTTCGATGTCCGCTGAGGATTACTGTCTGCATGATAGGCAGCAGCCAAGAGAGACCAGCGAAGACAGTGGTCATCATAGCTCTGGACATTGATCATGGCACATTTTCGCTTAATCGAAGCAGGGAGATCGATGTAGGACTTACCACGTAGTGGTTGATATCTGGCGATGTTAGGGTACAATGCATCAACCTGGTCGACTGCCCAGCCAGACCATTCGCGCGTGTAGCTCTCAAGGCCTTGCAGCACATTGCCTTTGGCCTCCTTCACAGCCTCGCTAATATTGCTTGCCTTCAGGATGGCATGTTGCTTAGACAAGAACGGGGTTTTTTTGGTGACCTCCGTCCCGTCATTCTTCTCCGTGTGGAGGGTGATCTTGAGAGCAAGGCTGACCTTCACCCCCTTCAGGTCGAGGACCTCTTCCACCAACTTGCTCTCGATCTTGTCCAGGTTTTTATCCAAAAAAGCTGTTGGATCTTTTTCCCCCTGTCCAGGAAGTTCCCATCCCCACAGATAGTTCTTGACCGCATGTGGGACCTTCACAAATCATAAGTGGTATGGCTAATAAGCCCCTGCTGCAACAATCTCGCCCCATTTTGAAGTACTTCATCAAAGTCCATAGCAGGTATTTACCTATACAGTTGCGTTTCTCCAATATGGGGATTTTTTATGGTATCAACCTTTACTAATAGTGGATTTGTAGTGGAAGGTTTGTACTTTCCTGGCTTGAATAAACTTATGATGTCGTAGGTCGAAATGGAAGTTTTGTACTTGCCTGGCATGGTCTGAACTCAGCAAATGCCTGATGGGGGCCCACCGGGGGTTTGGGGTGGACCCTACATTATAAAACACATCGCAGCCAATATATATAGTACAAAAGTACAAAACCTCCACTACAAGCTACCAACCACTATATATATATATATATATATATATATATATATATATATATATATATATATATATATATATATATATATATATATATATATATTATGTCGCCTCTGTTTTAACAGCCCACCTCCCTCCTGTAGCCGCCGATCGGCGATCCGTGACTCCCACCACAATCCGTTATGAAACACTCCATTTATAACCACTTACGGGGACCTACAGCAAGACATCCATCTTGCACTTTGATCGATTGAAACCTTGTATCGGAATGGAGGACAGGCCACTTCCTCCTTTGGATGAGAATTTGTCAGATTTGGCATAGGACCATAGTGGCGTCCAGCACCCCTGACCTTCATCCGACAACAGACCTGTTGGAGAAGGAATCTAGTAAAACTGAAAATTGACGCAGTAAGCGCGATACTGGGATGCGGACGAGTACGATCCACCAATAGTTGCTGGAGGGATGCACTCAGTATAGGAGTATTTATCCAATTACCCGTTGTTTTACATGGTTATCGGTGTAATTACCCCACATACCCTTCAACTAGCCCTCTCTCTGCTATCCCCGACAACAACGAGCGTCCAATAGACCCCCTTCCCACCAACCCATTAGTCTGTCTAAGTGTACCGGAGATCGAGTTACCAAATGTGGATCTCTCGGCTCTGCCCCAGCCCCATTGCCGTTCGACTTCGGTCCCTCCGTAGAGTCTTCGAACACCTGTTTGCCCATTCCT
>CM067360.1:79826537-79994314 GCA_034401795.1 Chaetoderma sp. LZ-2023a
GCATGACACGTGTGTTTGAATGGTTTCTGAGACAAACTTTTGGAAACATTTGAAAACAATGTTTCGGGGTTAAGGTTTTGGAAACACAGTTTCCCGACAAGGATTCTTGACACTCTGTGGAATTTGTGGAATGAAAATATTTGCAGCACCCTAAAAAGCCACATTCTTTGTCACTTTACAACATTACTGATAGCATGACTGGATAAAAGTATATTGAATTGATGAATAAATAGCCCCGGAATGTTAAATATCCACACAATCTCGAAAGAATAGTCCTTTTACTATTGAAATCTATATGTCCCAACTTCAGGAATAGTATACAGGAAAGATGTTGAACATTTTAGGCTAATTCGACTGGAACCTGTTGGACCAACAGCTCCCAGCCAAATTGGCTTCAAACTATGGACAGAATATTCCCTACATCATAGCGAATATGTCGTGTCTGGTTAAAAGGTCAATGACAACCCCGGTGCTAGTTTCATAAATAGGTGTAAGTCACGCGGTATAGCCAATTACGAGTAAAGTTGGACTTCCAATTATGAAAATTTACCTGTCCCATGTAACTTGTACGGCAATCTTAGTTTCCTCTGGGAATAATGAAACATAGAAATGTGAGATATATCCATTGGCACAATGCGAATGGATAAATCTCACATTTCTATGTTTCAATATTCCCAGAGGAAATTAAGATCAATTATTTAGAGGACCTATTGGTGAGCTGTAAGATTTCTGTTTCTACGGTTGATGCAAATGTTGGTCAAATTTCTGGTCCTAAATCATAGTTAGGATTGTATTGCGTTGCGTGACATCGTCGGGTCGGGATAATGTATGGTATCCTTAATGTTCACATATCTGGTTTCCATGGGGCTAAATGTTTCGGGCACATGTAACTGTGGGCACTTTCCAAAGTAGGTATCCATTACATTGTATAACTTTAATGTGCCACCCAAAACATACTGTAACTTTCTACTGAAGCAAATTGGCCTCGAGAATCGTTCTGTGCTACATTCCAAAGGGATTCCAGAATACAATAGTAATTCTGAACCATCCCTAATATAATCTGGCAATTGTGTTATTATTGTAACTATGTCTGCTTAAGTTTATCTAAATCAATTACTCACGTCCATTCTCCTAAAATAGCAATTATACCGACGAGAATAAGGAACCCACGGCATACTACTTGCTAACATGATTTCATTGGTGCATCATCTTTCCGATTCTGTTGAAGAGCGTAAAGGATTTAAAACTTGATGCCCTTTCAGAACTATGAGTTTCTGGAAAATACTACTACACACACAAGAAACATGCGACATGAAAATGCTACATCAAAATAAAACTTCCCAACGGGATGAATATTTACAATACAATCGACAATACTTTACATGCTAGGAGTGCCCCAATAAAATCAAGACTCTTAGCAGGAGCATAGGCCTACATACGCCCAAGAAATCGGGCTTGCTTCAATCAGTACTTATTCTCATGGGCATTTCTTTTCTGCTACACTTCCCTAGAAGCTATGGCCCATTTCATTGTGTCGTATGTAAGCAATGCTGGACAGGTAGAGAGCATAACTGCCTTAATTAACTAACCAATACGATCGAAACTCGCTTCTACAAACTCATCACGCACATAGACTCCGTTTTGGCTGAGCAATAAAATTAATTTTCCTTACCCGAAGGGTGAAGTCAATTATGCTTGAGAAGCAGAGACATCTTATGGCCAGCTCGATATAAAATTGTCTTAAAGAAAGGGCACAGCGAGTAGTGGTAGCTGTTCAAATGTCTACAATTGGAAAACTAGCATCAAGCGTTCCGCAAGGCTCTCTTTGGGCTGTTGTTTGTCTATATAAATGACCTTTGCGAGGGCATCAACTCCACAGTAGGTCTGTTTGCTGACAATACAATACTAGAAAGGAAATAAACCCACAGATAAATCTCGCCATCTTATTCAGATAATGATAAAGTAGACTGGTGGAAGAAACCTAACATGCACAATTCGCAGGAATCCAATCTAGACAGACGACCAACTACATGGCCACGCCTTGGAACCTGTGAGTGATGCCAAGTACCTAGGCCTGCCTTTCACAAATTACCAAGTTATCGAAACATATTCAATCCATCACAGCCAAAGTCAACAGGACAAGCGCTTTTGTATAAAAGGAACATAAACGCATGGCCCATTCAATTATTCAGCCACTCTATTTCAAAAGACTTGTATGTCCAAGCTTGGAATAAGCATCCATCATGTGGAGCCCTCGTCACAATAAATTCAATACGAGACATTGGCATGGTACAGAGACCATCTGTATGTAGAACTTGCTGGGTGTCAGCCAGATACAAGCGCCACAGCCCTCGTTGACCAACTAGGACTTTAGTAGTTATTGTTAGCATTGTTGAGATCCAACCTAGAGTTAAAACGATCAACCGCGGCCATCGCCCAACCAGAATACAGCACAAGCTAATGGTACCTTTTTGCAGAACTGACAACACTCCATTCCTTCTTCCTAACAACATTGTGAATCTAGAACAACCTCTCTACCAACGCAGGTACAGCCACAGTGATTGAGAGCATCAAGACTTACCTAGAGTGAAGGAGCTCATAACCAGTACACACCTAAAGGCCAACAACTTTTCATTTTTAACCCATTTTAGATACATGTAACTGCCACATAAGCTACCCAAATTTGTTATCCATCCTACGCTTCACAACCGTAGTGGAATAATATCCAAGTTGGATTACCAGATTTTTCTGAAAAAGAAATGGTCTCAAATAAGTGGACTCAGAACAGTAGCGGTATCGGCGGATGTAATATTCCTGATGATGCCATTTGATAAGTACGTACCACGCGGTCGTCTTATACGCAGCCTCTAGCCACAGTATAAACGTGGATATTAAATTGAATTACATCCGTCCTATCAAACCGGATGCAGAAAATAATTATAAATGCCCAGTCGTCTAGCTGGAGAAGAATGAGCAGTAAAATGCCACAACGAAGAATGGTATGCACAATATTATTTGTTCCGTATCTCGGTGACCTGCCAGAGCTTCTCTCGCCAAATACTTACTAATTTGCGAATGACACCATTACATAATTATATAGAGATTGTGAAGGAGTAAGACAGCGAATGTAAGCAAGATGGCCTAGATGCCTCGCAGCAATGGACAGATACATGACCGAAGAAAATTCACATTAAAAGAATAAATACATGTCTATCGTTAAAACATCCCAAACACCACGGATTCCCATAAGGGGCCTTTGTGTGTATGTACACCAAAATGCAGTTTGAGACTGCCAAAAGTAGCAGCTGTTGGTCCAATGGGACCCCTGAAAATCGTGCATGATTGTTAAATACTAATTAGTCTAGTAGGATTTTGCACAAAAGTAACCACAAAATGTATCATGGGAGCAGCATAATTCATAGGTGTGAGTCCATGGTACCCTCTGATGTTAGCATGAATGAGAAAGTCCGCATGAGAAACACAGATTTCCGTTTGGCACCACCAGATTTGAACTTGGGACCCCCAGATCGCTTTAGATGCCATGGCACTTTCTAAAGAACTAACTAACAAGAGTAGCCACCAGCTATAAGTAGAACTCTAATGGTTTGGCCAGAATTGCAACAAGGATGCGTCCTACTAAATTTGTTTAAAATTTGTTGACTAGTTCAAAAAGACATTTTAAATTTCCCATTGCGTTACTATAGGAGATTTTTGTGGGAAAATGATCCAAGATGGCCACCAAACCATTTATTCGACAGTTTACAGTGGTAAATTTGAAATCAGCATACACAACAACTGTCTGGAAAAGCCATCAAATAATCCAAGATGGCCACCAAACATGCGACATTTTGATTTGTTCACGGTGGTCATGGGTTTTTTTACATATCAACTTCTCTTGAACAAACTTTAATGGATTTTAGCGTTTAATAATATCTCTCAAATTCTGGCCCGATGTGCTCAGTGGTTCTGGTGGTCGTTTTCCCAAAACTATGTCATCAAGGACGGGGACAGACCCATTTGGTCAATCAAGTTTCATTGAACACACGTGGTAAATTTGAAATCACCATACTCAAAAGCCTATATAAAAGGAATTTCGGCTTCAAAATCCATCAAATAAAAAATTCTAACTAGCTGCAAACGCTACATTTTGATTAGTCCAGGGTGGCCATGTTTCTTTGTGTATCAACATCCATTGAACAAACTTTACGGCCTAATCATATCTCTCAAATTTCGTCCAGATCCTTTCAGCAGTTGTCGAGTAGTTTTCACGAAAGCTAGGTCATCATAGTTGGCCACAGAAGGAATTGGCCAATCAAGTTCCCTCGAACAAACTTGGTTCAGCTATTACCCTAGTTGATGTTTCACAAGTTTTGAATCGATTCCCCCAAGCAGTTTCGGAGAAGAGTTTCGAAGATATTTCTAAAAATGGGCCAAAATCACAGATGGCCGCAAGCCAAAGTGACCGATTGGGTTCATTTAAAGTAAGAGCTCCTCAAACGGCGCATAATACCCCGCCCTGATGAAAAACCACTGAAAGAGCTTTCAGAAAATAGCGATTTCTTCCTCAGTCCTCTTCTATTTCAATAGGTTTCCTCCTTAGATGAAATAAAGGAAATGGAGTTGTCATTCGGAAACCTATTTTCAAGATGGCCGCGTGTGGTCATATTAGATTTAGGATCATCATCAATCTCAATAAGTTTATTACTCAGACCTAGTCCAGTCATAATATGAAGCTTCAAATCAATTCGATATAACAATTTTCAAGATGGCCGCCGGTGTCTGGAAGCCATCTTGGATTTCGGATCAGCGTCAATTTCGATAACTTTCTTCCCCAGGTCTAGTCCAGCCACCCTATGAAGTTTCAAAGGGATCCAATAAATGGTAACGGAGTTACCGTCCAGAAACCAATTTTCAAGATGGCCACACTTGGTTGGCGGCCATATTGGATCTCGGATCATCGTAAATTTCGATAGGTTTCTTCCCCAGGCCTATTGCAACCATCCAATGAAGTTTCAAATCGATCCAATAAACGGTAATGGAGTTATCATCCGCAAACCAATTTTCAAGATGGTCGCCGGTGGCAACTTCGATAGGTTTCTTCCCCAGCCCTCATCCAGCGACCCTATGAAGTTTTAAAGCTATCTGATAAACGGTAACAGAATTATCATCCAGAAACCACTCTGCCGCCCACCCGGGCCACGCCATTACATAATAGAAGTTGGATCTCTGTACCCTAGGATGTTTCCTACCAAATATAGTTTTTAGACATTTTAAATTTCCTATTGCTTTAGTATGGTAGATTTTGGCTTGAAAAAATTTTGGCCGTTAAACCATTAATTCAACAGTTTTGAATGTGGCAAATTTAAAATTAGCATACCCCAACAAAATATAAAACAGATTTTGGCTTCAAAATTCATCAAATAAAAAATCCAATACAAGAATTGTATACAATTTATACAAGAATTCCACGGAATTAAATGTCTCGCCTGTCTCCTGTTTGTCGATAAACATCAGAGCTCAGATTATAGCAATGTTATTTGGAATTTCTGGTTATTTTGTTGTGTAGATTGTGTATTATTAAATGAAAGAATACTAAATGTTTAGAAAACACTATATTTTTAGAATAGTGCATCATTTGCGTTATGAAATATGTTAGACGCTACAACTTGTCAACAAATTGGAATAAGGAGATAAGTGGGCTCACTCACATGACCTGGCATGGCTGTAGAACAAACAAAAGGAGCATTAGGCTTCATGAATACAGCAGAATAGCATCAGACAGGCCATAAGCTAGTACTCATGGAGCAAAAACAGACCACTTACCGTGGATTAGGCTTCGTAATCGGACCAAGGGTATTGGACGATGTCATTAGTTTTGGATACGTCAGTGATCACGTTGCATTTATCGACCTGGCTATACCAACGCGAAATTTCACCACCACTAAGTGTCGCATAGTCAATGCATATGGGCCAACTACCGAAAGGGCCAAAGAGAATCCAACTATATTAGATTCCTTCTATGCAGAACTGAGCTCCGCCATTACTATCCCAGCTAGATGGCAACTATTCGTGTGTGGCGATTTCAACTCCAAGCTGGATAAACCCGGCATTGCAGACAAAAGTTCAGGACTTGGCTCATGCATGGGATCGTATGGAGAGGGCGCACGCAACAGCAATGGAGATATACTGGTGGCATTCCTTAGTTCCAATGGCCTATTTGCCACAAATACGACTTTCAAACACCCATGCCGCCACCGGACAACATAGATTGGACACATTGCTGATCGCAAAGCCCCAAAAGGTTCTAAGGCTACAAAAGCTGTCTTCAACCAAATAGATTTCATACTATGCAAGACAGCAGCAAAACCCCTACTTCGGGATGATCGTTCCTATGGAGGCACCGACCTCAATTCTGACCAGAAGCCAGTCATTACACGCTTCCATATGAACCAGCTCTACCTAATGTATAAACGCCATATCAAGCAAGAGGGTAGAGTCACCTACAACTTACTCAAGCTCATCAGCGACACTGACACTCAAATGTCATACAAAAAGGCGCTCGGGGAGCAGATAGCTAACATCGACGTCAGCTCTGATCCAAACTAAGCCCTGATCAAAATACTGATATCTATGGAGTCATCAGCTACTAGCACCATAGGTGTTCTAAAAAACAACAGAACTAGGTATACTGACGACCCTCTCGTAATAAAACTGTCAGCAGAACAGAAAGCGTTACGTCTGCGCATCTATCAATGTGGCCAAAGTGAAGATCGCACCAAGCCACGCCGGGAGGGCGATATTATTCTGCGCCACATTAGCGAACGCTTAAAAGATCTTCCTATCCAACAAGCATATGCCCTAGCAGAAGAAATCACTGCCACGGATAACTGCCACAAAATGTTTTGGGCATCCCGAGCCCTGAGAGTTGCCGACTACACACCACCACTAACTGTCCACAACCCTGAAGGACACTTTATCGGGACTGACCAGAGCAAAGCTGAGGCAATTCGAGAATGGTTCACGGAACAGTTAGTTCACTGACCACGATGATGAGCCCTTGCACCCATTCTCAGGAGACCCCAGGCCATTTCTAACACCAATTAATACAGCAGAGGTTGAGAAGGCACTTAAATCCCTGAAAAATGGACGTGCTTCTGGACCTGATGGTATGAGCAATGAACTATTCAAATATGCAAGTGACATTGTCTCAAAACCGATCACGCACATAATCAATTCAGCTTTTATGCACCACCTTCCCATCGATGCTGTAGGCCAAGGCATCCTTATCGCGCTACCCAAGCCCAAGAATCCACCTGCACCCCGCCACCCCCCAACCAATCTGCGGACCATTGTGCTCCTTAACAGCATATGGAAAATCCTATCCAATGTTACTCTCTGCCGCATCCGAGACAAGATCGACGACTTCACCGGATCATGTCAAAGTGGCTTCAAACGTGGACGCAGCTGCGCAGACATTGTATCGGCTCAATGCATGCTTATGTCGGTAGTCATGTCAAAACACTGTGGTTTCCACAAAATGGGCATTGACATGTCACGAGCCTTCGACACAATTAAACGCCTAAAGATCCTAGATGTACTGCGCCAGGCCAGTTGCAATGAAGATGAGCTACGACTAGTCAGACAACTGCTTACAGACACCAAGCTGAGAGTACGAGTCAAGTCAGTGAAGTCCATATAGAGTTTGAGACATCAATCGGCTCCCCACAACGAGATGGTCTATCCCCTGTGCTCTTCACCTTGTTACCTGGCTGCTGCATTGAAATCCGTGGGAGAAAACTCCACAAGACCAAACACACACACACCCACACCCCACACCCCGGTGTCAATACTGGGCATGCCGCTAGAGATGGAATATGCCTACGATGTGGACTTTATAAATGAGGAAAAGAAACCCCTTGACGAACTTCTCCCAAGAGCTGCAAGCAAACTAAAAATTGAGAATCTTTTTATGAATGAATCAAAAAAAGAGTTCTCCCACATATACCTATCTACATAGCATGAAACTAAAGAAAATGATGATCCACTCCGTGGAGGCGAACCATGGAGGAAAGGTAAAATCCTGGGCTCACTGCTATGCAGTGCTGCTGACATTGCTGCACGCTGCATCATTTGGAACATAGCTTTCCAGTCCTTCTGGAAGCTATGGATTCGTAGATCAAAGATACCCTTGGTAAAAAGACTACGTTTATACAATGCAACCTGCGTGTCCTTGGTGATGTATAACTGTAACAGCTGGGCAGCTCCAAAGGCAGCTCTACACAAACATTATGCCTGCCACCGCAAACATCTATGCACCATCACTGGACACTGCTAAGTTAGCACATGGAAATTGAAGCCGCACATTGCCAGTGCATCAATAGTTTAAAAATGCATATACTGCCAGAGCCGTGCTGGAGTCAGAGTACAATAGGCGTAATAAGTCTAGGATTGAATCGTGGCGGGTGCATCCACAGATAGTCCCATATGAATCGTCAGTGTGTCAGTATATCAGACATGTGAAAGCTGTTCGGCCAATCCTTGACTTTTTAGTCTTGGTGCGGTGGTCCAGTGGAAAGATGCCTGGTTGCTGATGCTATGCGGAGTTGCAGAATGGCGGTTCGATCCCCCGACCGGGAGATGGTGATCAACAAATTAAACTAATGGGTGCATGACTGTCGGCTAAGTTAGCACATTGAAATTGAAGCCGCACGTTGCCAGTGCGTCAATAAAATAAAAATACATACATAACAATCAACATATATCCTCATCCGGACAAAAAGGACTCTGATATTGCCTGGTCCATTGACAGCGCTGATGACCTCAATATTATCACGCTGCTTCCTAACAAGTAACCATGTAACTAAGTTTAGTTTCAATAGGCTTAACCAATCTTGAAATATAAGCGAAGAAACTTCGCTAAACGCAAAAGCTTAATGTTGAAAAAGCAGAGTTCTGTATCAAGGTCATAGTGACCTTGACCGTTGACCGTGTCACCTAGCACCATCGTGCTACTTCCTAACATTATAGGTAAGCATGTATCCAAGTTTAGGTGCAATAGGCTTAACCAATCCTGAAATATAAGCTAAGGTTTTGCTAAACGCACAAACTTAATGTTGAAATAACAGAGTTATGTATTAAGGTCACAGTGACCTTGACCTTTGACATTGTGATCCAATATCATCATGCTGCTTCATATTATTATAGGTAACCATGTGTCCAAGTTTAGTTGCAATAGGCTTAACCAATTCTGAAATATAAGTTGAGAAGTTTTGCTAAATGCAGAACCTTAATGTTGACGACGCCACCGTCCCCGTCGGAAGCGATACCGATGTCTCGTTTTCTGCTTTGCAGGCGAGACAAAAACTGTGCAAGGCCATAGGTTGAGCAGTTGAGTATGCTTCAATGGATCGAGTGGAAAATGTGCTCCAGCGTGCAAGAAAATGGAGGAGTCCAGTCGACACAGTGGTTCTTGAGAAGTCATTTAAAGAAAGTTGATGGACGGAGGACGGATGACAGACGGCAGACTGGCAGTCGCCATGGCATAAGTTTACTTGGCCTTGTACTAAAAACTAAGTAGGAACATTGAACATTCATTACCTGCATGCTTAGCAGCTTTCGTGCCGCGGCATTGTACCTATGCACCGTCACAATTAATGCTTTGTACCTGCACCTGTGAACTATGTATTTACCTGTGAACTGTATTTTAGTCACAATTGTCATAAATTATGTGTCATACTTGTACCTATTGGCATGACTACAGAACATTAATGTCTACCACGAAGTGTGTGCTCCTACAAAGAGGATGATTTTCCAAACATCATCATCATCAACATTCAAGCTCTTGGATAGGGCTTCACGGTATTAGAAATCAATTTCCATACTGGTATAAAGTGTGATGGGCAAAACAGAATGAGGGGGCGGGGTGGGGGTGTAGTTTTATGTCATATTCAATGTATACGAAGATTTCCGAAATAGTCGCTGAACCTGACAATTTTCAAAATAAACCTAATTTAGACGAACCCCGCTATTAAACACTAAATTATAACTGTGTTCAGTTAAATCCTATCTCAAAACGGCTTAAATCTCCCAGAAATTTACCCCTAAAAACGACCAAATTTTGCCTCGAAATTCCAGTTATTTCTGCAACTTGCGCAGAGATCGTCTTTTAATAGCACTTGTGTGGGGATAGCGAGATAACCGTAAATGGTAATCTTGTGTAAGCAACGGATCCATTATAACTGAACTAAACAAGACCATCAGAAGATGGCATATCCCGCCCCCCCCCTCACCCCCCCCACCCCTCACCCCCCCCACCCCACACACACACACACACACCCGTCCCCACCCACATCCCACAACCCCCACCCCACATCGAGCCACAAATATCTCACTACTAGGAGAATGTGAATTGGCTGCGGTTTATGTATCGGCTTAAAGGTATTTAAAGGGGGATAACTCTGTAATGAATAATTTTCTGAAAAAAGCACATGCACATCTTAGTAGGGTCATTTTTGGAGTTTCCGTGACCATTTCGTGCGAAGGAAGGTTTGATGGTTTATTTTGATACTTCAGGGTAATTTTAAAAAAAATCCCCCATGCCCCTCGCAAAAGTGTGAGCTAACTCCAGCAGGGGGCCAACTTCAAGCTGGCCACCACTTGTCGGAGCCAAAAATGAAAAATACAATAACGATGGATCTAATTAACTTAGAAGCATGTGTAATGTGTCATTTTCATATATTTTCTAGGTAAGAAAGCCAATGGAATAAAAGGAATTGAGTTTTACGATGAAGGTCACGGTCAAAATCCGATATGGCTGCCAAAGCCATGCCAACATCTCGTATTTTGTCAATAAAACATAGTTTATGTACATCAATCACTTAATCTGGCAATTCTATGTAATCAAGAGACCTTTAATTAAAAAAGATATTAATGCTGATGGTTCAATATCAAGGTCAGTCCAAATATGGCTGCCAATATGTATGTAATGTGTCACACCAGCTCCAAAAATTACTTTTCTAGATTTGCAGTGGCTTGGACCAGCTACGAACTCTAATGTCATCTAACGAAGATCTGATAGCCACATATACTCAACTTGAGGCAGATGAAGATCTGAGTTCATTAATCAGGGCGACGTTCCAATTGTATGAAGACTGAAAGTACAATGGCCAAGTTCTGGATAGGTTTCATGGAAGTGCTCGATGTACTTATGATGAATATCCACGCTCTTCGGAGTCACAAATGGGATGAATTCAAATCATCTCTGCATCAGATGCTTCCGTCGCTCATTATCTATCACAATGATAAATATGGTAGGTGGCTTCCAGACTTCTGGACAATGTTGTGCACACTACCAGCAGATCAAGAACAGATTATGCAAGACTGTATGGTTGCTCAATCAATGACAGGTGATCCTTACACTACCCTTGCCTCAGATATCTGGATTGAATAGACCATAAACAAAGGTTCAAAATTGAAATCTAGCTGGCTTGCAATCCTCAAAAACGAGACACAGCTACTGTCAAGCACACGAAACGTGAACAACATCAACTGTGTTCGAGCATGTGTCCAACTTTATTCAAGGCGCAAATCAGAAAAAGGAAGCACGGAGAATGTGCACCAAGTCGCATGCAATTAGATGAGCAGGCTGTACAAGGCCTGTGCATGTGCTTTTAAGAGTGTGAATGTGACCCCGTTGACCTTACCAACAGAACTCTCTGCACACTACAATCTGGAATAGTGGCAAATGATAGTCTTGTGGATGACTTGCAATCAGCATTCAAAGATGGAGCTACAAAGCTCAGTTCTTTTATGAAGGACCCATTGTTTACAAAATCTAACTCCTTGCATGACAGAGTTCCTCGTAATTCATGGCTGAGTTTTGAGAACGCCCCTACCTCCAAGCCGACTGGTGAGAACATAAAAATTAAAACAATGGAGAACAAGGCAATGGCTGCTGTTATTGCTATAGTACAAGACAGCGGGGCAGTGGAATTATCAGACATCATGACCAACAGGATAACCTAGGAATGATTAGCTCTCTTCAATATCATTGGTACAATGAGAAAAATACAGAAAAGTAAATTGATAGAAAGAAAGTACCTACAAACAATAGATCCGCCAGCCAAATTTACAGCCTTGGTCGACATGGGATTTATTTGGCATCTCGCAACACCAACATCAGAGGATCGTGAGAGGAGTGATGAGAAAATATATTGTTGGGCCGACTATGCTGAGAAGATTGTAAATCTGTTGAAGGCAAGACACCGAGATGCAGAATGCATTGTATGCAACAACGATCCATATGATCTGCTTTACGGCACCAAAGACAGTGAACGGTATCAACGAAGCATGATACAAGGTAAAGTACCAAATGTATTTATGAAACACGGTGATCCATTCTCATCTCTTAAGGACGACTCTGCTCTGTTGTGATGGCAACAAACTGCGATTACAGGCTTTTCTCAGGAATGCATTTTAACAGCAGCTCAGCAGATCACACAGGTGTTGATATGTTGTGTGGGCAATGAGTCATTCAATCTGCAGACCAATAGTGAAGTGCAACACTTCAAGTGTCAGCAAGCAGATACATAAAGAGAAAGCATGTGTTCTCTTGCTGGTCGCTCTGTGACAATAATGTCACTGAGGTCATCATTCCACTCCATGTTCTCAGTGGATCCGATAGCAACTTAGGATTCTATAGGCACGGCAAAACAACGATCTACAATCGAGTGCTAATGATCTTGAGGCATGCAACATTCTTTGGAAGTGTGGGGAGACTTTTCCCGCTATGGATGAAACTCTGTTTCACATTATGCAATTCGTGATATGCTACATCTACTCTGATAGAAAGAGTGCCACAGCTGGAGAAGCCAGAGTAGTGAAGTGGAGAATGTTGAAAAAGAAGTCAACAATGTACCTTCCTTCTGATCATGACTGTTTAATGCTGCATTTGATACATGCTAACTATTTGGCCTTTGTCCAGAAGAGATTTCTGCTGAACGTCCACCCATCGCCTCTCACTCATGTCTGGCATCTTGTTGGTGGCAAATGTCTCCCAGTTCGCTACACCAAAGTAGCTCTACCTATTACATTAACCCCAGTAGAGGTATCTGGTGAGTTATCTGATGATGAGGTATCTGATGATGGGGAAACCAATGATCAGACTTCTTCTGACTCTGATAAGTACCTATCAGCAAATGACGAGTGTTCAAATGATGAGACAGACTCTGATTCTGACATTTAATCTGTACCACCATAGGATATGACTTAGTACAACTGGTTGTTTCTTCATTATATGTACCTATGTTATTTAGAACTTATCACTAACACATTCAAAGACATTGTTGCAATGTACATGTCTCACTTCGGTGTCCTTTAACCATGCATATGCTGCCATGCTAACTATAACTTGTGTGTATTCTGTCATGCTAAGTATAACTTGTGTGTATTCTGTCATGCTAAGTATAACTTGTGTGTATTGGTTATCCTAAAAAGAAAATCACATGGTTGATTATAGGAGATGACATAGTTACATTGTTAACCTGATGTACCGCTAAACAAAAGTAATATATGTAATTCTATTTTGTCGATTAAATAATTGGAATAAACAAGTTATTTCATAATTGTGTTATGCTTACTATGTGTTATTGACAAAATATGAGATGTTGGCATGTTTTGGCAGCCATATTGGATTTTGACTGTGACCTTGACTGTAAAACTAAATTCATTTTATTCCATTGGCTTTCTTACCTACAAAACATATAAAAATGACACATTACACATGCTTTTAATTGTATTTTTCATTGTATTTTCCATTTTTAGCGCCGATGAGTGGTGGCCATCTTGGATTTGGCCCCCTGCTGGAGTTAGCCCACACTTTTGCGAGGGGTGTGGAGGATTATTTTTTTTAAATACGCCAAAGTATCAAAATAAATCATCAAACCTTCCTTCGCACGAAATGGTCACGGAAACTACAAAAATTACCTTAAATATGAGATGTTGGCATGGTTTTCGCGGCCATACTGAATTTTGACCTTGACCTTGACCATAAAACTAAATTCTTTGTATTCCATTGGCTTTCTTACCTAGAAAATATATAAAAATGACACATTACACATGCTTCCAAGTTAATTAGATCCACCGTTGTTGTATTTTCCATTTTTTGCTTAGATGAGTGGCGGCCATCTTGGATTTGAACCCCCTGCTGGAGTTAACCCACACTTTTGCTACGGGCATGGGGGCTTATTTTTTTCTAAATACCCTAAAGTATCAAAATTAACCTTCAAACCTTTCTTCGCACAAAATGGTCACGGAAACTCCAAAAATGACCCTACCTAGATAGCAATAACTAGATTTACCACTTTCCAAACGAATTGTAACTAAACTGTAGGAGTTGCATTGACAAGGATAGACCGACAGACGAACATACATTTTAGACAGAGGGATGGAAGGTATAAGTATACACATAGCACATGCACATCTTCGTGTGGTAATGATAACACTTACCATGTTTCAATAGAATCGCAGGTAAACTGTAGGAGTTGCATGACAAGAAATGATTGGCAATGCAGTTTATGTATCAGCTTTAAGATATTTAAAGCGTGGTAACTCTGTAATGAAAAATTTTTTGGCCACGAAAAAAGCACATGCACAGCTGCACATGATAATGATAATGTGAACGAAATTTAAAGTTAATTCATTGAGACCTCTATGAGGAGTTGCGTTGACAAGAAATGACTGTCAGAGATGGATGGACCGACAGACGGACATACATACAGTTTGGACAGATGTATGGGCGTACAGGTATACGGATAGTACGTGCACACCTTCACGTGGTAATGATAATACTTAACACGTTTCAAAAGAATGGCAGCTAAACTCTAGCAGGAGCTGCGTTGACAAGAAATGATTTGCAATGCAATTTATGTATCAGCTTTAAGGTATTTAAAGGGGGATAATTCTGCAATGAATAATTTTTGGGCCGCGAAAAAAGCACATGCACATCTTCAGATGGTAATGACTAGATTTACCGTTTCAAAAGAATTGTAACTAAACTGTAAGAGGAGTTGCATTGACAAGACGGGGACAGATGGACGGACGGGCGGAGGGGGATAATAAATCATCACACTCTGAGAACTGAGAAAATACTCGCTTCCGTTAGCCCGGAAAATCTCACTAGTAACACACCATCCACCCTCGTAAGATGGAATTTTCACACGAACAAGCCGAAAATATAAAATATTAGTACAAGAAAAGATATCTTTTAGATATTTTACCCATCCACTGTTCTATGAGGTTAATAAGTTTTATTCTCAATTTGTGAGAAGTGCACTCTTAAAATTAGCCAATTTTTTGTACCGTAGCAGTAACCGTTAATTTATCTATTTCTCTGTCCTCCCAAAAACAGTTTTACGAATCCAGATGAGAAAATGTTAAGTGTGGTCGCTAAATACAGTGTTTGTTATCAGCACATGAATAAGTTATTGAGTGACAATTTAATACAATGTTGTTCTAAGATCTCATTCTGGTCATGTACTCCGCTACGAATGGTGATGTATTATCTGTCCACATTCTTATTGGAGAAAATGGGGTACTCGCCCAACTCCAAGTCAAACACCCTATTTATTCTGTAAATCACAAACTTTATTCATAGTTGGCCAATTGGCTAATTCAATCGCAAGAGGTTTACGGTTTTTTCAGTTCTTTACATATTTTGTAGACATACCAAAATGAAAAATTTTGTGGACATTAAATTTGTAGACAACAAAATGAAAAATTTATGTGCGAGATCAAGTAGCGGGATCATTTCATTCTCTATTATTTGCAAATCTGCAATTAATTAGCGGAGCCGCTGTGGCCATTAGCATATCATGCCTGTCTAAATGTCAAAAAGTAGGCTGATTTGTACACGGATGAGTTTTTGTGGACATTAAATTTGTAGACATACCAAAATGAAAAATTTATGTGCGAGATCAAGTAGCGGGATCATTTCATTCTCTATTATTTGCAAATCTACACATATTGCCCTCATTGGCAGAGACAAATACATAGACATGACAATTTGACGTATTTTGCGCACTTCCCCCTGGCGTTAGCCACGTAAAAATAACATTATTTACTACGGAATTAAAATGAGATAAAATATGCCCTATGACCTCATGCTTGGCTCTAAAATCATTTTAAACAGTGCCATTAAACACGCTTGCTCCCGAAGTTATATATGGTAAAATACATAGTGGCTTGATATTGATGGTTTATTACCGTGTAAGTAACGTGTTGGCAAACACGTCTCGTCTCCATGTACCTAACTGAGGAACAGGTTAAAGAACATTTATTTAGGAGACATCACTCACAAGACCAGCATACATTTTGACATTTGACACATTTTAGTTTAATTACATAACCCACCTTGCCAGTCAAGGGGTCGAGATGTTCGACAGCTCCAACATAAATTTGACTATCTTCAAATTTTAGGGTTGGGAAAACCTTAATGAATTCCTCCATCCACTCCGATGGCTGAGGCCATCACAAGTTTTTCCAGAATTTAGGGCACGTTCAATCTTATGCAGTCCGATTATAACCAGAACATGTAACACAGACAGCGTCCTATGAATTAACTTTCTAACTTAAATAAACTCAAAAGTCCCATTGCCGAAAACTAATTTTTTGCCAAACAAAAAAGATGAACAAATTTATCGAAGCTATTTCGGTGACGGCCGGAACCGAAACGGATCTTGCTTATTCAGCTTTTCCCTGCGTAATACCTCCGGAAATGGAACCAATCTCCGATATGCTGACCAGCACTGCATTTCTGATGAATTTGAGTTTGTCACGGTATAGATATCTCTGTATATAATTTGAGCAAAACAAAATAATGCCCCATATTGTAAAGAATTTACGTTTTCAGGAATTTGTCAGTGAAAGGATTAACTATATTACATAATAATGATAAAACATTCTTTAATGGTATAATATAGAGTTTATTCCACTGTAGATCTGGGCAATATTATAAGTCATGAAAACATTACTTATCTGATAAATTTACATACATATATAAGGAACATATGTGATTTGATTAATCCACTTAATCCTAAGTTGAAGCTCAAATTCTTGAAAACAATCTAAGTGAAACAACTTTCATTACTTGACTTTTTAACATTCATGCATATTCAAATTTCTCTTCTCTAAAAACAACTGCATCTATAAGTCAGGATTTTGATGAAGTAGTTTGAAGACACCTCGGTGTCAGACTTAACTGATGTGATAACAACACCATTTTCATGAAAGACAGATTTGTCCAATACCTGCATAATTGATATATTTTTCAAACAGGCCGCCCTGGCATCAAGTGTCTACTTTGGAAAGTGTTGATGAAAGCTGCCGCTGTTGTTGTTGCCTTTCAGCTTTTAAACCCAAATTTGCACACATCTTTGGACCACCCCACCCCTGACAAACATCCACCAAGGGCTTTGGAGATTGCTCCAGTCGAACCAGTTACTCAAAAATATTCCAAAAGTGTATTTTGAAAATCATGTTATTGGAAGCTGTTGTCGTTTCTTTTTACCTTTTGACCACAAAGTAATTCAAACCTCACAGGAACAGTTCTACCCAAGTTTGGAGAAGAGGCCTTCTGTAGAACCAGAGCTATTAAAAAATGTTTTAGGAACAAGAACAAGAGAAGGCTGTACTCTGTCCTCACATTAATCATTGTGCCTAGCAACACAGGTAAAAACCATTAATAATCATGGGAACATACAGATTAGCACAATTAATTACAACACAGTTTAAACTTTTAACACTCAATTGGCATAAAAACATCTTTTACAGCAGTTTGAGAAATGTCCATTTGCAACACGATTTCTTTTTAATTTACTACTGCAATGACTATCACAATAACAAGGCCAGTTATTCCAATGGTAAATTTTCAAAAATTGTCTTCTCTTGTTCTGCAAATGGAAATTTCCTTTCAGACAATTCATATTCTCTTGATCAAATCTGAGGATGAAAGGGTTCACCCTTTACTGGTCAAGATTCGTCAAGAAAGTTTTTAACAAATAGTCTTCTCATAAGACCACTGGGAGATACCCGTTTTGGCCAGCTTGTCTATCAAAGGGCTTAACACTTATGTTGCCCAAAAGCACCTTCTGCAGTGGTCTTGAGAAGTACCCATTTGCAGATAAACAGAAGAGAATTTCTGAAAATTTACCACTGAAATGACCGTTCCAGTTGTAAATTTTCAAAAATAGTCTTGGTCTGCAAATGGATATTTTCTGAGAAAATGTAAATATTCTTGAACAAATTGGCGGATTAAATGGTTAATCAATTAAAGATTATACAATCAGGCACATTTGTCCGGAAAATGTATTCTAGCGTACAAATATGGTCACAGAAAATGTCTACTGACTGGCATAGAAAGTGTATTTTTGAATATATTTCCATGATACGACTGGTATTTTAGAGTGAGTCGCCAGGGCCAGTGGTATTGGTGAAATGGCTTCAATCATAGATTTCTTCCTTCCCATAACTGGTTGCTTATAATTCATTATATAAACTTTTCCTTGACACCAGCTACTGGTTAAGAGGAAGGAAGAATGCATTCATGCAACCACTAGTATGTCATTTAAAATTTCATCATGTAAACTGAATATTTATAATAATATACAGAGATGGGAGAATACATAATACATAAATGACATTATTTTCACTAGTTTCTGAGTAAGGATAAGAAATAAATTAACTGTGCAATTAGTTAAACACATACAACTCTGCTTGTATTCTTAAATATAATTATGCCTACATAGAAACTTAATGTGACTAACAGTAAAACAAATAAATACATACATAATTAAAATGTACAAAAACAGCAGGCCTCGAACTTAATTAGGAAATAAACAGCAATATCTGTACTGCTTATATAATGGCTATTAGGGCTAATACATTTGATAAAGCATATTGTAGACGTGAAAGCTGAATACACATTTCCACATTGACATCTTTTGGAAAAAATATCTCTCCACAACGCATTGCTCACAACCTGGTTGGCTGGTAAACACACTAACCGAAAAGTGAACACTTGCTTTTATATTAGACTCAGCTACATTATATATTTAAAAGGGATGCTAATCTCATCTCAAATGTATCAATTGAACCGATAGATTATGGTTTAGATTTCAGATCATTCATTTCCTGTCAATTTCATTAAATGTTTCACAATTATCTGCTTAGTAATATCGTAAATGTTGAACAGTGAGCACCACCATTTTGTCTCCTCAAGCGATTTTGCGTGATGTCATATAAGTTCCAATCCATTACCTTCTATTATGTAAGTATCATGCTGTTGAATATTTTGAAACTAATTTGACTGGAACTTGTTGCTTCCTAACTTTCAATTAACTTAGATTTAAAATATCCAATAGCTTACATGCATGGTTGCTTTTATACGACATTTTCAAACTGTAGATTGAACCTCTAGCATTTCACTACTAAAGCGTGAATTGCTTTCTTTAGCGACATGATAAAAAGCTTAAAATTCCATGCATAGTCTGAGTGGCCTATTAGATCACTATTCTCAAGAGATGAGGTTAGTTATCCTATAAAACATTTATTTGAACAAGTAATGTCATAATATTATGGCAGTTATACATCACAAGAAAGCTATGCTAAATTTCTACATATTTGTTTATTGGATTTTATTTCATGGTAAAATCTTAGTGAGTTAATTATATATTTACTGTAATATACACCAGGAGCTCGTTCCGTAAGGAAAACTTAAGTGCTCTGCTAGAAAATATCAGAAACATGTTTCTCCTACAGAACGATACGGTTTGTTAGAGCGCTCTTCTATTTCGCGAAACATGTTTGGAGGGGACTCGCGAAAAACAAAACATGTTTTAATCCGTGACATAATTTCATGCGAAACGTTATACGTCACAGAGGCACATATTACAAAGGATGCTGTGATACAGTTTTCTTAACATCATTCCGTATAGAATAGTTTTGTTACAGAGAGATCTACCAGAGCGACCTATTGAAACTATTTTCCACCTCCTACGGAACGCAAGGCTTAGGGCTGGGAAGTTTGGCCTCAAAGAAAACCGGTGACGGTATCACTAATTAAACCGGTTTAACCGAAACACCGGTTTAAGCAGTTAGAATGATCGAAAATAAATTGAAATATGAAAATATCTTGTTTTTATTAGCTACAGTACATACATATTTTGCGATTTGACAACTGACATAAATTGCTACGAAATTAGAATGGTAACTATGCACGATTATTCACTTCGACACTATCCGTCTCAAGAGTTAAAATAAATAAAATAAATAAAGTCTGTTTATGTGATGTCGTGAAATTAACACCCTAATTACTAAAATGTTGATTTTCAACACTTATTAGGTCACTATTTTCAAAAGCGCAGTAAAATTTAACGCATGAAAATAGGAACCCGGGATAGTGGAGCAAGTTTAGGCCCCTAGTAGAGTAGTGCTGATACGGCTAGAGTTCATATAACCACCTACAGTATGATCTAGTCTAGTAAGTCACATGTTTGTATTCGAGTACTCGGTATTCAGTAACACTCTTCAATAACTCGTTCACGCAGGTGAATGTCATTCAGCACGTACCTAAAAAGGTAGTTATTTCCAGGAAATCGCATCTCAACAATTCTCACAAAAAGTTGCCTGACTGACTATTTTTCGAGAGCATATGCTATAATAGAGATTATGATAATTTGACAACTATACGAAATGATGAGTGGGAATCTAACTTAAATCAACACTCTGTAGGCTGGCAGATATATGAAATAAAAAACACCGATGTGATTCTAACTTTACAGACCCAAAAGTCACGTGATGAAAAATACTACAATTTACAGGAATTTCATTCATAAAATCAATAGTAGTGACCACCTGAAGAATTCCTTAACAAACAATCACATTACGCTTGCTCATATTTGAGAGTCTAAATGGTTTATTTTACTTGTAACTGGTCCGCCAACGTAAGAAGCGAACTAATGTTCTCATTTCTCGGGCGTTCAAGCAATTTGTCTCATATGTCTTATTCTGTGCTGGATCATTTTATGTTTGTTGAAATCTAAGGGAAATAGTGACATGTTTGGATTCCGAGTTCATTGTATCTTTTGTATCGTGTCACGTTTGAAATCCTAATTAAATATATTACAAACATATTACCCACGATTGACAAAAGGATTATTTGTTACAAATTAGAAATTTAGATTTTCAAATTATTCAGTCTTACCTTGAACTCTCAGAGCTTATGTCTCTATCATTTTTACAAAGAGCCTAGAAGGCAATGTACCCAATATCTGGCGGCAAAGCAATGTAATGCTTATTTTCAAAAAGGGTAGCAAGAGATCAGCCGATAACTATAGGCCTATCAGTCTAACTTCAATTTGTTGCAAAGTGTTAGAGTCCTTAGTCAGAGATAGCATAGTCAATCACATGACCCTCAACAACCAGTTCACGGACCAGCAGCATGGATTTAGGGCCTGCACGACGCAGCTTTTGACAGTAATAGAAACGTGGACAGAACTGCTGGACAAACAGTTTTGCACAGATGCAATCTATTTTGATTTTCAAAAAGCTTTCGACACTGTGCCACATTCGACACTCCTCACCAACTACGGAGCTATGGAATTGGAGGCCAGGTCTCTACCGGGATCCTAACCTTCCTATCGTCCAGACACCAGTCTGCGTGAAAGGATCGTATTCACCATGGGCTGATGTCATTAGTGAAGTCCCACAGGGCAGTGCCCTAGGACCCATCTTGTTTTTGATTTATATCAATGATCTGCCGGATGTTGTCCACAGCTACATAAAATTGTTTGCCGATGACATTAAACTCTTCCGGCCAATTGCATCAGTAGAGGACTGCCATATCCTACAAAAAGATATTGACAATCTTCAACTCCGGTCAGAACGATGGCGACTGAAATTCCATCCCCAGAAATGCAAGGTAATGATGATTGGTACGGACCATCCTGATTATACATATGTAATGGCTGATTCTGGAGGCAGTGACCCAACTGGAAGTGATGACGGGCGAAAAGGATCTTGGGATTCATTTCGATGACAAGTTAACCTTCCACCAACATGTTGAGATGACGGTTAACAAGGCCAACCAGGTAGTTTGGCTAATCAGGCGGTCATTCCGTTATCTAGATGGAGGAATGTTCCGTCTACTGTTTAAATCGCCGGTGAGGCCGCTAGTGGAATATGCTAATACAATATGGAGCCCGCACTTCAAAACCGACATATCCAAAACAGAAAAAGTCCAGAGGAGGGCTACTACTACCGGGACTGTTCGATATGGCATAGGAAGAAAGACTCTAACAACTAAATCTTCCGACTCTTGCCTACCGAAGAATTCGAGGTGACATGATCGAGACCTATAAATTCCTCAACAATAAACACTATAGAGCTGCATGGATTGGTTCTGGAAACATCGACCACAACACGTGGACACAGCTACAAGCCTAGGAAGCACCACTCAAATAAATCACTGCGCGCACACACCTTCAGCAATAGAGTTATCAACAACTGGAACTCTCTTGCTGAGGATGTGGTGGTGGCACCCTCCCTTAACTGCTTCAAGCACTGACTTTCTGGTAGATAGCATTGAATTTGGCATATAGGTGGTTTAAGGTATGCTAAACATAATTAGATGCGGTGCCCGGTGATTCTACCAAGGGAACCCATTCAAAAGGGCGGATTCAAAATGGCCGCCTTCCTAGCGGAAAATCTGCATTACTCAAGTTCTAGATGGAGTAGAGGGCTGGAATTAATGTCACATTAAGGGTTTCTTGGGTCACTGGTTATGATTTTACCCATTACAATACTCTAAATAGATAAACATGCTGAAAAATACATTATTATTATTGTCGTCGTCGTCGTCGTCGTCGTCGTCGTAACATTTATAAATTAGTAGTATTATTGCTAAACGTTTGTACACACATGTTCCGGGAGGAACATTTTAGAAACAAGTTTTCGCTACTCAAAACAATTGGTCTACACGTTTTCTCCAGTAAAAGTAATTGTATGCCAGACCCTCGCTTCGCCAACCATTATTTCGTTGCGGATTTCCATATAATTATTGTAGTTTCCTAAACTCACACTGACTATCTAAATATATCAGGAGAATACATAGCTGCATAGCAATCACGCACACGCGTATTGTGCTCTGCTTATAGACAGAGACAATAGCCTATTATATTCTCGCATTCAAGTCAATATGTCAAAGAAAGTGAAATTGACATCGGATCCCCCAGTGGATTTAGCACACACAAACTGGTCCCTGTGTGTTCTTTGCCAGCAGTCCACAACGGAGCATCTCATAGATCCATGTAGTAACACAAATCGTGACAATGTGATTACGAGTTATAGATCATTAGCTGATAACCTTGATAGGCTACAGCAACTCCATGCCTTTCCACCATACCTGGATCTATGTAGGTTGAATGATGGATCTGGAATTGCGGAGACGCTCATAGAAAACTCTGCTAGGTGGCACAAATCTTGTTGGTATCGCTGTAGCTGGACTCGGGTTGATCGCGCCGTGAAAAAAAATGCGAAATTAGAATTAGGAAATGGGAAACCCATTTTTAGATGACAGTTTTGACTTAGTGACTCTAGATACCAAAGTCATTATGTCCGAGTCTGTAGTGAATGCGATCCGAACAGCAGAAGAACTAGGCATCAGACAGTACCACGCATTCGTCGCAGATCGACTATCTGTATCATCAAAATCGGTATATGACCCAATCCAAAAGAACAATTTGGCTTTGTTCAAATCAAAACAGAGGAAGAGTACCAGAACCAACAAGAAGCTTGTTGCAATGAAAAGAGATGTACAGTTATTCTCTAGACTGTACATTTCCTGCCAATCCAGAGATGGAGACCGTGATTCATTCTTTGAGCATGAGAATCATCCATGGCCCCCATCACTTGCTGAGAGCACCCCAATGCGCCAAGGCAGCAAATCAGATCTGATGGGATGTTTGGAAGCATTAGTAGCTCGTGCAGCTGAATGTCCAGAGTTTGAAGTGAAGATCATTGACGGAGCAGCTATGATGCATAATCTAGATCCCAAGAAATCAAACGTAGTTGTGAACACATTTGGAGATTTTGCAGAGCACGTCTTCCTCCCACACAATGCTAGACAACTACAGACGGTTAAAAGATTGGATGTTGTATGGGACGTGTATAAGGCGGGAAGCTTGAAGACACACGCTAGAGAATTACGGGGACATGGTGAAGCTCTTCGTGTTGCATCGAGTACAAAACTCCCTCAAAATTGGAAACCTTTCCTACAAGTTGATGCAAACAAAACAGGCCCCTTCACCTTTCTCGCACATACATTGGAGTCATTCGAGCTACCAGAAGGAAAGATACTCGTCACGTGAGGAAAATGTGCCGATGAGGCCAGAGCATAACGTCTCACAACCTGGGCCATGCATGCAAGATGAAGCAGATGGTAGAATGTTGCTCCACGCCTTCCATGCATATCACCAAGGTTATCGAACAATAATGATTCATGCTACAGATACAGACGTCACAAACTTTCTTCATGGGTGTGATCTCTGGGTCGCATTTGGCCATGGGAAGACCTTCCGCTATGTATCAGCTCATGGCACTGCAACAGTTTTGGGTGCAGAAGAGCCACAAGGACTGCTATTTATGCATGCTTTCTCTGGGTGTGACACTGTGTCTGCATTTTGTGGGATTGGCAAGAAGACAGCATGGGAAGTTTGGAGGACTTCAGATCTATTCAAGTCACTATTTAGGAGACTGTCTGATGCCCCGGAGTCTCTGTGTGACAATGACATGGAAACGCTGGAGAGGTTTGTCGTACTACTGTACAAACGCGCATCACCATTGTCAAAGGTTAATGAGGCACGAAAATGGCTTTTCAGCTTTTAGCAACAGGCAGCTAGAAAACATTCCTCCGACCAGTGCAGCTCTGCTGCAACACACCAAACGTGCTGCGTTCCAGGCAGGTCATCTTTGGGGCCAATCAGTCCACGCAAATGCAAAAACGCCATCGCCAGCTGACTGGGGTTGGGTCAGAGATGGAGACACTTGGTCACCGCAATGGAGTTTGCTTGCAGACGCATCTAAGGCATGCCGGGAACTCGTGAAATGTGCTTGCAAAAGTAATTGCACTGGCAGATGCAAATGCTATAAATCCAACTTACCTTGTACACAGTTGTGCTCATGCGGTTCAGAGTGCGTGTGACGTCTGTGAATCATGATTCAACAATCAACAGCATCATGTATAGCCTTGCATACTCTAATAGGATAATTGAACGTATCTATAACGACCATTACTTGGTTCGATATTAAGAAATTAAGTAATTTAAACTATTTCTAGATGCTATATTGCTTTTGTTCACAAGAGATAGATCTTTTAGACAACACATCTTAAAGAGCCACCGTCTTTTGACATCAAACACAGGTGGTCGCTATGGAAGGATTGATATTTACATATTTAGAGTATTGTAATGGGTAAAATCATAACCAGTGACCCAAGAAACCCTTAATGTGACATTAATTCCAGCCCTCTACTCCATCTAGAACTTGAGTAATGCAGATTTTCCGCTGGGAAGGCGGCCATTTTGAATCCGCCATTTTGAATGGGTTCCCCCTTGGTAGAATCACGTGGCACCGCCTCCAATTATGATCAGGATACCTTAAACCACCTATATGCCACATTTCATGCTTTCTGCCAGAATGGAACATCTTTTTCACATATCTGCCCTACTATGTATGCTAATTCTATTACATAGTTGGCTAGTGTCTGATTAACATAGCCAATACAATTTCATTTCTTATAAAAAATATATAAATTTGCCTCTATTCAAATTCTCTTCAAATTATCAAAGGACAATTGAGTCACTTTTGGAGGCTACATCTATACAATATGTCGAAATAAAGGTATGAGCATAAGCACTCCACTGCCGTTTTAACTATGGACTGTTCTTAAATGTCAGCTAGATTGAGCAATTATCACATCTTGACATAATGGAAGCCGACATGTTTTGATAAGCGGTCACTGTTTTTATAGCCTCACAAATGGAAATTCGTAATTTTACCACCTTGTCCGTATTACCGTATTTTCACTCGCAACCCGTAAATGTGTAGTTTGGATGCTATTTCCATACAAACTACGGACACTCCATAGGGGTTGGCAGGTCTGCAATGGCGATCTGATGGATGGTTTTCAGGTTTTTTATTTTCGTAATGGTTTTTAAACCGTCGCCATAACAAAACGTGAGGCAGTGTGAGACCGGCATACCGCCAAGCCCCTAGTAAGGCTGGTATCCACTTCATTTGTGGAAACTAAGCACAAGGTGTACTTTAAATATACAATTAACTCAGTCAAAATTTTGGGGGAAAAACCCTATACATAAATATTTACAAAATCGGATGTTCTTTCCAATGATGTATAACTTCAATAATATTATGATGCAAATTTATCATTCAACTTTTAAATTTTCATTTAAACGAAATGCTGGCCACGTGTTTGCTTTTGCTTTTACCTGCCAGAGTACATGATCTGAGGGTTGAATTGGTGGGAATTTCATCATACTGATGTCAATACAGAAAAGGTGTCTTACAGAGTCGCTATAGAGTGGTTACAGACTTGAGCCCATAACCCTAGCTTTGTAGGTTAAATTCCCCACAAGTCCACCACGTTATGTTCTTGAGCAAGTCACTTAACTTTGCGTTGCTCCAGTTGACTAAGCTTTAAACACGTAGCTGTCGCGGCATACGTGTGCGCCAGTATCTGGCTGACACAAAAATGGACTGTCAAATGAACATGGGATAGATGTAAAATACTTAGAGCATGCATTTGCTTGATTACCCGCTATATAAATGTGCCATCAATCATCTATTTACTACAGCATGATACTGAAACCAGAGTATGAAACTAAGAATTTAGAAGTTGCCCGGGACAATCAGTATTGTAACTGTTTATCCTTCATTAATTTTACCTCGGTTATAGTTTCAAACAGCAGTTAACCCATAACCCTTTAACCCTCGTATTGTTCGAGAAAATTTTAATTTTCTCATAGAAAATGTCCATTTGCAGACCAAGAGAAAACTATTTTTGAAAATTTACCACTGGAATGACTGGCTCGGTTATCGAGCCAGTCATTCCAGTGGTAAATTTTCAAAAATCGTTTCCTCTTGGTCCCGCAAATGGACATTTCTCAAGACCACTACAGAAGCCATTTTTGGCTGATATGAGTGTTAAAGGGTTAACCCTTCATACCACTCAGATGTTAATATTCTATATTTTACCATGTCAATAGCAAAGAAACTGGTGTACATGTTTCAACAATTTTGGTGGACGATGTTGCTGTCTTCTACCAAATTGTTGTAAAATGAACACCAGTTAATCTTTTAATTTAATTTGAAAATTTTAAATTCTGAAATCAGTATATAATGGTTAGGGTTAACGGTGCAGACTGGTAAAGAAAATCAACATCTTGCTTAGTCAATGGTCATTTGCAGGGCAAGAATATTATTTTTAAAAACTTACCAGTGGAATGACTGATTCGATAATCGAACCAGTTGTTCCAGTGGAAATTTTTCAAAAATGCTCTCTCAGCCTGCAAATAGACAAGAAAATTTCTATTTTCTCATAGAAAATGTCAATTTGCGGACCAAGAGAATATTTTTTAAAAAGTACCACTGGCATAACTGGCTCGGTCACAAATCATTCCAGTGGTAAATTTTCAAGTCTTCTCTTGGTCTGCAAATGGGCATTTCTCAAGACCACTGCAGAAGCCATTTTTTGGCTAGTATGAGTGTTAGTGTTAAAACAATACAGATACATTCTATATAGAGAAAAGTTAGGTAAACCGTGTTAGTGTGTTACAAAATAAAAACAGGATTCAAAGGTAGTACCTTTTAAGAGCAGCTTCGTTTATTTTGATTCGCTTTCACACATAAATGTGCTTCATCAGGTCATTCATATTATGCTGAATATTTTGAAACTAATTTGACTGGAAACAGTTCCTGGTTCCATTACAATTAATCCATATATATATATATATATATATATATATATATATATATATATATATATATATATATATATATATTATTATTATTATTATTATTATTAACTTGATTTATCATGCTTTTAGGCTATGCTATAATGCATGAAACGAGTTTCCCCTCACTGCTCCTATACTCTTCCACATTATATAATTTGAACATGCATTAATTTACAGCTGCGGTAAAGCTATATTGCTGGATATACAATGCTGAAACAAGTGAACGTGCCCAGGAGGTACATTGGAATACACATAATAATTCACATAATAGACAGATAATTGTTGTTGTTGTTGTTGTTGTTGTTGTGGATTGGTTATCATAGTTGATTACGCACAATGTCCAACCATTAGGTATAAATGTACAATTTGAGAATAACTGTGTAGATAGTCTTGTCATAATATTATGTACAGACATATTACAATAGAGGAAACCATTTCTAGCTATAACCCACCCATTACTAACTAAGATCCACCCACATTTTGAGCGTCTTGGGATCCATTAATATAGTTTGAACCTTCAATTCACAGAATCCCAATTTCAACGTAACTATACAGGTAAGCTATTAAATATTTTGAAACTTGTTTGACTGGGGCTGTGGCTGCATATGGCAGCAACAGCCCCAAGTCATACTATTTTCAAAATATTCAACAGAATCTTTACTAAATAGTAAATCCATCAGATGAATACAATTCATTTGCCCTGTAGGTGGGGCTTAGAATACACCTTCCGTATCCTCTGCGTGTCGTAAGAGGCGACTAAAGGAGGTACGGGTGAGGTAACCCTGACAGAAACCTCGAGTGCTGAAGACGGAGGTTCCAGGCCGCACGGCGCACTCTAATAAACCATGGATCCATGCACTTAACGCTTATGATCATGTCGATAGTCACTTAGAGGACTGGCGGTATGATCAGCGAACGAAAAGAAGAAGAAGAATACAATTCATACACATGAGACTTGTCAAGCTTCATGATGAAAAGCTCTAGGTCCTTTTGATTATGATGTCAAGCAGTGTGTGATGTATTTGATTATGACGTCAAATACATGAGTGACAGGTTGGATCCCTCCATAGCTCAGTATCCTAGCTGGTGTCTTAACTCTTTAACAGTCAATTCCTCCAAGCAAGATACCGTCTATTATATACAGTTAACCCTTTAATGGTCAGATATTGTCCAGAAAATTTCAAGCCTCTCAGAGAAAATGTCAATTTGCAGGCCAAACGAAGACTATTTATTATTTTTGAATATTTGACATGAGAATGACTGGCCCAGACTGAGCCAGACATAAATTTTCAAAAATAGGCTGCTCGTAGTCTGCAAATGAGCATTTCACATGACTACTACAGAAACAGTTTTAGACCAGTTTGGCCATTAACCCTTTGATTCTAAAGTCGGCCAGAAATGGTTTCTGTTGTCGTCGAGAAATGTCCATTTGGAGACTATTTTTTAAATTTTACCAATGGAATGGCTGATTCGATAAGTGAGCCAGTCCTTCCAGTGGAAAATTTTCAAAAATAATCTCTTGGTCTGCAAATGGACATTTTTGATAAGAAAATTGAGATTTTATTTTTAAAATTTGAGGGTTAGACAGGGGAAATGTATTTTTAAAGCGCTTCAATGCTATAGTACACCTTTTATCACAGTGATAGGAAAAATGAACATATAACTACACCAGAATCAATAGGACTGGTGTACATCTTGAAGACAAAGTTGATGTAAGCTGTTGTTGTATGCCAGGACAGAAACATCTTAGTGACATCTTTTCCAGAGTGAAGATCCATTATCATGTGAACGTTAATAGAAATTTAGAAATTCAATATTTTGAGTCATCAGCTTTGGTCGAGTTGAGGTTGAAAGGCTTCAAAAACACATTTTTCTCCGAATGTAGATGGTAATTTTCTATGAGCAAGAATCATCTCCATTGGTGCCTGTGGCTGCTAATGGGGTTAATAGAATGTTTCTTGACAAGTTTATTTAATCAACACCATTTATATATTGCCATGGATATGACGTGGCAGTTAGAAATTCATCTCTGTTGTAGTAATCGATCTATTGCCGCATTCACATCACCGACTGTAGCAGTCAATGCTGGAAGAACAAAAAGGCAATCAGTTTTAACATAGCATACAAGTTAAAAGGAAAGTCCTGACCTATTTTTGCTTTCAGATATATCATTATCGACCAAAACAAAGAGGTCCAAGGGCATGCAAAGCTACCTGACATTTAAAGCGCTTGCCCCTACATGTATAGCAATGTACTTAATTCTAAAGGAATTTCACCGTATTTGGTTTGGTCTAAATAGCTGAAAATAATTCCAAAGGTACTGGCGTAATACTATATTATTGGTCATAATAAAGAAACTATAATCTTAGTGATACACTGAATCACTGCACCGCCTTCCTGTAAATGTTCCTGGAATGTTGAGAGAAATATAATATTACATTTGATACAGCTCATAGCTTTAGCCCAAGATGCACCCATACCCAAGTTTGGTGAATAGAGGTGGATAAGTTTGCGCGATAACGTGATTAAATCGAAAATCGTGATTATGTTTTAAATCATGAATTTATATGACTAAAAATTAAATAATCGAATAATCGTGAATATTTTCTATTGCGTAAAATATTTCAAAACCTAACTTTCAATTACTTTTTAATGCGATCGATCATGAAAAAGTGACATTTTGCTTAGTGACTGTATGTCCATATGCAGGGCAAAAGAAGACCATTTTTGAAAATGTATTACTGGAATGCCTGGCTCGAGAATCGAGCCAGACATTCCAGTGATACTTTTTCAAAAATTATTTCTTGCCCTGCAAATGAACTTTTCTAAACACCATTGCAATTTTCGTCATTGATATTTCTTTATTGTTATGTCTTGGTAATTTACCAAGATTAATCGAGTAATCACGATTATTTTTAGCTCACCCAAGTGAGCTTATGCCGTGGCGACCATCCGTTGTTCGTCCATCCATCCGTCACCTGTCAACTTTTGCTTTAAAAGGATACTCCTCCTTAACCAATAGCCGAATCTTAACTAAATTTTGGTCAAAGGATGCTATTGTGCTCGGATCCGGAACTTCCATTTGGAATTTTGATTCATAAATTTTTTGGGTTAAAATCTTAGATTTTATTAAAGATTTACCGGAAATTGTTAAATTGCTTCTTCCCCTTAGAATTTTGACCGATTTCAATCAAATTTGGCTGAAAGGATCCTATGGTAATAGGTTATAGAACTTGCATTCAGAATTTTGATTCGTAAATATTTTAGGTAAAAAAATTAGATTTTATTAAAAAATTTCCCAGACATTGTCAAATTGCTTCGTCTCCTTACCATTTTGACCAATTTGAACCAAATTGGGCTGAAAGAATTCTATGGTCACAGACTCTAGTTTAATAATCGATCGCGATCACTCAATGCAATAATCGCACAAGCCTAGAGGTGGAAGGGTTTTCAGAATAGACTGATGTTCAATGAACTGTGAAAATTAGGTCACAGTGCCATACGTTTGATAGATGACACACATTTAGCGCATGTTTGGCTATTGCTTACGAAAAATTCTTGAAACTGCATTTCAGGCACACATTTTCTAACATTTGTAACTATGGCCATGACAGCTAACGCAGGAATTTTCTATGATATTCAGGGAACCATGAAAGAATGACAAAATGACCTATTTTTAATACATGACTTACATTTAGGCTATGATGCATCCATTCATGAAGTTTGGTGACTATATAGGAGTCTTGAAACAATGATCTGGATAAAACTTTTCTATGATGTTCAATGAGAAGGGGGTCAAACACCTACTTTTGAGATACAACACACCACACCATTAGCCTACAATGCATCAACACACCACATTTGGTTACTTTATACGAAAAACTCTTGAAACTACAGCCTGGGCAAGTAGTTTCTATAATGTTCAGTGAACTGTGAAAAGTAGGTCATGCTGGTCTATGTTTGATATGAGACTTAAATTTATCCCACAATTCATCCATATATGGTTATATGGAAGATGACATGTGCTGCCTTTACGAATTACGATTGATTCCGATGGGAAAATTCTATGACATTATGCAGAAATTAGGTCAGCCTGACCTCATTCTTATATGGGTTGTAGCGCATGGCCAGTTACCCACCCTCCAAGTTAGTTGATAGGTCTAAATATGAGTGTCACCGAAGTAATACTACACCTATCACGGTGTGACTTCATAGCCATCGGTGCTGTGTTTCAGATTGAACCAGCATTTAATCTCGTTATTGAACTGTCTAAAATATTGCTTCACTCCAAAGTCATGACAAGGCATTTAACAAGAGGCTCAAGGGGCCTGTATCACTCACCTGGAACATTGGCATTTCAACTAATCTTTATTGAGTTTTACATCACTCAGTGCCACTTTCAATGACTCAGTCAAATGGTTTAATTTTTTCAATATTGACAACAATCTCTCAACTGCTTTTTGCAATAGTGATTATGAACAATATTTTACGTGAAAATAGATGACATCAATGCTAACAATAGAAATTGATGACATACAGTTAAACTTGTAAGACACCTCCCAAAGGGAAAATCAGATGGCCGTCTCTTACGGCAGCTGGTTTCTTAATAAAGTTTCAAATACATTGCTTAATTGGATTTAGCAAATGAAGAAAATAGTCTCTAAAGGCATGTGGTCTCTTAACCCTTTCACCCCAAAAATCCTGGAAAAAGTATATTATTTATGATATAAAACTTATTGTATTGAATATTTTGAAATTAATTTTACTTTAAGCCATTGTACCATAGGAAGCAATGCCTTCCAGTCAAATTGATTTCAAAATGTTCCACAGTTTTTTCTGTATGGATGCCTTGAAAATGTGATATAGGGAATTCATTATTGAAAGGGTTAATACAGGTGGTCTTTATAGCAAGTTTAACTGAGAGTATTCCAAACTATTCATTTAACAAATGTGCATCTCGCTAAATGACCATGTTAGCAGAAGGAGATGGGTATCCAGGTGAGATGGAGTTTATTTAGAAAACAATTTGACTGAGTCACTGCTGCCTTAGGTAGTAACAACTTTCAATCAAATACATTTCAAAATATTCAATAGTATAGATGTCAGAGCACATACTACATATTTTTAATATTTTGATAGTGGAGGAAAAAATGTTAAACTGTTGTTTTTATCTTGTTTGGCGCAATAAAATGTGTCGGGATGATAAATCATTGCACGATGGGAAAAACCTGTTTAAATTTGCAAATAGTTACGGGTTGATAACTCTGGTGTTTGAGATCGTATCAGTTTCATTTTCGCAATACAGATATTGGATGCGGACATTAATATTGTGACCAGGTTTGGAGTTAATCCACCCCGAAACAACAACATGTGCTGCAATTGTTGAGGATGGATGGATGGACGGTCAGACAGATGGCAGAGGGGGGTGGGGTGGGGGGGGTGTGTGGCGGTCATCACTATGTGTCGGATGGCTGACAAGTCACTTGAGCTCATAAAACCAATTTCGGCTTCAAAATCCATCAAATAAAAAAATCCAATATGGCTGCCAAACAGGCAACATTTTGATTGGTTCACGGCGGCCATGTTTTTTACCGATCAACTTCCCATAACAAACTTTAATGGCCCTTAGTCCATAATTATATCCCCAAAACCTAGTCTTGATCTGCTAGGCAGTTCTGCAGAAGTTGTTTTTGCGAAAACTAGGTCATCCAAGATGGCTACTGAGTCATTAGGCCAATCAGGTTCCTTTGAACAAACTTGGTTCAGCTCTGGCTCTATATGATATTTCATGAGTTTTGAATCAATCCACCAAGCGGTTTCGGAGATTTTTAAAGAGGTTTCTAAAAATTGGCCAAAATCCAGGATGGCCATCGGCCAAATTGGCCAATCGGCTTCCGTTGAACAAACTTGGAGCTGTATGGTCTATGGATGGTTCCTGCCAAATATAATTGAAATAGGCCAAGTGGTTCTTGAGAAGAAGCCGTTCAAAGAAAAAAAGTTGACGGATGGATGATGGATGGACGGATAGTCGCCATGGCATAAACTCACTTGGTCTTTCAGGCCAGGTGAGCTAACTAGTGATAAGGACAATAAAATTAATTGAAACTAGTTATCGACCCAGTCTTAGAAGGACCTTTAACACGGTCCATTTGCAACCTAGACTACTTTTTACAATTTACCAGTTGAATGACTGGCTTGCTTATCCAGGCATGCAAATGGACAGTTTTCACGAGCACCGCAAAGACCAGTTTGACTATTTAAGGGCTAAAGCTATGTGTACGATTAGTAGATGATCTACCTCTGATGTTGGCTTCTCGGTCTATAAATCCCATGGTAGCTAGTTGATCTAACTGTACTTGATAGCGCTGTTCTGGCGTCTGATTCTGCAAATGAAATAGAAGAGTAATCAGTGGCACATTAATAGGAAATTGGTGACAATTTTAATGACTTCATAATGACCATGTCATTGTGTTACATTCTCTCTTCAGCGCAACGTAAGCAAGACCAATTCACAAATACAGGGTAAGATGTAAACCCAAATGCACAAACGTAAATCTAAAAACAGGTTTCAAAGATCTCAATATCATTGTGCTATATCCGCATATAGATAAGCCTGTGTTCAAGCTTTGTCCAAAAACTTAACGTATCCCGAGATATTTAAGACAATATGTTGAGATAAGAAGCAATTTAATTGCAAAAAATTGTTTTATAGCAACGACACAATGACTTTGACCTCAATTTCATTATGCTGCACCCAAATAGGTAAGAATGTGTCTAAGTGTTAGTCTAGTCCTAACAGGGTGAAACAATTCTCAGCTATAAGCTAATATGTGGAGCTAAACCAAAGACAACTATCAAAGAACAGAGATATTAGCAAGGTCACAAAGACCATGACCATTGACTTCATGACCACAACGTTATAGTTCTGCACTTACTTGATATATGGAAGCATGTGTCCTTATTCTGATCATGGTCAATCAATCTTGAGATATTAATTATTATGTGGAACCTTGAGGCTCAGCTGCCCGACACCTAAAGATCTTCATCTTATATAGAATGCTTAATTGAGGAATCCACATTATCGATTAATCAAATGACGCCATAATCAACTATGTCACATGTAGGCTGATATCATAATCAATTACGTCATGAATGATGCGATGTAGTCCATCTTAAACGCTTAATAGTCCGTCAAGTTGTATGAATTGTATGTCTACCATTTAATAAACATTCTGTTGGATATTTTGAAACTAATTTGACTGGGAACTGTTGCTGCCTACCCAGTCAAATTAGTTGCAAAATATGCAATAGCTTACCTGTTTTGTTTTCTGGAAGTTGAGATTCAGAGTGCAGGGATCGATTGATTCCAAAATGGGTAAAGCATGGGTGGAGCTGAGCTAGAGGGGGTGGAGCATAGCTAAAACTGGATTCCTCCATTCTCAAGTAATTTCAATATAATTTGTCTAAATTGTTCATAATAATACAAAACCTAATGGTTGAATGCATTAGTTGCTAATAGAAATTCACCTGTGCCCCATATTCTCCAGAAACTACGAGACTCAAAAAAGCATCCGCTTTTGTTTCTACGAGAATTCTTAATACTTACCAGATGTACTATTATGATAATGTCTATTATCTAGTCTAGCTCAAAATAAACAATTAAAACTCCGCACTCTCCTGGTCCTGCCCCTACTGTGTCCGGGAATACCATAGCCGCAGGTACCGAGTCAATTCCCAATCACAGTCAGATTCGTCTTATGTTTGCCTTGGCAAACTGCGAAAGCAGCTCAGCCTCACCTCAGCGGGGCGGCTGAGGCAGGGCCATAGTACATCTGGTAAGTATTAGGAATTCTCGTAGAAACAAAAGCGGATGCTTTTTTGATTCTACTTCGAATAATACTTACCAGATGTACTATTATGATAAACTCCGGATTTCGACAGCCAGAAAATGCAGGTGGGAGGAGGTGAGGCTCGAACCAGCACTCAACTACCATCCAACAGAGAAGGTTGTGAAGAGACTAGAACCCTGGCATACGCTTGGGTTCTGCTATCTGACTCATAGAGTGCTAAACTTCCATGGTCTAGACCGCGCTCCCCCCCCCCCCCCCTCTTTTGTCCGCACAAAATTCAGAGGGCTGTCACTGGGGATGCAACACCCACCAGACCCGTGTCAGCCCCAAGTCTCAGCTAGGGAAGTCCAGTAGAGTGCAAAGAAGCTACTACAACATCTAACATTGAAAAAATATCAGTATATCGACTAGATTTTCAAATTGGAATGAGTCTAATGTCTGGTTGACAGGATAAGAATACTCTTGTACCAGACTATTTACCTAAGCAGTCTGGTATTTCGACTGTAAGTAAATATATTTATAGTCACTTAATTAATGTAAACACTCACCATTTTTGAGTGCTTGATCTTTTCTTGATCATCACAGGAGCTTGGCCCAATCTACGGTCGTACTCAGTCATGTGCATAGCGTTTGTTCAGTGTAGGCGGAAGACTTTAGTGATGTGTGCGAAGTAGTGGTCGGACGTGGCTTAGTTTAGGTTTGACAGATTGGCGACGGCTACCGGATTAAGTGAGCTGGAGATGTCGCAAAGGTAGAAATCAGTGAATGACGACTCGGCATGCCATTGTGCTACAGACATCACCTCCTCTAATGAGACACCCTTATAAAGGGCCGATGATGCTGCTAGTGCTCGGACCTGATGGGCATTCGCATGATCAATTTGCTTTCCTGTAGCGATTTTGTGTGACATCTTAATAGCGTCAACTATCCAACGAGAAATAGTATCTTTCGAGGCACGTAAATGGGGAGCTTTGAGACATAACCACAGAGATTTTGGGTCGTCCCTCCACTCATTAGTACGTTTCTTATACATTTTAAGACATCTGACAGGACACCAAACAGAAGAGTTTGGGTCATGTCTAGTTAAACTTGGCAAATTGATCGGCTGTCCTGGATATTTAAGTGACTGATTCTTTGACAGGAAACAAAGACGTGGAAGTAGTCGTAAACCTTCACCCGTCAACGACAAAACGGTCTTGTTCGGCAGAAAGCGCATGAATTTCGCTTCTCCTTCTCGCCGACGCTGCTGCAACCAAGAAAACTGATTTAATAGTTAACAGTTTAATATCAATAGATCTAATCGGTTCAAAAGGAGCGTGTCCTAAAACCTGTAGAACAAGATATAGATTCCATGATGGGATAGGAATTGGCTGTCTAGGTCGCAGATTGCTCATTCCTTTGATAACTTCATTCAAGGTGTCATTCTCCACTCCTTCAACAGTGAGACTGGGAATGACTGAAGCTAATGCAGACTTATATGCTGCTAGGGTGGAAGGTACAAGTTTGTCAACTTCGTATAAATGACAGATAAAATCCGCTACGTGTTGAACAGATGCAGAAAAGGGATTAATATCTCCTCTCTCACACCACTGTGCAAATTTGTTGATTCTATAATTATATGTCTTTGTGGTTGAAACTCTTCTGGCTGAAGCAACAAACTTCGCTGCTTGCTCAGAAAAGCCACCCTCAATTGCACGCTGCTTGACAACATCCATGCAGTCAATTTGAACATTTCCGGTCTGTCGTGGAGGTACAGACCCTTGTTCTGAGAGATTAGATCTCTGGCGTCTGGCAGAGAGACTGGATTGCAGACCAGAAGGTCCAGCAGATCCGTAAACCATGATCGGCCTGGCCAATACGGGGCGATCAGTAGTACCTGGCACTCCCCCTCTCTTATTTTTGCCAGAACTTTCGGGATGAGAATTGTTGGAGGGTACGCATACGCGTACATCCCCTCCCAACTTATTGCCAGTGCGTCTACTGCTAAGGCTAACGGGTCCGGGATCGGTGACACGTAAGTGACCATCTTTGCGTTTTGATTCATCGCAAACAGGTCGACATTTGGCTTGCCCCATTATTTGAATAAAACCTCCGCTACCGATTGGTTGAGCTGCCATTCCGTCGGACGACAAACCGTCCTTCGACTGAGAGCATCCGCTAGGATGTTCAATCTTCCTGGAATGTGTGCTGCCCGAAGAATAATATTCTTCTCTTGGCACCACAGCAGAAGGTTCCAAACCATCATACACAACTCTGGTGATCTCGTGCCGCCCTGGCGGTTGAAATAAGACACCACTGTCGAGTTGTCTGTCCTTATTAGGACAACTTTGCCTTGAATCAGGCTCTCGAACTTTCGAAGTGCTAATACCACCGCTAGTAGTTCGAGCACATCGATATGTTTCTGCGCATTGGTCCGATCCCATTCCCCTGACACTGACTGATTGTCCAATACAGCTCCCCGCCCGTCAACGATGCATCCGTAAAGATGGACATCTGAGGTTGAGGAGGTTGTAGCAGAACACCTCGCAGGAGATTCTGTTCGGATAACCACCACTGAAGGTGGAATATCAACGGTTCTTTGACTGGAATCCTCAGAGATAACGGATCCGTTTTCTGGGACCAGAATGACATTAGATACATCTGAATTGGCCTGCGCCTGAGTGCCGCATATGGAACCACCCTCTCCAGAGATACTAGTAACCCCAGTATCCTAAGAAACTGGCGCGCCGTCAGATAGGCTCCTAGAGAAACCGACTCCAGAACTGCAATCAGGCTTTTGACTCGCTATACCGTCACTGAGATTGAAAAAGATTCCCAGATAGACAAACTCCTGGGATGGAGTCAGTTCTGATTTCTCTAGATTTACAATCCACCCTAGATCCTTTAATAAGGCTAGGACTACCTGCAGATTGCTGCGCAGAGTGACTGGATTCCCCGCCTTCAGCAGCCAGTCGTCTATGTACGTGTGAACAGCTATGTTTCTCCTGCGAAGTAAAGAAGTCATGGCGAGAACCACCTTGGTGAAGACCCTCGGAGCTGTGGTCAGGCCGAACGGGAGAGCATTGAATTCCCAAACATTGTCTTGGAATGCAAAGCGAAGGTACTTCTGAAAAGGAATTGACATTGGAATATGAAAATATGCATCCTTCAAATCTATCGACACTCCCCACATACCTTTCCTCAGCCCTGTCATTACTGCTGCAACCGTCCCCATCTGAAATTTGGGAGAAAGAATAAACTTGTTCAACGGTTTGAGATTGAGAATTGGTCTCCATCCTCCGGTACACTTCGGAACGAGGAACATGATCGAATAGAAGCCCAGAGAAGACTGATCCTTGACTAAATGAATGGCCTTCTTCTGATGAACAGATTGTATTTCTGACCGAATGGCGTCTAGACGATCTGATTCCCTTGGAACAGGAGTCCATATTGGAGTCGAGGTTAACGGAACTAACGATTGATGGATGAGCCAGTCCGGATCGTAGCCGTTTCTTATCCACTGACAAACTAAACAGTCGCGCACGACCTGTTCCCATTGGTTTAGGAATAGCTGAAGTCTGCCTCCGACGGAAGGAATCTGCACACAATTGTCGGTCAAGATTAGCCGATAAGACGCTAAATCGCTTGGGTGAAGATTCTCGACTCCATCTGTCTCCGAAGCCATCGGTAGTGGTTCCGCCGGAAACCCGTCAGGAACGAGCCCCACGGCCGCCCCGCGGCTTCTTGTGGTACGACGGTCCGGAACCGCCGCCACGGCTATCCTTACGGTAGCCGCCTCGGCCCGAACCGCCACCCTTCCTGTCTTCCTCATACGGCCTCTTACTAGAGGACTTGTATGAGGACGAACGGCCAGGTCCTTGCGATCCGGATGACCTATCACGGCCAGAAGGACGGAAGGGCGATCTAGGACGCTGCCTCTGCTGCTCCTGTCTATGCTGACGGTAGGACTGATGCGGCTGAGTCCTCTTAGTCGACTTCCACGACTTGCCAACCACTTCTTGCTCCGCCACCATTGACGCAACCTTGGAGAGCGCTTGTCGTGCCGAGCCGCCTAACAAGCCTGGACCAATGAAGGGCGCAGAAGATAATGCAGCCCTCATTTCCGGTCCTGGTTCCACACAATCGAGAACCATTCTCCGTCGCTCTGCCAACGTTCTAGTGATTACCCTGGCCAGGCAATCCTGAGACAGGCACATGGTGTCCCGAATAACTCCGGGAGCAGCCTCTGGCACCTGTCCGCCTTCCGCCGTGCAGTCCAGCATACCCTGCAAGACGGTACACCCGTGCGACAGTGCAGCCATGGCTGCCCTGGCCGCATCCTCAATGAGCGTAAGCTCACTGAACGGGTCTTTGTTGGTCTGCGAAACCAAAGGACGTGACCGCCCCTTAGCCTTCCCAGGCAACGGCCTATTCAGCGCCTCTCGTTCCGCAACGGAAAGCCGTGGAACCCGGGCGTACTGATGATAGGCCAGCTCCGGAAAACGGACCCTACTCCTTATCCCCTTCGGGGCCTTTGGTAATGCATAGTCTGGCTGAACCAGACGGTATGCCACAACTTCCAACATGTCAGAAGTCTGCGTATCCAATGGGAGTGTCGGCATGGCAGAAGAGCCACTTGACAGAGCGCTAGCCGCACGCTCTGACATCCGTTCCATCGCCGGATCGCGCTGAGATCCTAGATCAGATGCCAACCCGAGACGATTGGTCATCCATCCAAGGACCTGCACCCATTCAGCTTCGGTGCAGAAAACGGACTCGTCCATCAAAGAACTGCCGTTCTCATCCTCCCTCTCTCCCTTAGATGAGAGGGCCACCGACGATCCATGCTGGGCGTTACGATACGCGTCTCTGCCAGGACAGAGCGCATCCATAACGCGACTACCGGCGGCACCGGTGTCTAGCGAATTGCCAGACACGGATTCCCCGCAATCCATCGGCTCCCGCACGGGATCCGGGACTACGACCGCCTTAACTACGGCTGGTACCGTCACTCCGATAGGAGCCGCACCTAACGCCGCCGGGATACCAGCAGTAACCGCAAAACACGGCTCCGCCGGCATTTCCGGTTGCACAAATAGCGGATGGAATATGCCCGACGGAACGTCGACATCACCATCCGCCTGGCAAACCCGTACAAATCCCGAGGGCGACCCCTGGGACGTACTAGGCCTTGCCGTCATCGAAAGATCCGGCATGCCGGAATCCTCCATTAGCAGCAGATCTTCCTCCTCTACCGTCGGCTCTTGAGCCAAGGACAGAGAAGGGCAGGTGCATGACCCTCAGCAGAACTAGCCGGACCATCTAATGGTTGTCCTGCACCAGCTTGCCTCACCGGGACCGTGGACTGCAACGAGTCAAACATCGCCTTGAACTGGGCCGCCCATACGCCCAGCGCTGAATCCATTCGTTCATTCAGACGACCTTCAAGTCCCATAAGAGACGCCTGCTGCAACTTCGCTGCCTTGTCCTTCGCGATCCTCTCCAGCCTCGCACGTCGATCCCTGTCAAACTCTGCCACCATTGCCGACGACCACTTCACGCACACATCACAAGGGCTGCCGACCTTACACTGAGCGCATGCCACACAGTGATGTCCCAAGTACTTCCGCTTCATGAACCTGTTGCACTTCTGGCACGTGTCCGGATTCTTAGGTTTCTGCGAACACAGAGAAAAATTAAAACGCTGCACATGACAAATGATGACGAGCAACACGCACAATCGACTTGATAGTTAAGATTTCTTAAACTACATTAACTTTCTCTTAAATTAATGATAATCAAGTTCTTAGGCAGGAAATATTTGAAACTTTTTTGAGTGAAAATTTTTTAAAACACACAACTCAGCCTTTAACTAGCGTTAAATAACCAAGGCTACATCGCCGATCGCTACAAACACCCTCGACAACGAAGCGAAAGCTAAAAATCGGCGATAAACAGAGTGCATAGACACACCAAGCCAAGAACGACATAATACATGGGCGCCGCCATCTTGGCCAAGGGCGCATCCATCTTTAGAGGAACCGAGTCGCAAGAGAAAATTAACCGAGTACCCGAATTAAATTAAAAGTTAACGGGTACAGAAGCGACTCCAACAATGGCTAACATTTTAAAACAATGTGCCAATTTAAGGAAATTTCAAACAGTCATTATGGCACGAATGTATAAATTCTAGATTGATACAACCTGCCCCTGTGATGATTTCCCTAGTTCCTCCATGAAGCCACCGATGTAAATCCTTTCAACAACCGATAACCGCTTAAATTAACGAAAATTTGAGCACACTAAAATTGCGACTTGACAAAAACGCAAAATAGACGAATCTGACTGTGATTGGGAATTGACTCGGTACCTGCGGCTATGGTATTCCCGGACACAGTAGGGGCAGGACCAGGAGAGTGCGGAGTTTTAATTGTTTATTTTGAGCTAGACTAGATAATAGACATTATCATAATAGTACATCTGGTAAGTATTATTCGAAGTAGAAAGACCTATTTCTTAGACGGGTGGTAGCCTATGACCAAAGGTACACATTTACCAAGTTAGATGTCAGTAAATATGAGGAAACTTGACACCATAGTATTCTGTATCCTCAATGCCTCCAACATATATGAAGATTTACAACTTGTGCCAAAACTCTGATGTTTGACATTTGAATATGATTTTATTTTGATAATATTTGGTATAATTTGCTCAAAAGATAACCCATGGCTGATTTAATAATTTAACATTGATTCCAATTGCAAAATTCATCTTTGACAGACCGACATAGTTCTTATATGGATGGCAGCTTATGCTCAAAGGTACCCACTCGCCAAAAGAGCTCCATAGCTCTAAATAGGATGAAACGGTCACCAAAGATTTATCTTTCCCCAATGGTATCTATATTGTATAATATTTATTAAGGGGATGGATGATGTTTGACATGGGATTGCCCTTATTCTTCGAAAAGCAGATATTAGATGTTTGACATAAATCCATTCAGAAGTAAAGAAACGTGCCACCATTGTTTACGACAGCTGATGTGCCATAAATGTTTACGACATATGACGTGTCACCATTGTTTACGACAGATGACGTGTCACCATTGTTTACGACAGATGGACGTACACCGGGAGAGGAGCCATCAGTTTAGTTCAGCTGACTAAGAAGTCAGTTACAGGATGAACTGTCTGCCGACAGACAAATGGAACAGATCGCATTTTTGGCCAATAAAAATATAATTAAGCCTCCAATTGATAATAATTATTGTATATTGCCCGACATGCCTGAATATCATCACAAATACCAAATATGCATTGTATAATACTCACTTTTCTGTGCATCATTCCAGTGCTATATGTATCCAGTACACATCACAAATAAAACAAATGCTAGTCATTCATCTATAAATTTGTCAGATTTGAAAACTGATGGCATAATTCGTTTTACTATGTATCAAGTCAATGGAAATCTTCGACAATGAGCTCCCACCCTAGAGATTTAAACCCATTAACACTCAAGTAGGCCAAAAGCAGACTCAGCAAAGGTCTTGAGAAATGACCATTTGCAGACAAAATGAAGACTATTTTTTAAAATTTACAACTAGAATGACTGGTTCCATTATCGAAATAATATTCACTTGGTCTGCAAATGGACATTTTATATACGAGAAAATTAAAATTGTCTAGAGAAAACTTGAGGAATAAATGGCTAGGTTAATATCAGTTAATTACCAATGATCCAGCTGCCATCATCTGCATCATTTGTGCCATCATGCCACTGAATGCCTGTCCACTATCTGCAGGAGGATTGGTCAATCTGGTGCTACTATCAGTGCTTTCTGTAGTTGTAGTTCCAGCAGAGTCGGATGTGGTTGAAGTAGTGGTGTCTGTGGTTGTGCTTCCTTCAGTGGTGGTGGTGCTAGCTGTTGCTGTTGTTGATGTGGTTGTGGTCGTAGTTCTGCCAGGACCAGTTGGTGGTATGCTCATACCACTCATTCTGGAAAATTTGCAAAAGACAGTTAAACATTGAATAAGCAATATTTATCATATTTAAATCAAAGTGGAATTTTAATGTTTCTAATGAATTTGGTTATAGTGGGATTCTATCTGTTATTGATCTGATGTCATAATCAAAGTATGAGCTGACATCACAAACAAAATGTAAGTCTGTCACGAAGTCGAAGGGTCTGTGACAAATGTGTATGAATTGTATGGCTTTGGTGAATTTACATGTTGCATATTTTGAAATTAATTTGAATGGCAGAAACAGTCAAATGAGTTTCAAAATACTCAACAGTTTACCTAAATAGTTACCTTGATTCTGGACTAGCAATGCCGATGGTAATATACCTTACACGCTTCAATATTCATGACCCATGATATCTCCCTTGGGAAAGTATGTATGTATGATTACTGTATTCTGCTGCTGTACTCAGGCTGTAGTAGCAGAAACATCCTACAGCTGCGATCTGTCCTTCGCTTTTGCTCACTGCATCTTGCCCCGAGCCGAAATCCTTAGCTTCCTCAGGTCTATTTTTACTCGAGTGTACCGAGTCCTGCTTTCTTGAGGTCACCTCATAGCACGCTTAGCAGATTTATGCAATGACGTCCTCTCCTGGCTTTGTATTTGCTGGCTCCAAGTAGCGCAAATTCTAAGGCTCTCTTTGGTGGTGTGTCTTCTGGCATCCTTAGACCAACATGGAACATTTTTGCTGACCGACTTTTACGGACAGCGGCGATGTATTACATATCTTGCATAGTGCATCATATGAAACTATGCTGTCTGGCCATCGGTGTCCAGTGAGTTTGCGGTGGCAGGCATCGAGTTTGTCTAGAGCTGCCTTTGGAACTGCACAGCTGTTACAGTTATACAGCATCAAGGATACACAGGTTGCATTATATAAATGTATTCTTTTTATCAAGGGCATCTTTGATCTCCGAATCCAAAGCTTCCAGAAGGACTGGAAAGCTATGTTCCCCATGACACAGTGTGCAACAATGTCAGCAGTACTACAAAGCAGCGAGCCAAGGATTTTACTTTTCCTCCATGGTTCGCCACCACGGAGTGGATTGTCATTTTCTTTAGTTTCATGCTTTGCAGATAGGTATATGTGGGTGTAATCTGTTTTGGATTCATTCATAATAGTCCAGTAAGAAATGACAATGGACCCGGACATTTTAAGTAACAACCACATTTTTGCCCAGAACTCTTCCATTGTATCTAAATTAAGACCACAAAAGATTCCCCATGAATCCCAATTGGGGGAAATGCTTTTTTAGCAAAAATTTAAAATGGCTGAAAATTATACATTTCTAGATAGTTCAGTTACTATATAAGCTAGAGTGGCGATTAAAACCTCTAAAGTTAATGTTTTGGGGTCAAGGAATTGAATTCTGATATTATTTCTACAGAATAACACATGCTAATTATGGTAATTTATTCAAAATGGCGGAAAAATGTCAAAATGGCTGCCAAAATGGGCGAAAATTATACATTTCTAGATAGTTCATTTACCATATAAGCTAGGGTGGCGATTGAAGCCGCTAAAGTTAATGTTTTGGGGTAATGGAATTGAATTCTGATATTTTTACAGAATAACACATGCTTATTATGGTAATTTATTCAAAATGGTGGAAAAACGTCAAAATGGCCGCCAAAATGGCTGAAAATTTGACATTTCTAGATAGTTCAGTTACCATATAAGCTAGAGTGGCGATTGAAGCCTCTAAAGTTAATGTTTTGGGGTCACGGAATTGAATTCTGATATTATTTTTACAGAACAACACATGCTTATTATGGTAATTTATTCATCATAATTCACCTGTCAGGATGGCAGATATACCTAAAATTATGCATGGTGCATAGAGTCAGCAAATTACGGCTGGCTCCATCAAGTAATATTCTGCTAAAGTTCAATGTGAGAATTTATACATTGCCCCTCGCATTTGCAGTGTATGCTGCATGGAATTCCTCTCTTGGCACAAGTACAAGATACACAACGCTCTTACAGGAGCATCTGATCTCTGCCAATATATCCGCTGGTGCTGCTGCTTTATCAGTGATTACCGGCACTATGGCATCACCTTCAATCTTGTATCCGAACTCTTCCTTTTGGAGACTCGTTTGAAGATGACGCCATGTGCTTACTTGGTGATGTACACGTAGCGAGTGATAGTACATAGCTCTGCTGGTAGGTGGCATTCTCTCAAAAGCTCTCGCACAGCACATTCCGACTTTCATGGCCTGCTGTTTTACAATATACCATAGTACTATAAACAGCTTCATCTGTTAAAGGGTTCAAAGGTACCATAGGGTTGAACACCACATTTGTGCTGCAGTACTCTCCTTTACTTATGTCGGACATGAACCCCTGCCAGGTTGGTGGACTCGGTGAAAGCCTACTCGATAACAGCCACAGGGTATCCATTATTTGACATTTACGTGTGGAAATGTCTGTAGTGCTAAGAGTTCCTATCTTAACATCAGCCATGCATGATTTCAAAGGACGCTTGTAGCATTTGATGATTGAACTGAAGTTCCCATCTTGCATTATATCTGCTGAAGAAGGATTCTGTCTAACAACTGGTTCTGGTGTACGCTCACATGAAGTCTCAGTTTGACATGCAATTATACCCATTACATGTGTGGTATCATGCCCTGATTTGGTATCTTCATTATAGTCAAAGTTGTCAGCTACCCACTGACAGAAACCGCCCCCTTTGCCGACTTAAACTAGACCGGATATTAATGAATCCCCTCGCTTTCCAACAGCTGCACTCTTTTCAAACTGCAGAATCTGAGTATACGATATACATAGACCTAAGGATGACAGAACATCAATGAGCACCCTTGATCGTGTTGTCTGCTTGATAAAGAGGCCAACTGATAACATATGATATGTATGATTGTTGGCCTGTTGCCTGCATGAGGATGTGGCACAATTAAGTTATCAGAAGTTGCTTCTTCATGTTGGCTGATTCACTTCTTGATTCTGAGAAAAGGTTAGCAACAAGGGTGTGGAGTGAGTCTGGAATGGACTTTTCTAATTCACTCAATTCAAATTCTGATGGACTTGGATAAGTGTCATTATCATGTTCTATATTCAAGATATCTTCTCTAATTTTTGCACCTATCAGTTTTGTCTGTTTTAGGGTTTCTTCACTGTCTCCTAGGTTGTCTGCATCAATATATGACTGATGTAAAATGTTATCTGCAGCAGCACTGAATGTAAGTATGTTAATTTTCCCTTCATTTTGTGCAACGCATACACATTCACCAAACTGCTTCACAAGGCGACGTTTCAGATGCTTCTCTGTGTATGGCGGAACACCTTCTGGCAAGTATGTTGCGAGCTGATCTCTCAGATCCTGAATGGAGAATTGACCCTGCATTTGCTCTGTTTGTTGTAACCAGTAACATAACTTGTTGAAAGCACAATCATTAATTGTGTCAAGGTTTCTAGAATTGCCACATGTTATGTCAACACAATTCTCGCACCCTGGAATCCTTTTTCCTAGCATAAATAATGCCATACAAGTTCGGTGATAATGAGCCTCTACTGCACGGAGATCTCCCGCAAAATGTATTCATGCTTTTACATTTACTGCTAGATTGTCGTGGCTATTGTCACATTTTTTCATTAGTGACTCTTGGATGAGACTTCTTTTTTCTTTGCTTGATACAATCTCCACACTAGATATCTGAGATGCTCGGTCTGGATGGCGCTTGACATCATCAAAGTCAAGTTCCTTTGTACATATGAAGCAATGTGTTGGATAATCAAAAGGCTTGCTTTTCGTTTTCAAACGTAGTGTAACACCAGAACAATCTGGATAACTGGAAGTTCTCTTTGGCTGTTTTCCTTTTGAATAATTTTTATAGCAATTTTCATGAACATAGTTCTTCTCAGTGGAAGATGTTTTCAAATGTATGTCATCACCTCGTTTAAATGAAACTTCATTTAGAGTGTGTGTCCCTTTAGCACCAAGTTCTCTGCCATTGACATGTATCTGTACATCTACATGGCAAATGGTACAGGGCGTGTTCAGCCCGGCCATCGCTGTTTAGCCCGCACAAGCTTCACATTCAAATTAGCAAGCCAAAACGGGTGAATAGAAAATAACACAGGCTATAAGATCAACAATGCGAGAATGAAAAGAAATCAAAGGTTATACCGTGTAAATCGTGAAATTGGAGAAAGTACGAGCATGAAAAAAGAACAAGTGCAATCTGTGCTTGATCCGAGCAAAATCCGAGTTTTACTTCGTCTCGCAATGAGACAGCACGGACAATAATACCGAAATATATCAAACATGCAATATAAACACGAGGGAAAGGAAAGGGATATTAAATCAGGCGCAACCTGGGGTTCATATGGCATATATTCAACTTTTACTATGTCTAACAAGCAGACGACAAACAAATTCAACCGTATAAAATATGTAGTTTATATAATTTACTTAAATTGCTGATTTCTAAAATTACCCCAGAACCTATATTTCTCAAACGATATGTATTTAACAATATGCTAAAAAGGGTGCAGAAAGTTATCCACTGTGACCTTGGCATTTGACCGTTTGACTCCAAATTTGGGAGACATGAATATGACTATGTGGACAACAATCAAGCAATGATTCATCGAGGTATTCCCAGTGAGACGTGAGTAAGCAAATTTTGAAAAATGCTGCTGAAAATGCTTGAGATTCTAGGTCGCTGTGACCTTGACCTTTGACCTTGTCACGAAAAATTTAGCACATATGTTCAGAACCTAACTGCTAACCTCCCACCCAAATTTGGTTAAGATATTACCAGTAGAACCAGAGTTATTAAAAGAATAGCTTATGAACCAACAAAAATCTGTTTTTAGAGGCCACCTCTTTGACCTTGAAATAACCTACTTTCCCCATGTGGGAATCGTGGGGAATTTTTTCTGCAGACACTATGGTATATATAGGCAACTTTGAAACATAAATTTGCTTGTTACTTTAAATGTCCGGGTTCTACCAAAATCATGTCAATTCTTACTGGACTATAAAGTGATTCTCAATTTTCAGTTTGCATGCAGCTTTTGGGAGAAGTTCATCAAGGGGTTTCTTTTCCTGTCTATGAAGTCCATCGTCAGCATATCCCATCTCCAGCGGCATACCCAGAATTGACAATGGGGGGTTTGGTCTTGTGAAACATTGCTGCCTGGATTTCAATGCAGCAGCAAGGTAACATGTGAAAAGCACAGGAGATAGACCATCTCCCTGTGGGGAGCCGACTGATGTCTCAAACTCTTACAGACTTCACTGACTTGACTCGTACTCTCAGCTTGGTGTCTGCAAGCAGTAGTCTCACTAGTCATAGCTCATCTTCATTGCAACTGGCCTGGCCTAGCACCCTTGGGAAAGTGTTCCAGTAAAATATGTATCTAATCAACAGTGCTAACAATGGTCATTTCCACTTTATCCATCAGTCATATGACATCATAATCAACGTGATGTATAGGATGATGTCATAATCAATGACATCATGAATGATGTATATAAGTTCATCATGAATGCGTAATTGATGACGGACTAAACATTGTTGTACGAATTGCATGTCTTTGCTATTTAATAAACATTTTGTTGAATATTCTGAAACTAATTTGACTGGGCTGTTGCTGCCATAGGCAGTTTCAAAAATTATTCAACAGCCTAACCTGTACAGTTTTCTGGAAATTGATAGTTCATGGATCGATCGATCCCAACACAGCGAAGTTTGGGTGGAGCTTAGCTAGAGATGGGCGGGGCATAAAGTATAGCTCAGAGTTAACTTAACGTACGAACGGGTCTGAAATGTGTGCATGATGCGATGAAGGCCCGTTCCTAAAGCATCGGTTTTAAAACACAATGCATTCACAACGCATCTAGTTGGGGTTTTTTATGCATTTAAAATAATAAATATATGCATTGAGAACGAGCATTAAATGCGTAAATAAGCAAGTTTGAACTTGTTTGATGTCCCCCAGAGATAGTGCCAAACGTGTTGTTAAAAGCAAAATGGAACAGACGCCAAATTTTAAAAGCGTTTAAAAGATTTCTATGTGCATTGCGTAATACCCGGCGTACATACCAACTCCACGGCTCCAACTACACGGGATCCAATCAAACTTAGCGGTACATTACATTTCCTAGAGGTGGCAAAGGTAAATATGAGTTTTCCTAAAAAAGACAGCGGGACATAATATTAAAAATCAAAATTATAAATATTACGAAACACAAAATCATGATTCCCGGTTGAGAATTAATGTAACGATGCGCCCCTGAATGTTTTGCGCCCCTGAACGTTCCGCATCTAGTGCAAGAACCGGCGAAACATGCTGACTGGCGAGATTTGACATAGATTAATTCTAGTGAAAATTGTCCGTAAGCAACTTCATTATCACTTCTACGCATCACCTGTGTTCGCGATGAACAGACAGCAAATAAGCGCAAAGTTATGGATTAAAGATGTCAAAATATAGCTTATGTGTACCAATGCTCGACTAATGTAGACGCTTTTTATTAAAACATGCAGATGGTGTGGTTTTTATTGATAATATGACACACAAATTAGCAGATTCTTGTCCGCTACCGCAATATCCCCATCGGTGCTCTACATGAAAAAAAACTAGTTCAGGGCTAGTTATGAAATACTAGGCGCCCCTAAAGCTGTAACATGTACCGATATCTCATTGGCTTTTCGCGGAAATAAACCCCCAGTAGTGATTTAATGATTTTCTTTTTGTGACATTTGGTAGCCTTCGGTTTCACTATATTGCAATGTAATGTAGCCGAGTACAGATCTTAGTTAGCTTTAATGTTTGACGAAGCAAAAACGAAACAAAAATGCATCTTTTTCGCGTCATTTTATAGGCGCGTCTAACGGAAAGTCTACCCCGTCCTACAACATGTTAAACGTATCATGAAATATTTAAAACCCGTCACGGAAAAAGTCAAACGCGCAATCAAATGTATTCAGTAACGCTACAAAGATTCTTACTACGCGTCATTAAACATAAAGTGGAATCGGTCTCTAGTCTGTCAAGGACCCGTACATGTACAGTTAAATTGCAATTGGAGCCGTATATGTGTTAAGTACATGCATCGCCTTTAGCTTTTTTTGTGGCTGTAAATGATAATTGTCGAAATGTCATCATCGTAATCGTAATTTTGTATAAAATGGACGCGTGTGAACTCCGCACCTGGGTATTCTTTACTGAGTATGAAGCTAGTGTGATGACTGTGCAAATATTTTAATAAATTTTCAATCCACAATTTCTTTTGAAATCTGGATGAATAAACCAAGATATTCTCTGAAATGGGTTTATTACAATATAGTCTAATTTGAGCCGACGTAATAGGCATAACTTTTTAGAACAATATATGCACCAGTTGCGACTAGTGTTATGCCAAATTTGTCTTATAACGGAAATGGAAGCGATTTACAAAATCTGCAAACCTGACATTCGGTTGTTTTCGATTTCGCTATTTCATACATAATATGTAACCGAAAATCTCCGCTTTTACATACAGTACAGATCTTAGTTAGTTTTACTTAAACGCATCCTAAAGCTTGTTTAAAACGCATCTGTATGGCGTCATTTTCTCGTAGTGATTTGCTTAGACATAGCGCGCGTTTGGTAAAATCTCAATACGCATTTTGAATTTTATCTTGACGGGTTGAAATTTTGACACTACGGGTTTGACATTTTGAATGACGGGTTTAACTTTTTGCCCTACGCGTTTGGTAGCGTTTGAAAATTTTAAGATAAATTAAACGTGCCATCAATTCCAACCGCGGTTCTCCAGTTCTTTCGACAAGTCCTATGGCTAGAAGCAAGCGGGTACTCGGTTCCTAGTCTAGGCAGAACCGCTTATCAGTACATGTTTCCTCCGTACATGTATCTCGCATGCTTTGCAAACTTTGAGCCATTCGTACAGCAGATTTTAACTTATTTACGTCAATTTGTGGCTGGATTTATCAGATGTATTTAATTTAGTGTTTCTTCACGGTATTCGTCTAATTTCTGCATTTTTATAGTGAAAATCTCGATATATCTAATGCCGAATGGACAATCGTCTTGAACTGGAACACCACTCCATTCTGATGACGTCATCGCGTATATATTTAACCTCGTTATCTTTGATTGGCAGAGATATTGTTGGAAAAGCCATCAATGGCAAATCTGATTGGTTGAAATAATCTCATGACGCTTTGACAGTTGTGTACTATTAGACAACAGTAAAAAAGCAACATAACCTAAACAAGGATTTCCAGACTTTGGCTGTGATCTGGACAAAAACCAAGTTGGATCCAGATTGGGTACAAATTTTAATCTATGGATATATCGGAAACAAACTGGTCAGATTTTGCTCAAATTTTAATAAAGGAGGTTGTGTGATCATACATTAAGATTTAACAACCCTGGAAGTGATCAAAAGAAAAATTATAGGCTGTGGGTTACAATCTCTGATAACGTGGATCTGTCTGACGATGGAAAGTAAGTGATAACTAGATTGTTTGGTCGATGGCATGTCATAGCAATCGACCACATTCACTACCCCAGGGGAGGAGCCAAATGTAATACCAGAAATGTTGCTGCAATGCAACCATGAATCTCGACTTCATGACAGCAATGAACTCTGATGGTTGACTTCAAACATAAAATAAATTTAGAAGGCTTATCAACAAGGGGGCCAAGGGCCTGTAACGGTATCCTGGACGGTGTATGGCAATAAGGGCTGCCAGCAGAGAAGGCCGCTACTATGTAAAAAAAGGCTGCCTATAAAATATACCGAGTATGTACATACCTATCTATCTATCTACAGTACAGACCTTAGTTAGCTTTACTGTTTGACGAAGCAAAAACGAAACAAAAATGCGTCTTGAACGCGTCAAAACCTCGTAGCGTTTCCAGGCGTGGCCAAACACCAAACGCATTTTATTTATTTTATAGGCGCGTCTAACGGAAAGTCTAACCGATCCTACAATATGTTAAACGTATCATGAAATATTTTAAACCCGTCACGGAAAAAGTCAAACGCGCAATCAAATGTATTCATTAACGCTACAAAGATTCTTTCTACGCTTCATTAAACATAAAGTGGAATCGGTCTATAGTCTGTCAAAGACCCGTACATGTAAATTTAAATTGCAATTGGAGCCGTATATGTGTTAAGTACATGCACCGCCTTTAGTTTTTTTGTGGCTGTAAATGATAATTGTTGAAATGTCATCATCGTAATCAATCCTAATTTTGTATAAAATGGCCGTGTGTGAACTCCGCACCTGGGTATTCTTTACTGAGTATGAAGCTAGTGTGATGACTGTGCGTATATTTTAATAAATTTTCAATCCACAATTTCTTTTGAAATCCGGATGAATAAACCAAGATATTCTCTGAAATGGGTTTATTACAATATAGTCTAATTTGAGCTGACGTAATAGGCATAACTTCTTAGAACAATATATGCACCATTTGCAGCTAGTGTGTTATGCCAAATTTGTCTTATAACGGAAATGGAAACGATTTACAAAATCTGCAAACTTGACATTCGGTTGTTTTCGATTTCGCTATTTCATACATAATATGTAACCGAAAATCTCCGCTTTTACATAGACATGCACATGCGTACATAGTTGTTTTACCCGTGCCTGGGGTGCGTTCAGGACCGCGCAAAACGTTTTCCATTATATACTGAACACTACCGCGTAGAACGCGAACGTTCGCCGAACATTCGCCTTCCTGAACTCACTCCAGGAGTATCCGAGTACATAACGTTATTACCCGTTTTCGGCAACGGGTATCACCATCTGATTGGTTGAGAATACATGCATATTTAATCAGATCTAGTAAAGATGGCGTCAACTGTTTAGAAAATAACATATTTTTGTGTGTGCAATTCATCAATCTACGCACATTTCGTGTACGCCATAGACAGATAACACGGAATAACGAAACTGCCAATCAGAAAGTGTGATGCCTATATATTTGACCGCTTCGGCATCTTAACTCAGACTTATTACTGACAGTGCTTCAAGTTAGTTATCTCGAAAACTGTAAACAAAGACATGCGTCGATGATCGAGTTTATCGGATTGTTTATCTTCAACATTGTTTTTTCGCAACCAGGACGAAATGGATATTATATATATATATATATTTTGTGTCTGCGGCTTCCTTGCGACAATCAATAACTTTCTCATTATCGGTGACATCACATTTACTAAAACAAGAAATATTCAACATCATACTTATATAATGACTGTAAAAGTGGAATTCTGGGATTTCAGGTTCAAATGGGTAAAATGTGGTAATTCATTGGTTTAGATTTGGGGCCTACTTCCCTGATAATGCAGGTTACTAGGCCAATATTGGCCCAGTAACCTGCATTATCAGGGAAGTAGGCCCCAAATCTAAACCAATGAATTACCACATTTTACCCATTTGAACCTGAAATCCCAGAATTCCACTTTTACAGTCATTATATAAGTATGATGTTGAATATTTTGAAAGCAATTTGACTGGAAGCTGGCTTTCAGTCAAATTAGTTTCAAAATATTCACCAGAATTTTGACACATTCGTAACAAATGTATTATTTTCTCTTGTCGTTTGAAATTGCTAATGCAATAGTAGAAGTACTCCCTTGTTGGAGGCGATATTCCCACCCTGTATTATATTCATAGAATCACAATGACGTCATCACAATCAAATTTCCCATAATACCCTGGGAGATACGCCATTTTCAGAGGGGCTAATTTAACATTACGAGTAATGGGCCGTTAAACCTTAATTACATTTTCTTTAATATATTGTGAAATTCACTCATGATTTCATGTTTTCTGATACCTGACAGGGTTATTACAGATTCTCAGACATAGGATTTAATGGTTTGAACATCAAGGAAAATGTAAACAATGAGTTTGTATGGGCAGTCCTCTTTAGCATGTAGTAAGTTTTCCCCAACTTTAATGGCGGCCGAATTCAAGATGCCCGGATGTGCGAAACTATGAATAATGTGTTTGATTTCTGCGCTAAAGTCTGAGGGCGGCGTATGACCATAACTGCCACTGTCAGGTCATAGGGCCTAACAGTACATGTGTATATAGTATATTACTGGCTATATATATTGTGCTATATATTTTAAACCAAATATCACTCATCGTGGCGTTGTAAACTTGGAATCAGACACTGATAGTAATGGTGAGACAGCTAATGTGTGGGACAGTGAATCTTCTGATGATGACATGTTTGACGATGACGAAGCCACCACTACTGGAAAGACTTGAAGCTGGTACACTACAGATTGAGTGAACTTCTATCAGTGACAAAGAGTTTGCCCTGAAGTTTGGGCTATTTTGGTGCATTCTCCATGATCATTTGTGCCGTTTGAATTTAATTAACTGTTAAAGTTTGTTATATTGAATTAGCTCTAACTAACATGATTAGATATACCAATAACATACCAAGAGTTAGTAGTTAGTCACTGTTATAAGAATTGTACATTTTAGCAATTGACTCTTTAACACTCCAGTTTCCAGTATATTACTGGCTATATATTGTGCCGTATATTTTAAACCAAATATCACTCATCGTGGCATTGTAAACGTGGAATCAGACACTGATAGTAATGGTGAGACGACTAATGTGTGGGACAGTGAATCTTCTGATGATGACATGTTTGACGATGAGGAAGCCACCACTACTGGAAAGACTTGAAGATGAACTTGAAGCTGGTACACTACAGACTGAGTGAACTTCTCCAATCAGTGACAGAGTTTGCCCTGAAGCTTGGGCTGTTTGGTGCTTTCACCATGATCATTTGTGCCGTTTGAATTTAATTAACTGTTAAAGTTTGTTATATTGAATTAGCTCTAACTAACATGATTGTATATACCAATAACATACCAAGAGTTAGTAGTTAGTCACTGTTATAAGAATTGTACATTTTAGCAATTGACCCTTTAACACTCTAGCTGGTGAAAACATGTTGTGTGGTAGCCTTGAGAAATGTCCATATGCAGAACAATAATTGTTTTTTACCGTGACTCAGTGAGTGGTCAAAACTGGCCTCTGAAATCAAATTGTCTTGAGAAATGACCATTTGCAGGCCAAGAGAAGACTATATTTTAAGATTTTACCACTGGAATAACTGGCTTGATAACCAAGCTAGTCATTACAGTTCTAAATGTTAAAAAATTGCCTTGGCTTGCAAATGGGCATTTATTAACCCTTTAATGGTCAAATAAGCCATAACCATCCTCTGCAGTGTTCCTGAGAAATGCCCTTTTGCTGACTAAGAGAATACTATTTTTGAAAATTTATCACAGGAATGACTGGCTCCCAGAATACTCTTAATCAGCAAATTGACATTTTATGAGACAATTGGAATTTTCTTAACCAAATTTACCCATTAAAGGGTTCAGCAGAAATTTACATTTTCTTGACAAATATTGGACAGCAAAGGGTTGTAAAGCTGGAGCTTTACTTACCTTTAACTACCTTGTTCCGCTGTTCACAGTGGGGAAAAATTCTCAATCCTTGTTCCACTGAAGAAATGATGAAAATACCATACAACCTTTACCTACATACAGTAAATAAGTCAAACCAGGTCATTTTGGATTTGATTAAATTGTTTATTCATTCACTTAAAAAAGTTTAATGTCATTGTTATTGAATGCTGCCGTACGGATATAATGCAGAGTTTGCTCAAACAATCACCAACAGACAGTAGCGCAAACCACCACTGATTACCAGCATCAGCAATATTATATAGGACCAAGATTAAGTTTACTTTACTGTTGATTTTGAGATTTGTATTGTTATTGATGATCAATAACAATACAAGTCCAGTCTCTAGAACAACAGTAAACTATCTTGGTCCTATATAATATTGCCCATGCTGGTGATCAGGGTTTTTTTTATGGTTATGCTACTGTCTGTGTTGGTGAATGATGTTGCTGGTCACAGGTCATATATTACTGATAGTGGTCTTTCAAATTTTTGTCCTACTGTTCCAGATTTTGTACGTTTATTTTTGCAACATTTGTTTGGTCTGGCTATGTTTCAACAGTAGCTGAAATAGAAAGTGAAACAAATATGATTACACAGGGAGTTATAAGCATTACATAATGGACCTTTCCATTTTATCCATCAATCATGATGTCATAATCAACTACATGATGCATAAGGATGACAACATAATCAATGACATAATGAATGACGTAGATAAATTCGTCAATCGTCACAGACACTTAATTGATGACGGACTATATGTATTCTATTTAACCCTTTAATTTGGTGAAGAAAATTTTAATATCCACTTATTGAATGTCCAATTAGAGGCCAAGAGAATGCAATTTTTGAAAATTTATGACAAATTACTGGCTCGGTCATTGAGCCAGTCATTTGTGGTGAATTTTCAAAAATTCTATTCTCTTGGCCTGTAAATGGACATTCCACAAGGCCATAACAGAGGCCAGTTTTGGTCGGCATGACCATTAAAGGGTTAATAAAAATGATGTCGAATATTTTAAAACTAATTTGACTGGGAGTTGTTGCTGTCATATCAACAGCTTACATGTATAGTTTTCAGGAATTTGAGATTCAAAGAGTACAGAGATCAATCCCAATGCAGGTAAAGCTTGGGTGGAGCTTAGCTAGAGATGGGCGGGGCATAGCTAAAACTGGATTCCTCCATTGGGCAAAACTATAAGTAAGACTGAGCGGTGGTAGTGAACACCTGACCTAGCACTGTAATAGTAGCATGACAAAATAGCATTCTATCTGTGTGGGTACAAGTACATTATGTAATAAATTATTAAAAAGTGTACCAACACAAATACTGATAGAATGCTACATGTATTTTGACATGATACTGGTGCACTGCCCGGTCAAATGTTTACTACCACCACTCAGTCTCACGCCACAATAATAAATTAGCTACTATAATCTCACTCTGTCTGAGTACAGTGTACATTGATCAGTGATATTCATTGTACCACCACGTACCTCACCGATATTTGTTAGAATAAACCAGCACGATTATAATCATGCCAGTTTATTCATTCATTTTGTTGGGTGACATGCATGGTGGTGGTACAGTGGTACCTGATAAGCATGCTGGATTATTCATTAATTTTTCTGGGTGGCATGCATGGTGGTTACAACTCCGGTGATGTGAAGTTTGAAAGAAAAAATTCTATGGAAACTAGTGAAAAAATATTTAAATTTCAAAGACAACAAAACAGCCCTTAAGCTTATTTATACCTGGAAACACCTCAGCTACTCTCGGAGAGCATATAGACTTCAAAGTTTTCCGGTGGAGAGTTGGTGTTTCCAGGTGAGTGACCGCTGAGGACAGTGAATCACGCATGTCAGGAGAGTGAAAGACTGATTCAAGTCAGACCACCAATGACCGATAGGAAAATATCTATTTGCAGAACAAGAGAAGGCTATTTTTGAAACTTTATGACTGGAATGACTGGCTCAGTTATCGAGACAGTCATTCCAGTGATAAATTGTCAAAAACAGCCTATTCTTGGTCTGCAAATAAATAATTCTCAACACCACTGCAGAAACTGGTTTTGGATGATATGAGCCGGATTCTGCCGATCCGGTTGCCTAGTGGGATGAACTGTCCCACTTCCTCAAGAAATCATGGGTCATTTTGACAAATGTTGGATCAAGTACATGCATGGAAGATATCTATGCCCTAAAATCCATTAGGCCAATGAACCATGTGTGAAGGTAATGATTGGATGGTGTGAATTTTAGAGCACTAAATGGTGCAAGGGCTCTGCATCCGCAAAACCCTGCATGAGTGTTAAAGTGTTAAGTATATGATGTCATAATGAATTACATCATATGTAGGCTGACGTAGCTAAATCTGTTGAACTTTTAAGAGTCAGTTGTACGAATTGTATGTCTTTACTATTTAGTAAACATTCTGTTGAATATTTAACAACAGACCCCAGTCAAATTACTTGAAATTAGTTTCAAAATATTCAACAGGTTAGCTGTATCTATATTTACCATGAAATTTGGAATTCAAGATTCAAAGTACATACTGGTCCCAACACACGGTCGCACGGGGCATAGCTAAAAGTGGATCCATCCATTAGAAAATCTAAATTTCTGTTTTATCCTCATGCCAATTCCAGCTTTTGCTATATTTAACCCTTTTACCGACAGGTCCTGAAAACAATGTGGCATGTTAAATGATGGTGGTAGCCTAATTTCTCAATCCGAAAGAAAATTTAATTTTAGTATGATGACGTTGAATTAATTACCTACCTACCGTTAAAATCTCCTTGAGTCCTTTCTTTATCTCTATGTTTTGAAAAAATTAGGATACATTTGTCTCCATCCATTCAACATGCTATCTCCTCCCAAACAATTGGGTGGAATTCAACCAAATTTGGTATGTGGGTTATCCATATGGTTGTGGATAGGCTGACAACATTTATTTTATGTAGTCAGAGATCGGGGTCTTCCAGATTTATCTAGATTTCCCATAGTCCTGCCCACACTCTCGCACATCATTTGACACCCTCTCAATAGTTTTAAATTAAGCCAGATGAGCCACTACATTTAGATGATTTTAGTGATTACTAGATTCTACTATAGCCCTTCAAATCTTTGCAGACCAAGGGAAGACTATTTTTTAAATTTTACCACTGAAATGACTGGCTCAATTATCGAGCCAGACATTCTACTGGTAAATTTCCAAAAATAGTCGTCTTGCTCTGCACACAATAGAGGAATTTTTTTACCACCTTGACCATTAAAGGGTTGACATGTCAAATTGTTATCATTGGGTTGGTCAGTTACAAGTTGTACTAGCCCTGGTCAATTTCTGCTAACCTCGCGCTCATGTTAATATTAACCCCTGCTCTCACAGATCATTTCCCCTTATGACCTCCAGATTTTTCACAGCGATCCATGCCAGTCTCTGTGTAATGCAACTCCTCTGAAAGCGGTGGATGGAATTCAAACAAATTTTGTAGGTTACTATAGAGTGCAAGAGGCCATTTTTATCTCAACTACGAAGTAAAATGAGCTATTGTGATACCATGCACGTCGCCCGGCGTCGTCTAATTTGCGTTTAGCTCAACTTTTCTGTTTTTCTCTCATGATTGGTTGATCATACTAAACTTGGACACATGCCTCCTTATAATGACATGGCATCACACAATGATGTTCTGGCCAAAAGGTCAAAATAACTGATACGCATGGCAACCATTTGCTGTCCGCCATCCATCCGTCAACATGTTTAAAAACATAAGTTGACGGATGAATGGCGGACAGCAGATGGTTGCCATGCATATCAGTGATTTTGACCTTTTGGCCAGAACATCATTGTGTGATGCCGTGTCTCATACATACATTAACAGCTTGGCGGATTTCAAACTAATTTGGCTTGAAGGACCCTAATGCTTTCGGCTTCCGAACATGCATACAGAATTTTAATTGGTCAATTTTTGTGTGACAATCTTTGACTTTATGAAAAATTTAGCAGAAATTGTCAAAACGCTACTCCTCATTAACCGCTTGACAGATTGCTACCCTAGTTGGCTGGACATAAATTGCCAAAATGCACATTCTCCATGACCGCTTGGTGGATTATATCCAAATTTGGCAGAAGGATTCTGTAGTAGTTGGCTCTAGACCTTCTATTCAGAATTTTTTTATAATTCTGTGCTTAGCAACAACCGAGATATTTTGACAGTTCGCCTCTATGTCCGCCTCATCTCAAAGGAAAAATAGGAAGTGGAAATTAGATATGGGTATACAGGCAACCTGCTGTATATTTTGAAAAGTTTTGATAGATAGATAGATAGATAGATAGATAGATAGATAGATAGATAGGTATGTACATACTCAGTATATTTTATAGCAAGCCTTTTTTGACATAGTAGCGGCCTTCTCTGCTGGCAGCCCTTATTGCCATACACCGTCCAGGATACCATTACAGGCCCTTGGCCCCCTTGTTGATAAGCCTTCTAAATTTATTTTATGTTTGAAGTCAATCATCAGAGTTCATTGCTGTCATGAAGTCGAGATTCATGGTTGCATTGCAGCAACATTTCTGGTATTAAATTTGGCTCCTCCTCTGGGGTAGCGAACGTGGTCGATTGCTATGACACGCCATCGACCAACCAATCTAGTTATCACTTACTTTCCATCGTCAGATAGATCCAAGTTATCAGAGATTGTAACCCATAGCCTATAATTTTTCTTTTGATCACTTCCAGGGTTGCTAAATCTTAATGTATGATCACACAACCTCCTTTAATAAAATTTGAGCAAAATCTGACCAGTTTGTTATATATCCATAGATTAAAATTTGTACCCAATCTGGATCCAACTTGGTTTTTGTCCAGATCACAGCCAAAGTCCGGAAATCCTTGTTTAGGTTATGTTGCTTTTTTATTGTCGTCTAATAGTACACAACTGTCAAAGCGTCATGAGATTAGTTCAACCAATCAGATTTGTCATTGATGGCTTTTCCAACAATATCTCTGCCAATCAAAGATAACGAGGTTAAATATATACGCGATGACATCATCAGAATGGAATGGTGTTCCAGTTCAAGACAATTGTCCATTCGGCATTAGATATATCAAGATTTTCACTATAAAAACACAGAAATTAGACGAATACCGCGAAGAAAGACTAAATTAAATACATCTTCTGATAAATCCAGCCACAAATTGACGTAAATAAGTTAAAATCTGCTGTACCAATCGCTCAAAGTTTGCTAAGCACGTGAGATACATGTACGGAGAAAACATGTACTGATAAGCGGGTCTGCCTAGACTAGGAACCGAGTACCCGTTTGCTTCTAGCCATAGGACTCGTCGAAAGAACTGGGGAACCGCGGTTGGAATTGATGGCACGTTTAATTTATCTAAAAATTTTCAAACGCTACCAAACGCGTAGGGCAAAAGGTTAAACCCGTCATTAAAAAGGTCAAACCCGTAGTGTCAAAATTTCAACCCATCAAGATAAAATTCAAGATGCGTATTGAGATTTTAGCAAACGCGTTATGTCTAAGTAAATCACTACGAGAAAATGACGAGAAAATGACGCCATATAGATGCGTTTTAAACGAGCTTTAGGATGCGTTTAAGTAAAGCTAACTAAGATCTGTACTGTAGCCGAGCATAACACATTGTTGTTGCTTCACTCGGGAAACAGGCCGAGGAGATGAGCAATCGCCGCAATCCCTCTACGTAGCAATAACATACATGTAGCTAGATGATAAATAGTACCTTAATAAACCCGTGAAAGTTAACATTATAAATAGTCAGGGAGCTAGTTTCACTATATTTCATGAACCAGACATTGTTTTATTAATTTAAAAGTCAAAGTAAGATATTGCTTTATTGCTTTTAAAAGCGGCACCGCGAATACGTGTACATTTTGCGTTCCGCCATTGTTGATCGTGAGTCGCTCAGACTGGTTAAAATAAATCACGTCATCAATTCGTTATGAATGACGAGACACGTGATCAAAATTTTACTACAATAGTAATTTTCACTCATTCATGATGTCAGATGTCCAGCAAGCCAATCAAATTACGGCTACGCTTTTCCGAGAATCTACGACTGCGCATAATTATCGATCGGCGAGACAGTCGCTTGAGGCATTTTTCATTAGTGGTGAATTTAGGCAGTGAATAAGTAATCGGGTTCGTTTTGTTCTGTAAGTATGGAATGTTTACGTTACTGCCAATTATTCAACATTAAATGAGGCCTCCCCCTAAAATCGTGACAGGAATTTCGCGAATATTTAGGGTAGCCTGGCAAAATATAATTGCATAATGTGTGTATACCCGAGTAATCGGTTGCCCTTCTTGGTCGACTCGCATAATGTCGTTATACCAGCGCGGCGTAATTATGAACGCGTTTCACGTTATCAAATTTCAAACGACTTGTCTAACCAATATCATAAATGCGTTGTGTAATAAGTTCTGATGCGTTGTCAAACTGTTTCCAACACATTTGTTTTACTTTCATACCGCGTTGTTTTACCGTTCACCATCCATTATTTTAAAATAGACCCGCTATGTACGTGTCATGCACGCGTTGCAGACGCATTTTATATTAAGTTAACTCTTGAGCTGTATTGCACCTAAAACTGGATTCCTCCATTCGCTTTGCTCGATGACACAGCACCTCAGATTTGGAATGTGAGTGACTTTTCGAAAAAATGTGTTTCTATTAGATAGAACTACATATACACAGGTGCATTTAAAACTGAATATTTCTCAGCAAGGGTTTTTACATGATAACTTTAACCCTTAAGTTCCAGTGGCTCAATATCAAGACAACTACAGTATATACAGGAATGCTGCTGGCTATTTTGAAACTATCTGCCTGAAAGCTTTTGATGCCATAGGCAGCAACAGCTCCCAGTAAAATCATTCAACAGAATATTCCTTTATTGTCCAAGAACTTGCAATTCTCACCTGGAAGAGGAGGAGTATTTGAACAGACTGGAATCTTCTTAATAACAAGATCATCACAGAGTTCTACCCGCATAGCTTATTTAAAATTGGTCAGTCTAAAATGAGGTTATTGAGTTTCCTAGAAATACAAACTGGTCAATCAGATTTTTGCAGAGGCTCTGAAACGTACCATCAAAGATCCCCTCCAAGCAAATTTGATTTAAATCAGCAGTGGTTAATAACTAGGTATTTAAAATGATTTTCGAAAAACAAAAATGATCACCAAAATATTGATCACTCAGATGTACGCAGAGGTCCAGATGCGCTTCATCTAAGTTGGGTTAAAATCTGTCTATCAGTTAATAAGTAGTTTTAAGCCATTTCCCAAAATTTTGGGAAAATCCAAGATAGCTCCCAAAATAATTGACCAATTAAATTTCTAAAGCCTAAGACATTAGGATATTTTTAGCTATGTTTGAGTCAAAAATCAGCCCAGTGGTTAATGAGGATTAGTCTTTTAATGAACAAGTTGACTGATGATAAACAGATTATGGATAACTGAGGAACGCTCGCCATGCCACTTCAGGCAAGGCGACCAAATAATCAGGTTTCAGCTAAACTATTTTCAAAACAGTCAGTAATTCTATAATTCATGAAGTGTGAAGAGCCCACCCTGTTAAGATACCCCGGTGCCGCTGTGGAGGGAAAACTACTTATCAAGTAAAGCGCTTACCAGGTGCCTCTCTGTAGCATGTAGCATAAAACTACTTATCAAGTAAAGCGCTTACCAGGTGCCTCTCTGTAGCATGTAGCATAAAACTACTTACCCTGTAAAGACTCCTGGTGCCTCTCTTTGGAGCGAGTTCATGCCTTGTTGTATCTGCATGATCGCTTGTAATGCTTGAGGGTTCGTCATTAAACCTTGTATCTCCGGGTTCTGCATCTGTAAAAGAATTCAGAAAGACATATGCAAGACGCTTAGTTGTGATATATATATATGTAGGAAGCATTTTGTTTGACAGATAGACAGAGTGGTTACATGACACACACATGGAATGTTGGACAGACAAACAGAAACAGTAGATGGAAAGACACAGAAAGCGACTTATGCTACATATATATTGCACGTCACATTTTTGGTGAATCACCTAAGACCTACATGTAGATAGCATGTTGAGACTATGCACCACATGGATCTTATAATCTTTTAGAAGTAATCAAAATCTAAGACAACCAGCAGCCAAACCATACCTAATACAATATATACAATGACTTAAGACTCATAGGAATATTACACATGTAGGTAATTATGTGGCATTATAGAAAATGTAATTAACCCTTTAATGGTCAAATTTGGTCAAGAAAATTTAAATATCTGCCGATTGAATGTCCATTTACAGGACAAAAGAATATAATTTTTGAAAAATTATCACTGAAATGACTGGCTCGGTTATCGAGCCAATTTCAGTGGTAAATCTTCAAAAAATGTTATTCTCTTGGCCAATAAATGGAAATTCCACAAGACCATAACAGAGGTCGGTTTTGGCCGGCATGCTCATTAAAGGGTTAATGCATTTTTCACACAACATGAGACTCATTCAATCCACGACAGGTTTCATCAAAATCGGTCATGGAAATTGCTGGCCGTGGAGTGGATTACTTTAATAACGTATGAATAATTCCTTAATTGACCAGTATATAAGTTATATATCATGAAGAAGCAGAAATCTTACTTCAGTAATCATGGATGCGATGTATTGACACCAAAAAGAATGACATTAGTATTCATTCTGATCATTCTTAACCTTTTAACCCTCGAATTTGTTTAAGAAAATTTAAATTTTCTCATAGAAAAATGTCCGTTTGTAGACCAAGAGTTGACAATTTTTTTTAATCTAACACTGGAAGGACTGGCTCGGTTATCGAGCCAGTCATTAGTGACAAATTTTCAAAATTTGTCTTCTCTTGGTCTGCAAATGGACATTTCTCAAGACCACTACAGAAGCCATTTTTTTACTGATAAGGGTGTTAATGGGTTAAGCAACTTTCTCAATGAGTCGTCATGACAGAAAGGTACTGGGTAGAATTCTGTCAAATATAAAAGCTCAACACCCCAATTTCAAAGCAAACATACAGGAATAATATTGAATCTATTAAAACAAATTTGGCCAGAAGCTGCTGCTAATAAAGTCAGCAACAACATCAAAGCACATTATTTTCAAAATATACAACAGAATATTTCTTAGCATTTAGTAAGAATTTACTTCTGGTTTGTTGAGTTTAAAGGGTTGATAGAAGTTCATAGAAAATACCTGCTTGGGCCACAATATGGTACCACAGTGTCATCATTGCTTAATTTATCTGTCGCAAAGAACTGCCCAGTCTCTGATATGAATTGAGCTAGTTTCTAAATAATATGAAGAGAGCTAGTTTCTATTTTATATAGTCTGCCCAAGGTGTAACATTTACCTGCTGCATCAATGTGGGCAGATACTGTCGAAAATGCTCTTGCAACTGTGGGTTGCCAGCAAACATAGGGTTGCTTCCAAGGATCTGTAAAATAAAGATAGCATGCTATTTTACAAAGGTGTATTAGAACAAATATATCATAATAAAATACACACTCCAATAACACCATGCAGAAATATCCGGGGGAAATGTGTGCAGATTATATAAACAATAGCCATCAAGTGAAGCTCTTACTTCACATACAAAATGTTAATGCCCTGAGCCACACCTGGCAATGTGATGGGACAACAAATTAACTTATACCATACCCAAATCAAAGTGTGTTATCAGAGCTATTTAATTTTGTACATACAGTACAGCTTATAAATAGGTTAGAATGTTAGTTAGTTAAAAATGTTCTGTATGTTGAACATAACTGAATTCCAATTACGTTCAACAGTGCATTTTATTTTGTTTTGTGAACAATTTAAGTAACTTCTGAGCTGTTCTCTAACAAGGGCATGGTATGGGCACATTCACATTTAAGCAAACACACTGTATGTCCTATATACACCCGTGACATAGTTTATAGGACCAGATAATCAGCAACTCTTCACAGCAATATCCTAACATACATTTACCCGCATCTCCAGATGCAAGGGTTGATGTGAGCATGGAAAGCTTCTTGTTCTTAAAACACTTTTAGTAACTGTAATTCTACTGGGCAGATCTTGTCCAAATGTGGGTAGTAGCTTGCCCATGTTGGCCCAGAGATATTACAATTTTGGGGTCAAAAGCCAAAACACAACAGCAACAGCTTTCAGCAAAATTGTTTTCAAAATGGACACTTTTGGCGTATTTTGCAATAAATCCAGTGCTACTGATGCAATCATCTGGAGCAATCGTCTAACGACTTGCGTGAATGTTTGCCCATGGGGTTCCAAAGATGTGTGCCAAAAAAGCTCAAATGCAACAGCAACATTGTTTCCAAAATGGGCACTTTTGACCTCATGGCAGCCCGATTGAAAAATATATCGCTGATGCAGGTATTAGACAGATTGTCCTTGTTCTTCAATAAAGAAGAGATTTAATAGGAGCTGCTGTCATGGCTGCATGCAAAAACAGTGGCCATTTTGAAAAGTTGCTAAAAAAAAATGTTATCAGCGAATATGGTTAAAATTTATCTACGGTGCCATGCTAGACATATAAGTAATGGTCAAAATTGGTCAAGAAAATTAAGGTTTTTGCTTAGTGAATTTCCATTTACAAGTCAAGACTAGTTTGAAATGACTGGCTCGTAAATCAAGCCAGTCATTCCAGTCGTAAAGATTTAAAAAATACTCTTCTTTTGCCCTACAGAAGGACATTCCTCAGCACCTTGGCAGAGGTCAGTTTGGTCTAGCTTGAGCAGTAAAGGTTTAATAGACATCGGATGCTAACCTTTACCACGTTGATGTCAGAAATCTTCTTGTTCAATAGAATAAATGCTAACGTAGATTTTTGAAGCATTGTTGCAACATAGCTCCCAAAAGGAGCATCAGTTATCATACTAACGGGAACTGAATCTAGGAATCTAACAGTTTAGATGTCTACAGGTTAAGTGGGTAGAAACTATCAAACCTGTTGTGCAAGTTCAGGATTAGCTGTCAATGATTGGAGCATGGATTGCATGTAAGGAGCCTGCATCATGTTTTCCATAAGCTGTGGATTCTGAGACATCTGTGTCATTAATGACTGCATTCCCGGTGTTTGAAACATGCCTATTAAACATACACACACAAAAAATATCATGCATAGCACAAATACTTTTAAAAATACCCAACTTTGAACAGCAAACAAAACATTATATTTCAAAACACAAATCCCTCAGTGCTTGTCAGATACCATGCACAGTGGTGAGTCAGATATTCAGTAAATGCACATAAATCACCGATGAATTTCCTATATATCATTTTCAAGGCAACAATACAGGAAAACCGTTAAATATTTTGAAATTAATTTGACTGGAGGTTATTGCTGCAGCAAAAAATTTGTTGCAGCATTGGCTTCTAAGGCAGCAATGGCTTCCCAGTTAAATTAATTTCAAAATATTCAACAGATTAAGTATATCGGTGAGAGTTAATGATCAAACTAGGCAAAAATGTCTTCTATATGTACCATGGCCTTGAGACAAGTTCATTTGCATATGTTATAAAACATATCAATGCAAATATATAGTCAATTCAAATCACAGATGTTCAGAAATATTCTTTTCCTGGACATGTGAGAACATGTATTCTCCTTCTTTTTTGTGTTTACTATTAGGCATATATACAATGAACTTTAAACTTTTTCTATGAATATTATTGAAGTCATATATCACAAGAAAGCTAAGATAATCGTCTAATTCTATAAATTTATGTATAACTTTTTGGATTTTTGTACACTTTCATCCTGCGAATTATCATTTTAATATACACCCTATTGTCATCTTCATTTAATAAATCTAGGTGTAATGGTGTATCTTCTATATGCAAATGACTCGATGAACATTTTCCAAAAATAAACAAACTAATACATAAATGTTTAGAGCATTGGGTGAGCTTTACCAAGCTGTATGATGTTAATAATATTGTGATTGTAGTTTATCAGAGGAACTGTTAAACGTGTAAGGTCTTTTACTGCAATAATAACTCAATGTGTTCCAGCTATTCGCCTAGCGCTTTGCCAGCCAGTAAACATACCCTGATAATGGAGTTAGTGGAATCCGTGCATAATGAGGGAAAGATGTATTGAGATTAGATACACTGCAAAAAAATATGTAAAAATTCTGAAGATAATTTGACTGGAAGCCATTGCGGCATTAGGCAGCAGCAGCTCCCATTCAAATTATTTTCAAAATATTTAAAATTCTTATTATTCGAGTTCCATGAAATCGATATACTCGATCTTCAGGATCGAATAATAACAAAGGACAACTACAGTTCTCTGCCAGAAATACATTCAGTTTTACTTCCTTAATCCTTTGCTGCCTGTAATGGCTCACGCCTCCTGGCTAACTCCAGATTGTAATGGCTCATGCCTCCTGGCCAACTCCAGATTGCAATGGCTCACGCCTCCTGGCTAACTCCAGATTGCAATGGCTCACGCCTCCTGGCTAACTCCAGATTGTAATGGCTCACGCCTCCTGGCTAACTCCAGATTGTAATGGCTCACGCCCCCTGGCTAACTCCAGATTGTAATGGCTCACGCCCCCTGGCTAACTCCAGATTGCAATGGCTCACGCCTCCTGGCTAACTCCAGATTGCAATGGCTCACGCCTCCTGGCTAACTCCAGATTGTAATGGCTCACGCCTCCTGGCTAACTCCAGATTGTAATGGCTCACGCCTCCTGGCTAACTCCAGATTGTAATGGCTCACGCCCCCTGGCTAACTCCAGATTGTAATGGCTCACGCCCCCTGGCTAACTCCAGATTGCAATGGCTCACGCCTCCTGGCTAACTCCAGATTGCAATGGCTCACGCCTCCTGGCTAACTCCAGATTGTAATGGCTCACGCCTCCTGGCTAACTCCAGATTGTAATGGCTCACGCCTCCTGGCTAACTCCCGATTGTAATGGCTCACGCCTCCTGGCTAACTCCAGATTGCAATGGCTCACGCCTCCTGGCTAACTCCAGATTGCAATGGCTCACGCCTCCTGGCTAACTCCAGATTGCAATGGCTCACGCCTCCTGGCTAACTCCAGATTGCAATGGCTCACGCCTCCTGGCTAACTCCAGATTGTAATGGCTCACGCCTCCTGGCTAACTCCAGATTGTAATGGCTCACGCCCCCTGGCTAACTCCAGATTGTAATGGCTCACGCCTCCTGGCTAACTCCAGATTGCAATGGCTCACGCCTCCTGGCTAACTCCAGATTGCAATGGCTCACGCCTCCTGGCTAACTCCAGATTGTAATGGCTCACGCCTCCTGGCTAACTCCAGATTGTAATGGCTCACGCCTCCTGGCTAACTCCCGATTGCAATGGCTCACGCCTCCTGGCTAACTCCAGATTGCAATGGCTCACGCCTCCTGGCTAACTCCAGATTGCAATGGCTCACGCCTCCTGGCTAACTCCAGATTGTAATGGCTCACGCCTCCTGGCTAACTCCAGATTGCAATGGCTCACGCCTCCTGGCTAACTCCCGATTGTAATGGCTCACGCCTCCTGGCTAACTCCAGATTGTAATGGCTCACGCATCCTGGCTAACTCCAGATTGTAATGGCTCACGCCTCCTGGCTAACTCCAGATTGCAATGGCTCACGCCTCCTGGCTAACTCCAGATTGTAATGGCTCACGCCTCCTGGCTAACTCCAGATTGTAATGGCTCACGCCTCCTGGCTAACTCCCGATTGTAATGGCTCACGCCTCCTGGCTAACTCCCGATTGTAATGGCTCACGCCTCCTGGCTAACTCCAGATTGTAATGGCTCACGCCTCCTGGCTAACTCCCGATTGTAATGGCTCACGCCTCCTGGCTAACTCCCGATTGTAATGGCTCACGCCTCCTGGCTAACTCCAGATTGTAATGGCTCACGCCTCCTGGCTAACTCCAGATTGTAATGGCTCACGCCTCCTGGCTAACTCCAGATTGTAATGGCTCACGCCTCCTGGCTAACTCCAGATTGTAATGGCTCACGCCTCCTGGCTAACTCTAGATTGTAATGGCTCACGCCCCCTGGCTAACTCCAGATTGTAATGGCTCACGCCTCCTGGCTAACGCCAGATTGTAATGGCTCACGCCTCCTGGCTAACTCCAGATTGTAATGGCTCACGCCTCCTGGCTAACTCCCGATTGTAATGGCTCACGCCTCCTGGCTAACTCCAGATTGCAATGGCTCACGCCTCCTGGCTAACTCCAGATTGCAATGGCTCACGCCTCCTGGCTAACTCCAGATTGTAATGGCTCATGCCTCCTGGCTAACTCCAGATTGTAATGGCTCACGCCTCCTGGCTAACTCCCGATTGTAATGGCTCACGCATCCTGGCTAACTCCAGATTGTAATGGCTCACGCCTCCTGGCTAACTCCAGATTGCAATGGCTCACGCCTCCTGGCTAACTCCAGATTGTAATGGCTCACGCCTCCTGGCTAACTCCAGATTGTAATGGCTCACGCCTCCTGGCTAACTCCCGATTGTAATGGCTCACGCCTCCTGGCTAACTCCCGATTGTAATGGCTCATGCCTCCTGGCTAACTCCAGATTGTAATGGCTCACGCCTCCTGGCTAACTCCAGATTGTAATGGCTCACGCCTCCTGGCTAACTCCAGATTGTAATGGCTCACGCCTCCTGGCTAACTCCAGATTGTAATGGCTCACGCCTCCTGGCTAACTCCCGATTGTAATGGCTCACGCCTCCTGGCTAACTCCAGATTGTAATGGCTCACGCCTCCTGGCTAACTCCAGATTGTAATGGCTCACGCCTCCTGGCTAACTCCAGATTGTAATGGCTCACGCCTCCTGGCTAACTCCAGATTGGCTCACGCCTCCTGGCTAACTCCAGATTGTAATGGCTCACGCCTCCTGGCTAACTCTAGATTGTAATGGCTCACGCCCCCTGGCTAACTCCAGATTGTAATGGCTCACGCCTCCTGGCTAACTCCAGATTGTAATGGCTCACGCCTCCTGGCTAACTCCAGATTGTAATGGCTCACGCCTCCTGGCTAACCTCGTCACAGTGCGCATGGAGATTTAATTTATAATCTCATAGCAGTGTCGGATACAACATTGGTAAAGTATGTTGCTGCCTGAGCCCTTAGTCTGAAGTGAGCACAGACATGATTTCATTTATTTCAACCCAAAAAATTGTTCATGCTTTGAGAAAAATATCAAATTTATGGAGTTTTGAAAATTAATTTAGTCCACGCAGAACATTTCATAAATGTATTCAGGCATGAGAGTTAAAAATAGGATTTTTCTTTTCTAGTAGAGTGAGAAAACTATGACAAGGTCAGACGAATATCCAAAATGCAGGAAGCATTAGGACCACTGCGAGGGCTGTTCAAAGCAAACAACAGTCAGCAATAGAGGAATCTGACCTGTCACTCAAGTATCTCACTTCAAGATCAAATACGTTACATATTAGCTGATGGCACAATCAAAATAATGAAGCTCTGTCACAAAAATCAGTCTGTCACAAACGTGTACAATTCTCTTTGTCTTTGATGAAGTTACAATTTACCCCTTACCACACTGGTCAGTTTCTTAAATTTTCAAATTAAATTAAAAGATGAACTAGTGTACATTTTTCAACAAATTTGGTGGAAGATGGTGCTGTCAAAGACAGCAACATCATCCACCAAAATTCTTTAAAAATGTACACCAGATTCTTTGCTATTGGCATGGTAAAAGATAGAATATTGACATCAGAGTGCTAAGGGTTAAACATTCTCTTGAATATTTTGAAACTAGTTCAACTGGGCCAGTCAAGTCAGTTTCAAAATATTTAGCAGCTTATCTGTGCAGTTACCTTGAAATTTAGGCTCTGATAATTCAGGTTTCAAAGTGATTCCAACACGCACAAAGAAGTGGGCGGGGCATAGTCAGAAATGGATCCCTCTACACGTATTACTACATGCTGTAATTTGAGAAATTATCTGTGCCAGTTTGCTATAACAGTAAGGTGACCAATCATACCAAATGGAGTGGCTGGTGTCGATGTAGTGCTGGTGCTACTGCTGTTGCTAGTGCTAGTGGTTGTATTCCCTAATTGTGTGCTGGATGTAGTGGTTTGTGGAGCCCATGGATTCGGCAATGGATCAACATTCTCTCTCCCTTGTTGAATATTTGCGCTATCTGAAAAACAATTCATATAATTCAAACGCATTTACATTTTCCTTTACTAATACGACAATGTACAACACAACTTATCCAGTTTGAATAAAACACACAGTTCTCTGCAAGTGGATTTCCAGTCAATTGTGCAGTTTTATGACTGCATAGGGAAGTGTATTACAAAGTTGGATACTATGCACAAATGAAGGCTTGATTTTTAATAAGCGGAATTTAGCACATAGGTCACAACTAATTTGATTACTACTTATCAATCTGCGTGTAAATTCACGTTATTATACCCGTTCAGGATATTACTTTTTATTCTTCACGATTTTCACACCGTATCTCCTCCTACAGTTTCAAGCCAATCAACTCCAAATTTGGTGAACTTACAGAAACCCCCTTATTCTTTATCTGTCCATGGGTTTTCGAGGATGGAGTCCTGAAGTTGTTTATTGATGTGGTGGGCACATGTCCCGGGTACGCCTTGGGTATCAAAAGTTACCAGTTTTCTTTTTGGCGGAAATGAACTCCCCTTCATCAGATTAGTTGAATGGACAATATTAGACAATAGCCTGTGACATCCTTTCATACTCCCATCACCCCTGGGTCACAGGCCCAGATGGAAGGGTACCCCTTGGACCTCAAAATGGCTGTCAGGTCACACATTTTGTTAAGAAAATACCAGTTTTGTTTTTGGCAGAAATAAAGTCCATATGGAAAATGTTTTTTGTGGAAATTTTTTTTAAATGGCTGCCGAAATATTTTTATACTTCGATCGACTTGAAATTTGGTACTTTTCTAGGTCCTCCATAAACTTGATTTGGTATCAAATTTCTATTGGACCTATCAAACGGTTTTCCAGATATCTGCATTTCGGTCCCCATAGGAATTGTTTTTTCCAGGAGCTTTTAACTGAATATTTGAAACTTGGTAGACATCTAGTACCAGGTGACATCATTATCAGCATAACTTCTCTACACGACATGCAGATTTACAGTTACATCAGTAAATGTGTTTTAGTTGATAGTTTTATGTATACTTACGCTAAATAAAACAAGAGGCCCAAAGGGCCTGTATCGCTCACATGGACCATACATGTAGGCATGTCAACTAGAATGTTCATTAACAATAAGTAGCACTCTAATGAGTTGAGCAGACTTGTAACAAGAAAACAGAGGCCATGTTTCTTTATGTATCAACTTTTCTTGAACAAACTTTAATGGCCCTTAGTCATCAATATCATGTTCCAAATTTCGGCCCGATCACCAGCAGTTCTGGAGTTGTTTTCTCGAAAACTAGGTCATCCAAGATGGCCGCCGAATGATTCGGCTGCTCACGTTCACAAGTGAACAAATTTGGTTCAGCGCTTGCCCTAGATGATATTTCATGAGTTCTGAATCGATCCCTCAAACGGTTTCGGAGATTTTTAAAGAAATTTCTAAAAATCGGCCAAGATCCAAGATGGCCGCCGGCCCAATTGGCCGATTGACTTCGTTTGAACAAACTTGAATCTCTATGCCCTAAGGATGCTTCCTAGCAAATATAATTGAAATTGTCCCAGTAGTTATCGAGAAGACATTTTAAATTTCCCATTGCTTTAGTATAGGAGCTTTTGGCAAGAAAATGTTCCAAGATGGCCACCACACCGTTTATCCGACCATTTCGAAAATTGCAAATTTCAGATCAGAATACTAAAAAAACACCTAAAACCTATTTTGGCCTCAAAATCCATCAAATAAAAAAATCCAATAGGGTTGCAAAAAATACGCTATATCTTGATTGGCCCAGGGCGGCCATGTTTTTTGGCGGTTCAACTTCCCTTGAACAAACTTTAATGGTCCTTAGTCCCTAATCATATTTGCCAAATTTTGACCCGATCCGTTCAGCGGTTCTGGAGTTGTTTTCGCTAAAACTAGGTCAACCAAGATGGCCGCCAAACCATTTGACCAATTAAAATTTAACAAACTTGTTTCAGTTCTCGCCCGAGATCATATTTCATGGGGTTTGCATCAATCCCACAAGCGGTTTCGGAGATTTTCAAAGATATTTCTAAAAATCGGACGAAATCCAAGATGGTCGATGGCCCAATTGGCCGATCAGCTTTGTTTGAACAAACTTGAATCTCTATGCCCTAAGGATGCTTCCTGCCAAATATAATTGAAATTGTCCCAGGAGTTCTTGAGAAGACATTTTAAGTTTCCCATTGCTTTAGTATGGGAGCTTATGGCAGGAAAATGATCCAAGATGGCCACCAAACCGTTTATCTGACCCTTTTGAAAATTACAAATTTGAGATCAGAATATCGAAAAACACTTCAAACCAATTTCGGCCTCAAAATCCATCAAATAAAAAAATCCAGTATAACCACCAAAACACGCTATATTTTGATTGGCCCACAGCGGCCATGTTTTTTTAAGGTTCAACTTCCCTTGAACAACCTTTAATGGCCCTTAGTCCCTAACCACATCTGCCAAATTTCGACCCGATCCATTCAGCGGTTCTGGAGAAGTTGTTTCCGCTAAAACTAGGTCAACCAAGATGGCCGCCGAACCATTTGACCAATCAAGTTCCCTTGAACAAACTTGGTTCAGCTCTTGCCCTAGATCATATTTCACGAGGTTTGCATCAATCCCACAAGCGGTTTCAGAGAAGATTTTTAAAGACGTTTCCTAAAATCGGCCGAAATCCAAGATGGCCGTCGGCTAAATTGGCCGATCGGCTTCATTTGAACAAACTTGGATCCCTATGGCCTAAAGATGCTTCCTGCAAAATATAATTGAAATCGGCCCAGTGATTCTTGAGTTGTTTAAAGGAAAAGTTGATGGACAGACAACAGATGGACAGATGGATGGACAACTGACACACGACTGACAGTTGCCATGGTATAAAAATAGCAAACGAATCATGAATGAATTAGAATTTTACTAAGACGGTAAAGCACACTCATTCAGATTTTACCAGCTAAAAACAGGCATTCAATTGTTAGTCGCAACTGGTAACTAATATAAGGCTGTCTGTGCATCTGTCTGAAATTTTTGGTAACGCCACCTATGTCGCAAATATAGTACACTCACACATGTTCTTTATTTACACTGTAAAAAAATGAGATTTCAAAAAGTATAAACATTCACAGCTAAATCAGAAAACTTGTCAGTTATAAGTTCTTTTCAGCTGCATAAGCAAATTAATGTAAATAAGCTAAATTAATGAGTAAAACGTGAAGATGCACAATTACAGGCAACACTGTATTCCTGATACTAGTACAGGTTACATGTACAAGCTACAGCTGAAAACCAGCCCTGATTAGCAGCATTCAGCAAATCTGATGAATTAGCCATGCCCTAATGCTTTGCATAATAAGTTAATATAGATTTCAGAAAATCATGGCAAGCATAAAATAAAATGCAACCAGATTCTTTCTTACAAGATACTTTGGATCCGTCAATAATCTATGGTACATGTAGAACTAAAGAGTATGTTAATGATAGTTCACTGCCAACAACTGTCTATTTCGAAGGACTTTCATGTATCTCCCTAGGCCATATGACAAGCAGAACTTACTAACCTGTACTGTTTCATTGAAATCTAGCATTTATAGTAATTCTTAAGGATCGTGGCAACTCAAGATTTTTCAGACTTTTTAAAACCATCTTCAAGCATTGTTATTACAATTAGAGATCATGTAGGTTGTAAGGGACGCAGAATTGCCACACAATATTAATACTGAGGACAGAGCCCTGAATACAAGATATTTCACAAATATAATCAAGTCTGGATAGGCCCACAGATATATTTATATAATTGTTGTTGAAGGTCTTCCACAGAAGTGAAATTGAATCATTAATCAAATTCAAGTACCTTGTTCAAAACTAAGTTTTAAAAATCTTCAAAGGCAATTCAAGCCCTTCACGGTTCACTGCCAGACTGCTAACCAACGTAACTCTTTAATCGTCAATCCAGCCAAAGATGGCCTCTGCAGTGGTAAGAAGATAAAACGTTTTTTTTAATTTACCACTGGAATTCTTGGCTCGATAGCTGACCAAGTTATTCTACTGAAAAAGTTTTAAATTATCTTCACTGGCCTACAAATGGACATTTTGTATGTTATTAACTGATTGCTAGCCATACCTGTATCACCTACGAGTGAAGAAAATGGATTTGGTGCGAACCCTTCTCGTGTTGCATTCAACATCGGCTCTTGTATATCACGGTACATTCGCTGTAGGGCATTAAATCCACCAGGAATGCTCTGAAATGTATTAGACTTATATACAGATTAGTTCATTAAGGACATAAGCAATGGGAGTTATCTCTTGAACATGGACAACAGTCTCATACAGGTAAAGAAAAAATAATTTTGAAAGCGTTGCAATGTTATGACTATGAGAAGTCACCAGTCATATCTGTGCAATATTTTCAAAATTCACTCCAAACAATTGTCTGCTTCGAAGGACTTTGATGTATCTCCCTAGGCGCATATGACAAGCAGAACTTACTAACCTGTAGACTGTTCCATTGAAATTGTGCTGGGTTTAGCAGCAGAGATGGCCATGTGTACTCTCGAATCAAGTGTCACTATCATGAACATTATGTGAGCATTAATTTAACCCTTTAACCTTCAACTTTCTCATAGAAAATGTCAATGTGCAGAGCAAAAGAAGACTTTTTGAAAATTTACCACTGGAATGACTGGCTCATTTATCGAGGCAGTCATTCCAATGGTAAATTTTTAAAAATAGTCTTCTCTTGGTCTGCAAATGGACATTTCTCTAGACCATTGCGAAGCCACTTTTGGATGATATGAGTGATAAAGAGTTACGGACGTACAATGTAGCTAAAGATCTGGTATCTGAACATTAGCAGGGGCTAGAGTTCTGGCAAAGTGTGCCTATATCATAGTTCTCTGTACATGGGGTCCTTAGTTCAATTTGCTAATGTTCTGCTGCAGGACACAGATATTATTGAACTAAACTTTAGCCTGTGCCTAAGATTTTTTTTCATTTAACAACCGATGGAAAAACCTGGAAATGTCATCATATAAGAATCCTATATCATGTATGCGTACACCTCAAAAGGTATGCATGACTGAGTTATCATAACCCCACATAGTATACATGTATTACCTACGAAATAAAGATTGGACTTGAAATTAGCCAGTATAAGTCATTGGCCTGATAGCTGGTGACAAACAACATTATAATATCACTACTGGACTTTACTTGGAAGAACAAGCAATTACTTCTAGACCTGTAATAGAGAACCATGAGCTTGTATCTTTAGGTCCATTTTGTATGATGATATCTGGTATAATTTTGAAAACTTCATTACTGAATGCTGTTGCTGCCTAAGGCAATGACAGCATTCCACAAATTTGTTATCTTCTAGGGCTGTAACAATACATTTTGCCACGTTACGATATGTATCACGATACAATGGTCACGATATGATGTTTCATCTGAATCTGACCATTTTATGCCACTCTCCGTCTCTCAGTGCCGATAAACAAATAATTAACATATTCAGATGAAATTTAGTGAAAATGGTGCACTTGTGCATAACTTTAACTATATAACTTAAGTGACAACGTAACACATGATGGATGCCATAGGCATATTTTTCTGTATCGCGTGTGTATCGATTCGACAGGGCACGATACAATATGCGTATCGTGAGCATGTGTATCGCGATTCACCAATATATCGGTAAATCGTTACAGCCCTATTATCTTCAGCTGTTCACCAGTTTCCTGGCTGTCATCTACCAGCTCTTTAAAAAAAAAACAACATGTTTTTTGCTTTTGTTTTACTAATAACCACATTAAATTTATTATAGCATCTGGCTGGAAAATCAAATGATTACACGCAATAATAGACATGGCAATTTCTTACTAGGCTCGGTCTAGCCTTAACTTCAGGCATTGTGGAGGTACATGAAATGCACTAAGGGCATGTTGTTCTTACTGAACAGGTAAACGCATACCTCAAGATTACTCATAGCTCGGTCTTGACTTCTCATCAATTCCTGCATCATTGCGGGATTACGCGCCAGTTCTAGGGTCTGCAAAATTAAGTAATATTTCTACTGAGCAATGCTATTTGTCAGACATTTCTTTATAACAGTGTAATTATGGATATATTGCGTAAATGTACATGTATATTGGTTTTATTTAAACAGTCAGTTAATTTCCAATTTCATTAACCATTATCAGAGCACTGTCAAAATATTAATTACATGTATTAGTGTCAGCAGAAGACGTGTGTATATTTTGATAACAATCTTGCTGAAACCTGAGAGAGCTGTTTAGAGAACAGCTTACAGCAACATTGTTTCCAAAATGAACAGAAGCAGTCACAAGAATGGGGATTAAATTTAAAACCAAATTGTCAGTGCTCTAAGGGTTTATAATTAACCGTTAGTGGTCAAGTCAACCAAAACCAGCATCTGTAGTGTTGGTGCTTAGTGAATGTGCTTTTACAGGCCAAGAAAACACTATTTGAAAATTACCTCTTGAATGACTGGCTCAATAACTAAGACAGTTATTCCAGTGGGGCATTTTCAAGAATAATCTTTTGGCCTGTAAATGGACATACGTAACTAAGTTCGTCAGGAAAGCTTAATTCACGACGGACTAAGTCTTGTTGTACAAATTGTATGTCTTTACTATTTAATGAACATGCTGTTGAACATTTTGAAACTAATTTGATTGGGCGCTGTTGCTGTCATAAACAGCGAAAAGCACTGCTGAGTCAAATTAGTTTCAACATATTCAGAGGCTTACATGCATGGTTTTCTGGAAATTGAGATTCAGGGAGTGCAGGGGTCGATCGATCACAACACAGGCAAAGCTTGGGTGGAGCATAGCTAAAACTGAAATCCTCCATTGGTTAATGCTTAACAGCATAGTTTGAAGCCTTGCATGCGCATAGTTCATAAAACCATGCTCTGCCTTAGACAGTAACACAGAACACATTTATAAGAACGAAAGATCTTTACGGATAAAAGATTAAATAGTTACCCAGGATGCAACAGCAGATTTCAGTGAATTAAGGATATACAAAGTGAAATAAATTGTATACAATACCTGTCGCATTAGTTCAGGATTATTCAGCATGTGTGTGATTTCTGGGTTCCGCTGAAAGAAGAAAGAATATGTTCTACAATGTCGAGCACGAAAACAAATACGTCCATTTCATTCACATGGAAGGATCCAGTCTTTTCTAGCCTTTCCCAGCACATTTTTTACACTTGTTGGAATCAATTTTTAAACATGTACTTTGAAACCTGGAGCTCGTTCCGTAAGGAAAACTTAACAGAGCGCTCTGCTAGAATAGCTCTGCAGAAACATGTTTCTCCTACGGAATGATACGTTTTGTTAGAGCACTCTGCTATTTCGTGAACCATGTTTGGAGGTGACTCATGAAAAACAAAACCTGTTTTTAATCTGCGACGTAATTGCATGTGAAACGCAATACGTCACAGAGGCATGTATTACATCATAAGTCTGTCACGCAAAGGATGCTAGGATAGCATTTTCTTAGCAAACATTATCGCTATGTATTGAATAGTTTTGTTACCGAACGCGCTAACAGAGCAAGAAACCTATTGAAACTTTTTTTTGCACCTCCTATGGAACACATGGCTGGATTCATAGCCAGCAACAGCTCCCTATCAAATTATACAGCAGAATGTTTATTAAACCTTTAACACTAAAATTTGTTCCAGAAAATTTCAATTTTCTCATAGAAAATGTCTGTTTACAGACCAAGACCATTTTGGAAAATTTTACCACTGGAATGACTGACTCGGTTATCAATTTTCAAAAATAGCCTTCTCTTGGTCTGCAAATCGACATTTTTCTTGACCACTACAGAAGGCGTTTTTGACCAGCTTGCGTCTTAAAGGGTTAAATTGTAAATTCATCAGACATACAATTTGTACACTATTGACCGATTGTGAATCTCATCATAGGCAGCTACAGCCACCAGTCAAGTTAGTTTCAAAATATTCTGATTCAGCAGCTTACCTGTATAGCTTTCTGGAAATTGATAGTCAGGGAGTTAAGAGATCGATCGATCCCAACAAGAGCGAGGTGTGGGTAGAGCTTAGATAAAAATAGGTGGGGAATAGCTAAATTTGGAAGGTCCATTTATCATAAACTCAGATATTTGAGTAAAAGTGGATCCCTCCATTGGACCAGGTTACAATGTTTTCCTGGTGAGACTAGGTTGGCACTTGGTTTTGACTTTTGAAATAGAGACCCTACCTAAACACATTAAATCTACAAATTTCACAATGCTTAAACAGACAATTTTTAAAGCAGTCATCAGAAAATCATGATGGACATCACATTGGATTAGTCTCAAGAGTTCAACTCAACATGTATATATTAGGTTTCCATGCAATCTGACAAATGTGTGCAGGGTTATATAAACACCACATCTCCTACATTGTAACTCAAAGTGTATATCATTGGAGAAATATATTCAGGATACCTTTATAATAAAGTTCCTATTTCCAAGACCATATTAATTTATACCAAGACATCCACCATAAAACACATTTCAAACGCAGGACCTGTAGCAAAAACTAATGTATATTACATTACCTGTACTGCAACTCCAGTCGAGATACATGCTGCATCACGTATCAGTAACAATTCTAAGGCCACCAATGACAACAAGCAGGTTAATGTTGTGGACGTATGGGTTTTATAAGTATTTTATATACAGGTATGGGCCACGTACTGCTTTCCGAAAACAGATCTAAATACCAGATGGAAATAACTAACCAATTTGGCTGTAGAAGCACTTGTAATAAGAATACTGGCAAAGGACTACACAGTACTGGTAACTAACCTCCATAAGATCACGCATCTGCGGGTTATTCATGATGAATCCCCGCATCACCTCTGGATTTGATAACATCTGCTGGACAAGTGGATTATCCATCATCTGTCGTAGCATATCTGGGTTATTCAGCATCTAAAGTGATGACACACAAACAATGGTTATTTACAACAGGTGCTCTGAAAGAACTATGATTAGGCAATCCTTAAAAGATTTTTTGGTTGTCCTCTCCCGATCCTGATGGTTGGAGTAAGGTAGGTAGGTATGGAAATTCTTTTTTTTTTACCTGCTGAAATATAACATTATTAAATTGAATTTAATGAACAAAACTTGAAATTTTTTATTTGAACTTGAAACAGAAACCATAAACCAAACAGTTTCTAAAGGTTATATGAGGCCATTTTGATGAATGGAGTCAATTAAATCTTCCAATGAACTTACATCAGAAAATTAAAAAAATTCTTCACAGGAAACTACAAAAAAAGGTTTTATTTGTGGTTGGGCGGGAGAGAACAACCAAACTATTATTTAAGGATGGCCTAATTTTGGCCCATAACATATTCACCATAGTAACTGTGTTGTATTAACCTTTTAATGGTCCAGATTTGTCAATCAAATTAAAGTGTTTACATAATGAATGGCAATTTTCCGACCAAAGGAGACAGCTATATTTGAAGTTATCACTGGTATGACTGGCTCGAATATTTAGCCAGTCATTCCTGTGATAAATCTTTTTTAAATAGTCTTCACCTGGCCCGCAAAGGAAAATACAGGTCTCAAGACTACTGTCAGTTTCTTGGTATGCATGACCATTAAAGGGTTGACTGTCAACCTACATTTGTATCTTTTGTGACAACTTTCTGTTAGTTTGTGTGTTTTACACGTCTGACTCCACAAACTATTAATTCATCTCCCAGCAGGGCTTGAAAGTAGCTTCTTAGCAGTCACAATCCGACAACGACAAGTCAAATGAGTTGTAAATTCTCATAGCTCTATTCTCTATGCACCAGTCCAAATGTGAGATTCTGCAATTAACCCTTTCAACGAAAAATTCCCCATATCTCATTTTTAAGGCAACCATACAGAAAAACTGTTGAATATTTTGAAATTAATTTAACTGGAAGCTGTTGCTTCCTGTCACATTAATTTCAAAATATTCAACAGAATAAGTTTTAAATATTGTAAGGAATTTACTTTTTCAGGGATTTGTCGGTGAAAGGGTTAAACAGACATTGTTCAGACCCTTCCATTTAATGATCAAATTTTATCAAGAAAATTTAATTTTTCTCAGAAAATGTTCAACTGCAGACCAATGGTAAATTCATTTAAGTAACCTCTTCAAAATGGACACTTTTGATGCATATTTCATTAACTCTGGTTCTACAGGAGTGATCTCAAAATCTGGGTAGATGCTTGTCTGTGGGACCCTGAAGATGTGTGCCAATTTGGAGTTAAGAGCAATAGTTTTCAGCAACTTTGTTTCCAAAATAGACATTTTTTGCCTCACCGCGGCCCCGTTGAAAAATATATCAACGATGCTGGTATTGGACAAATTTGTCCTTGCTTAATTTACCATTGGAATGACTGGCTTGGTATAAATAGAGTGAATCATTGCAGTGGTAGATTTGTGTAAATTGTCATCTCTTGTCCTGTAACTAGACATTCACCCAGCAAAATGTTTGATATTCTTGACCACTCTTGACCATTGAAGGATTACATCTAATCCTCTTTTACAAAGGTAGAAGTATGCAAAGTCTGACCAAAGATGGTAAATGGTCATTGTAAAATAAACTTTCAACGGAAACATTTTTTTCTAAAGGTTAGTTCTTGATACTATGGGTTGAGAAAATGTTATCTTTTTAACCCTTTAATGGTTAAGCCGGCCAGAATCTGCCTCTGCAGCCGTCTTGAGGAATGACCATTTGCAGGCCACGAGAAGACTATTTTTGACAATTTACCACAGGAATGCCAATCATTCCAGTGGTAAATTTTCAAAAATAGTCTCTTATCCGGCAAATGGACATTAAATATGGAAATATTTTGATCTTCATGACCAAATTTGACCACTAAAGGGTTAAAACTATTTTCATCCACCATGTTTGCCAGCAGTATAAAAAATCATCCGCTTTTCTTTCTATGAGAATTGTTAATACTTACCAGATGTACTATTATGATAATGTCAATTATCTAGTCTAGCTCAAAATAAACAATTAAAACTCTGCACTCTCCATGGTCCTGCCCATACTGTGTCCGGGAATTACTATAGCCCCAGGTACCGAGTCAATTCCCAATCACAGTCAGATTCGTTTTATATTTGTATTGACAAACAGCGAAAGCAGCTCAGCCTCACCTTAGCGGTACATCTGGTAAGCGGATGCTTTTTTTTATTCTACTTCGAATAATACTTACCAGATGTACTATTATGATAAACTCCGGATTCAACAACCAAGAAACTCCGGTGGGAGGTGAGGCTCAAACCAGCTCTCATCTACCATCCGACAAAGAACGTTGTGAAGAGACTAGAACAATGGCATACACTTGGGTTCCGCCATCTGACTCATAAAGAGACACCCTTATAAAGGGCCGATGATGCTGCTAGTGTTCAGACTTGATGGGCATTTGCATGATCAATCTGCTTTCCTGTTGCGATTTTATGCGACATCTGAATAGCATCGACTATCCAACGAGAAATGGTGCAACCAAGAAAACTGACGTAACAGTTAACAGTTTAATATCTATAGATCTGATTGGTTCAAAGGGAGCATACCCTAAAACCTGTAGAACAAGAGATAGATTCCGTGCTGGGATAGGAATTGGCTGTCTAGGTCGCAAATTGCTCATTCCTTTACAAACATCATTTAAAGCGTCGTTCTCCACTCCTACAATGGCCAGACAGGGAACAACTGAAGCTAATGCAGACTTATATGCTGCTAGGGTTAACGGTACAAGTTTGTCAACTACGTATAAATGACAGATAAAATCTGCTACGAGTTGAACAGATGCAGAAAAGTGATTAATATCTCTTCCCTGGCACCATTCTGCAAATTTGTTGATTCTATAATTATATGTTTTGGTGGTTGACCCTCTTCTGGCTGAAGTGACAAACTTCGCTGCTTGCTCAGAAAAGCCACCCTCAATTGCACGCTGCTTGACAACATCCATGCAGTCAATTTGAACATTTCCGGTCTGTCGTGAAGACACAGACCCTTGTTCTGAGTGATTAGATCCCTTCGGTCTGGAAGAGGGATTGGATTGCAGACCAGAAGGTCCAGCAGATCCGTAAACCATGATCGGCCTGGCCATTGAGGGGCGATCAGTAGTACTTGGCATATCCCCTCTCTTATCTTTGCCAGAACACCTCGCAGGAGATTCTGTTCTAATAACCACCACTGAAGATGGAATATCAATGGTTCTTTTACTGGAATCCTCAGAGACCAGAATGACATTAAGTACATCTGAATCGGCCTGCACCTGAGTGCCGCATAAGGAACCACCTTCTCCAGAGATACTAGTAAACCCAGTATTCTGAGAAATTGACACGCCGTCAGATAGGCTCCTAGAGAAACTGACTCCAGTACTGCAATCAACCTCTTGACTCTGCTCTCAGCCGGAAAAGCTACACCATCCCCGAGATTGAAAAGAATTCCCAGATACACAAACTCCTGGGATGGAGTCAATTCCGATTTCTCTAGATTCACAATCCATCCTAGGTCCTTTACTAAGGCCAGGGCTACCTGAAGATTGTTGCGCAGAGTGACTGGATTCCCCGCCTTTAGCAGCCAGTCATCTATGTAAGTATGAACAGTTATGTTTCTCCTGCGAAGATAAGAAGTCATGGCGAGAACCACATTGATGAAGACCCTCGGGGCTGTGAGCGCATTGAATTCCCAAAAATTGTCTTGGAACGCAAAGCGAAGGTATTTCTGAAAAGGAATTGACATTGGAATATGAAAATATGAAAATATGCATCCTTCAGATCTATCAATACTGCCCACATGTCTTTTCTCAGCCCTGTCATCACCGCTGCTAGTCTCCATCTGAAATTTTGGTGAAAGAATGAATTTGTTCAGCGGTTTGAGGTTGAGAATCAGTCTCCAACCTCCGGTGTGTTTCGGAACGAGGAAAATTATCGAATAGAAGCCCAGGGAGGACTGATCGCGGACTACATGAATCGCATTCTTCTGCTGAAGATCTATGATTTCTGAGCAAAAGGCATCTAGATGATCGGATTCCCTTGGAACGGGAGTCCTTACTGGAGTCGATGTTAACGGAACTAACGATTGACGGAAGAGCCAGTCCGGTTCATAGCCGTTTCTTAGCCAATGACAGACTAAACAATATTGCATGACCTGTTCCCACTGGTTTGAGAACAGCTGAAGTCTGCCTCCGACGGTAGGATTCAGCACACAGCTCGCGGTCAATATGGGTGAAGATTCACTACTCCCTTCGTTCCTGGCGTCACCGGAACGGGTCTCGCCGGAAACCCATTAGGACCATTCCCCACGGCCACCTCGAGGCTTCTTGGAATATGATGGCCCGGGACCGCCGCCACGGATATCCTTACGGTAGCCACCACAACGCGAACCACCACCCTTCCTATCATATTCATAAGGCCTCTTATTAGAGGACTTGTATGAGATGAACGGCCAGGTCCCTGTGAACCGGATGCCCGATGCTCATGCCGATGCTGCTTGTAGGACTGCTGCGGCCGAGTCCTCTTCGTCGATTTCCACGACTTGCCGACCACTTCCTGCTCTGCGACCATTGACGCAACCTTGGAGAGCTTGTCGTGCCGACCCGCCAAACAAGCCCGGACCAATGAAGGGTGCAGAAGATAACACAGTCCCCCATCTCTGGTCCCGGTTCTACGCAATCGAGAACCATCCTCCTCCGCTCCGCCAATGATCTAGTGGCCAGGCAATCCTGGGATAAGCCCATGGTGTTCCGAATAACTCCGGGAGCAGCCTCTGGCACTTCACCCACCTTCCGCCACGCAGGTCAGCATACCCTGCATCATGGTACATCCGTGCGAGAGAGCAGCCATAGCCGCTCTCGCCGCATCCTCAATGAGAGTCAACTCATTGAAAGGATCTTTGTTAGCTTGGGAAACCAAGGGTCAGTCGATTTCTCAGCTAACGGCCTATTCAGCGCTTCTCTTTCCCTGACTGAAAGCCGAGGAACATGAGCATACTGATGATAGGCCTGCTCCGGAAAGCGGACCCTACTCCTTATCCCTTTGGGCAACGAATAATCCGGCTGAACCCGACGGTACACCGCAACTTCCAACATGTCAGATGTCTGGGTGTCCAAGGGAAGTCGGCATGGCCGAAGAGCCACTCAACAGAGCGCTAGCCGCAGGGTCTGACATCCGCTCCATCGTCGGATCGCGCCGAGATCCTTCAACCGATGACAACCCGAGATAGTCTGACATCCAGTCAAGACCTGCACCCATTCAGCTCAGGTGCAAAAGGATGATTCGTCCAATAATGGACTACCATTCTCATCCTCCTTCTCACCCTTGGATGAGCAGGCCACCGACGATCCATGCGGAGAGCTACGGACCAAACTTCCAATACGAAGCGGATCCGTGGCTCGAATATTTGCGGCTCCAGTATCTAGCGAATCGCCAGATACGGATTCACCGCAATCCATCGGCTCAAGCATGGGAGCCGGGACTACAGCCGATACTACGGCAGGAGATGGAACTCCGAGAGGAGCTGTCATAACCACCTCCGTGATGCCGACGGGAGCCGCAAAAGACGGCTTTAGTGGCAATCCGGACTGAGCGAAATCAGGGTGAAAGATGCCTGATGGAACGCCGACATCTCCACCCGGCTGACAAACCCGTACAAAACTTGTGCGTGACCCGTGGGAAGTACCGACATCTGCCACCTGAGAAAGCTCCGGCATGCCAGTCTTCTATCAGGAGGATATCTTCCTCCTCCGTCGTCAGTTCTTGAGCCAAAGCAAGAGGAAGGACAGGTGCTTGTCCCTCTGCAGAACTGGCTGGACCACCAATAGGTAATCTTGCACCAGCCTGCATTGTCGGGATCGTGGACAGGAATGACTCGAACATCGCCTTGAATTGGCCCGCCAAAACACCCAAGGCCGAGTCCATCCGCTCGTTCAGACGCTCTTCTAGACACTTGACCGATGCCTGATCCACTTTGGCCGCCTTGTCCCTCGCGATCCTCTCCAAACGTGCACGCTGATCACGATCGAATTCCGCCACCAACTTCGACGACCACTTCACACATACATCGCAAGGACTCGCAACCTTGCACTTTGCGCAGGCAACACAGTGATGGCCATTGATCTTCCGCTTCATGAAGCGCATGAAGCGGTTGCAGCGAGAGCATAATGTATCAGGAGGGGCTTTTCCTTGCCCCTTCACCTTCTGCGAACACAGAATAAGAATTAAAACGCTGCTATGATAAGATAATGATGAGCAACATGCACAATTTACTTGATTGTAATTCAAAAAATTGGTTACAAACATTAATTTTCTCTTAAACCAAAGATCATCACGAATTAGGCAGGAAATATTTTAACATTTTTTGAGTGAAAGTTTTATAAATGGCTTGATAATTAACTAACGTTAAAATAGCCAAGAAATAACGACCGATCGCTACATACACCCTCATCAATGAAGCGAGAGCTAAAGAACGGCCTAAAACAGAGTGCATAGACACGCCAAGCCAAAACAAAACATTAATCATGGCCGCCGCCATCTTGGCTATGGTGCATCCATCTTGGAAGGAACCGAGTCGCAAGAGAAATTAACTGAGTACCCGGATAAGATTAAACAGTTAACGGGTACTGGAGCGACACCAACAACGGCTACCATTTTAACACAGTGCCAATTTAAGGAAATTTCAAACAGTCATTACGGCACGAATGTATAAATTCTAGATTGATACAACCTGCCCCTGTGATGATTTTCCTTTCCCTTCCATGCTACAAGCAATGATTCACACAGAAACCGCTTAACTCTGTATAAAATTTAAAATTTTTAAGAGCTCAAAATACACGACTAACAAGGAGAGCAAAATAGACAAATCTGACTGTGATTGGGAATTGACTCGGTACCTGGGGCTATGGAAATTCCCGGACACAGTATGGGCAGGACCATGGAGAGTGTGGAGTTTTAATTGTTTATTTTGAGCTAGACTAGATAATAGACATTATCACAATAGTACATCTGCTAAGTATTATTCGAGGTAGAACCTGTGTGCTCAGCCTTACTTATATATATGAAATGAGTTTTCTTTCTCACCTCCGACTGCATCTGTTGTTGTACTTCCATAAAGTTTGCTGATCCCATCCCAAATCCGCTTAGCCCAGAGAGGCCACCGAGACTGCCCAAACCAAATGGAGTACTGGCAATATCAGGTTGACTCTGTGTAGCTGATTGCCCCGAGGATGGAGTAGACTGAAAGGAAGAAATATTGGAATTATACACGGTAATAGCTTTATTAGTGTTCTAACATGAAGTGAAAGGGGCAGGTTGCCTTACTTACCTATAAGAGGCAAACACGGCACTTTCTTGCTGGAAAATTAGTGGTTTTGCTCGAAAATTCAAATGAACTGTGTCTAGGGCCAGGTGCTCCAAAATCAGAAAGGTGGAGCACCCTTGCAAAAACTTCAAGCTAGAACACTGTATATAGAGTTGAACATCTTTAGTTCAAGTAGTTAAAAGCACTGTATATACCACATACCAACATGTACCATGCGCACATTTCTCTATTTACGAGTTTAATAATGATATTACGTAGCAATTTCGAAATTCGAGTCCAAAATTACAGATCCGCGAGTAGCAGACGGCAATGCCGAGTACTCACTCTAAATATTGAATCTACTCGCAAATTCCTGACATCACATGATTTGTAGACTTTCACAATAAATTTGTGTTATATTTTATGAAGAATTTTGGTGCAAAAACAATCATTATTACAGCACACACAATATTTATACAGTGCCACTTTATAATTTAAGAATTTAAAAATCCTTCCAAACCACTCACTGGATTCGCGAGTGCAAAAAAAAAAGTGCCACGCCCCCTAAAATCAATCAACCATAACTTCAAAACTAATTGGAATTCTGCAATGAAATTTTGCATGTAGGCATCATTTCCATATATGTGCATCTTGGTGAAATTTAATAAAAATCAGAGATGGTCACCTGGGGACCTCTAGGTGATTTGGCATGGAATGACCCTATACACAATATTTAGGCACACCCAATTAATAATTTCACTCCTGCGATGATGGATTTAAGGCATACATTAAGCATAGGCGTAATGTGGTAAGAATTTCAAATTATTTATTAATGTCAATATTTGGAAACATTTTATCAGACCAACATGCAGAGTTTGGGGGTAGGCTTGCATTAGGGTTTTTCCCATTTTCAGTGCTAAGAAAATCTAGAGACTGACATTGCTGCGTTTGGGGGGTAGGCTTCTATTAAGGCATAGGTCTCTAACAGGAGGAATACGGGGGGTCAAGTGATTCTGATATACTGATACCATAATCAGACTCGGAGCAGTCACAACTCACAATTGAAACATATATTGTTTTCACCTGGTGACTCATTACTGGGCCATAGGGCCTACTAGCCTGTGGTTCTATGAAGTCCGCTCCAGAACCGCAGCTCTCCTACAATTAGAATGTCTACTTGTCTAAGTTGTCAACATGTACTTTTGAAGTTAAAAAATGTATTACTAGAGACTCAGTACAGTCAATTAGTCTCTAGTAATACAAACAGTTTTTTCACGTCTAAGTGAGCCTCAAATACTCAATTCCTGCCACTTCCTGTCAGTAAAGGTATTTTGAAATACCTAATTAATACGAAGAATACTCAATTATAATCATCCCCTGTGAGTAAAATGCTCAAAAGACTGATTCTTATCTGGAGCTCTGGTTACTGCCAAAGATAGTCAAATTAATTTGAGAATATTTGACAGTTTTCCTGTACGGGTGACTTAAAAATGACATATGGGGAATTCATCGGTGAAAGGGTTAAACAATCCTATAAGTACATCTCTTTTAAAACTTTAACCCTTGAAATGACAGTTTCTCAATTTCAAGAAAACTACAATGCATACAGGAAAGCTGTTGAACATTTTGAAATTAATTTGACTGGAACCTGTTGCTGCAATAGGCAACAGTAGTTCCCAGTTAATTAACTTTTAAAAAATCAACAGATTTGTCATTACATAAAGAATTTGTAGTTCTTGGCCTGTATTTGTATAAAGGATAATGAGTAGTTTAAATCTTCTGTATCCATCAGTCATTGGGATCACTCCGAAATCCTAGAACATATAGAATGAGCACTATGGTCATGGTATAAGATGCCTTCAATCATAATTCTGTACACTAAATTTGAGATTATTATCTGTTAATGCAGAGAATTATGTACTTTACCTGTGATCTTTCTGCAGCCTGCTCTTGTGACTGAAATGCAAAAAAACAAAACAATACAAGCTAGTATTGCAACAAGACGAGCTCTTTGATCATTTTTAGCGTAATTAGCATGCAAATTTAGAATCCATTCTTCTACATGCATATAACAACCAAAAATGTGGTTGCCTTGCAACCATGAACCTGGACTTTACAATGAACTATGAAGCTTGACTTAAAATATATAATATAAATAGAAGGCTTATCAGTTATCAATACACTTATCAGTTCTCATGACATGCATGACCATAGACCTTATTCCCCCAAGTAAATGTTTCATCACCTCTCACTAGCATGTGTCCATGCATGGGTGCAGTATGAAAGACACAACATGAGATATGAAACTCCAAATTTATGTAAACATAAAATGTTATTGTTGAGAAAACCCATAATTTTTGTCATTATGACGTTGAGCATAACCTTTTGATGCCAAGGTGTCATTCCCTCATTTTAACCCTTTAACCCTTGAATTGGTCCAAGAAAATTTCAATTTTCTCATAGAAAGTGTCCATTTGCAGAGCAAGAAGAATATTTTTGAAAATTTACTACTGGAATCCCTGGCTCGGTTATCGAGCCAGTCATTCCAGTGGTAAATTTTCAAAGATATTCTTCTCTTAGTCTGCAAATGCCCATTTCTCAAGACCACTGCAGAAGCCGTTTTTGGCAGATATGAGTGTTAAAGGGTTAAAGAAGCATGTGTCCAAGTTTGGGTCCAGTATGATTAAGTAAATATGAGACATAAAGGTCGAAGCTGACCAAAACACAACGTTAATTTTAACAAAAGATACATTTGTTACCACGATCACAATGACCTTGACTTTTTGACCCCGAAGGACAACGTATCATGCCCTCTCATCATAAGGAAGCATGTGGCCAAGTTCGGGTCCAGTAGGAAACATGAGATATGAACTGATAAATTGAGCTAAATGCAAATTGTACGATGACACCTCTGCCCCAATCGCCATAGAGGGTAGGCTTGCACGATTACGTGATTAAATCGAAAATCGTGATTATGTATTAAATCGTGAATTTATATGATTAAAAATTAAATAATCGAATAATCGTTAATATTTTCTATTTCAATGCCTAATTTTCAATTACTTTTTAATGCGATCGGTCATGAAAAATTACATTTTGCTTAGTGAGTGTATGTCCATTGGCAGGGCAAGAGAAGACTATTTTTGAAAATGTATTACTGGAATTCCTGGCTCGAGAACACCATTGCAATTTTTGTCATTGACATTCTTTTGTTGTTATATCCTGGTAATTTGTATCCAAGCTGATTAATCGAGTAATCACGATTATTTTTTAATAATCGATCGCGATCACTCAACGCAATAATCGCACAAGCCTAATAGAGGGTATCACAATATAGCTAGTTTTACTTCGTAAAGTTGAGCTTAAAATAGACTTGACATTTCTCTTGGCCTGTAAATAAACATTTGCTTACAAAAGCAAAAATCTAAATCTTCTGTTGTAACTAGCATACATGTAAGTCGGGCTGGGCTGTCTGTTAAATTTTTTTTATTTCAGTCTAAGCCAACTAAACGTACCTTGCGACAATAGTTATAAAACTTGCCCATTAAAGGATCTAGACTTAATTCTAAGGCTGACTTACCCTGTTTGCTGATTTAACAACAAGATGTACTGTGAGGCCATCTTTAATACCATGCTGAGATAAAGTGTCAATGTCCTTTAGTATTTTCCCGGCGAATATAAGACACAGCTGTGCTTTAGGTGTGTTGAACTTCTCCGATATTGCATCTTTGAACTGCAAGAAATATAACTTCTATTTAAATATACCATTTCGAAGTAATATAAAATTAAACCCGTCATCATGGAAATCCAAGTATTTCTATTTTAAAGAAATAAGGGAGAGCTGCTAGACATTTTGAAACTAAATTGACTGGAAGTGGAAGCTACTACCTGCTAATGCACTAGAGTTAAATTTGTTTCAAAATATAGATACATGTATATACAGTACCGCTCAGTAATGAGTTAACGAAAATTGTGCCTAAATTGAGTCTAAAGCTCGAGTAAAATTTTGTGACACACATGTGCCATCGGTACTAAATGCGATTGGCTCCCTGTTGAAGAAATCACAAAGACGACTATAAAATTTCACTTTAATTTATGGAAAACGTAGTCAGGATTATGCAAACTACACACATGTGTACAGGGTGTGAAATTAATGGTACGGTACATCTAGTAAATTAAATTTTCGCTGAAAGGTTTTCACAGAAGTTACTTGTTTGTCTACATCTGGGTGCAGCCATTTGTAATATTCAAATCCTTGGCGCTACCGTAAGATATGAGATTTTCGCTAGCTGCCGCATTCTGTGACACATGGTAGAATATCAAGTTGACGGCTATAGTGTGTCAGCATGGAAATCAGTGCAGTTTTATTGAATGGTTACTAAGAATAAGCAAACTGTATAGGCCTGTTTGTGTGAATGTGAGAAACGGTCGAGCGTTTGTAGTTGGAATTCCATTATAGTTACGAAAATATTTGAAACAAGCATTCTGTTAGCAATACTTGTCCCCTACCTGGTGATATAAATTTTTAGAGATTGACAGTCAAAATATCCATTAAAAATTGACAGACGCAGCTGAAACTCGAGCTTAATATGTAACTTCTCATAACATAGCAATAAACCAAGTTTCAGTTATATATGGTGAAGAAGGAAAAAGTCTTGAAAGCTGGCTGATATGTTTGTATTTCATAAGTCGAAAGGGGACATAACTCCATCAAAAAATGACACAAATGCCTGAAACTCGAACTTGGTCTGTAATTTCTGATAATAAAGTAATGTACTAATTCTCAGTTGAATATCTTGAAAGACTGCGAGAAAAAGGGCGGAAAACTAATATTTTTTGTAACTCATAAGTCGAAAGGGGGCTAACTCCATGAAAAACTGACGAAAATGTCTGAAACTCGAACTTACTCTGTAACTCCTTATACTAAAGCGATGTACTAATTTTCCCTTAAATATCTTGAAGGATTGCGGAAAAAAGTGCGGGTAGCTAATATTTTTGGTCGAAAGCGGGCATAACTCCATCAAAAATTGACGCATACCCCTGAAACTCGAACTTGCTCAGTAACAAAGCAATGTAACAATTCTCAGTAGAATATCTTGAGACTGCGAAAAAAAGTGCGGGAAACTAATATTTTTCGTATTTCATAAGACGAAAGGAGCATAACTTCATGAAAAATTTACGAAAATGTCTGAAACTTGAACTTGCTCTGTAACCCCTTAGACTAAAGCGATGTACCGATTTTTCCTTAAATATCTGGAAGGCGTGCGAAAAAAATTGCAGAAAGCTGATATTTTTCATATTTCCTAAGTCGAAAGGGGGCATAACTCCATCAAAAGTTTACGCATATGCCTGAAACTCCAACTTGGTCTGTAACTTCTCATTCCAAAGCACTGTAGCAGTTCTCAGTATAATATCTTGAGACTGCGGAAAAAAGTGCGGAAAATTAATATTTGTTGTATTTCATAAGTCGAAAGGGGGAATAATTCCATGAAAAATTGACGAAAATGTCTGAAACTCGAACTTGCTCTGTAACCTCTTATACTAAAGCAAAGTACTGATTGTCCTTAAATATCTTGAGGGAGTGCGAAAAAGTGCGGAAAGCTGATATTTTTCATATTTCCTAAGTCGAAAGTGGACATAACTCCACAAAAAATTGACGCATATGCCTGAAACGCGAACTTGTTCCGTAACTTCTCATAACAAAGCAATGTACAAATGTAGCAATTCTCAGTTGAATACCTTGAAGGATTACGAAAAAAGTGTGGGAAACCAACTGCGACAAACGGACTGACAGAGTGCAAACCTATAGTTCCTAGGGGACTAATAACAAGAATTTAGCAGATTTAAATCTCCCACCTGTCTACTGTTTGTCAGTGTTCTTCACCTTGTGATCTCAATGTTATCACGCCGCTTCCTTACAGTATAGGTAACCATGTATCCAAGCTTAGTTTCATTAGGATTACCAAGCAGAGTTCAAATACCAATGTCAGAATGACCTTTACCTAGTGAACTCACTATCAGCAAACATCTTCCTTGTGGTATAGGGAAACATGTGTCTAAGTTTAGTTCTGGTAATATGAAGCAATTCTGAAATATAAATGTAAATGATTTGCTAAACGCAAAAACTTAACGTTGACGCCACTGTAACTGGAAAAGTGATAGAGTTTATTTAAGTTTTGCGCGGCGTTAGGTTTCTTAGGGTTAAGATGGTACCATATAAGTATAATGATGATGATAACAATGTATCTTGAATAACTGAAGTGATAATTAGCCTGACGCTTGGTCTGCTTTTGTCAGATCCAAGTCTGAATGATCTGAGCTGAGTTTGCTCACTGCTTTTATACTTTTCAGTGGGGTGCCCAGATGTAGTCACGTGGTTGACCTTATATGGGTATGCTGGGTGGCTGCTGGCAGTCACATAACCTGGGGGGGGGGGGGGGATTTTAGTTGGCGGTATGGGTGGGTGGTCGGAGGTACCAGTGTTGGCAGTACCGGCGGTATGGTATGTGGTGGTTGGCTGTACATAGCGGTACTTATGGTGGTACTGGATGTACTTGGTGCTATGGGGTGTGTGCCTGTTCTGGCGGTACTTGGTGATATGGTGTGAGTGGGGGTAGGTGGTACCCGGTGGTGTGGGAATGCCAATTGGTTGGTGGTGTTGGTGTTCTTGACGATACCTGGTGTGGTGTGGCGGGTGGTGGACGTTTTTATGTAGAAAATGGATAAGTACTCAGCATGTACTCTTAAGTACTCAAAATTACAAGTACAGAGTATGTACTCAAGTAATGTACTCATAAAAAGGCACAAGTATTGAGTACATGTGAGTACTTGAAAATTTGTATTCGAGCACATGAGTACATTGGCCCCAACCCTGAATTACCAGCCTAGGGACCTGCCAGCTCAGTTTGGCTTAAATTGCCCAAGCAGTTAATGAGTAGTCTTTTAACTGATTTCCCAACTTTTTGTGGAAAATCCAAGATGGTCGCTAGAAAAATTGACCAATCAAAATTGGTGAAAATTCTGTATACAAGTTCAGAAGCACACCACTCGAGGGTCCTTCCAGCTGAGTTTGCTTGAAATCGGCCAAGCGGTTAATGAAGCATAGCCTTTTAACTGAATTCTAAATGTCCACCGAAAAAAATTGACCAGTCATAATCTGTATAAAAGTTCTGAAGCCTACCAGCCTAGAATCCTTTGAGCCATATCATTTAAAAAAATTTCATGCAGTTTTTCAGAAAATTCAGGATGGCTGCTGAAAAAATTGACCAATAAAAATTCTCTATACAAGTTCTGAGGCCATTCATGAAAATGATTTTGTTTCCTGCAAACTGGGTGTGGAAAAGACTTCAGTAGGGAGGGAAGAAATTAATTTTTTTCAATAAATTAAATTTATTTTAAAAAGGTCATATTTGGGTTTTTCAGATATTTGACTAGATGTCCATTAAATACGGTTGTAATTGCCAAATTTGGCATGTTTTTCATGACACAATTAGCTTTCACATTGCATTCAAATGGCATAAAAAAAAATTGTACTTTGTACAGTTTTACAAATGTATGCATGTTTTAATATTTATGCAGGGTAGGAAAAAATATATTTTTTATTCCCAGCCGGGTGAAAAGACAAAGTTGACACGGGAGGTTTACAGGAAACCAAACAATTTTTTATTTTTGCCTGAAGCCTATCATTCTAGGATCCTACAAGCTGAGTTTGTTTGAAATCAACCCAATGAGGAGTAGGGTTTTAACTGATTTCCAGAAATCTTCGGAAAATCCAAGATGGCCACCGTAAAAACTGATCAAACAAAATTCTGTATACACTCTGAAACCTACCACCATAGTATCGTTTACAGTCCAGTCTGGTCGAAATCGCCCAAGCAGTTAATGAGGAATTGTGTATTAAATGATTTCCCGCCATTTTTCGGAAAATCAAGATGGCCACAGAAAAAATAGACCAATCAAGATCCTGTATATACGTTCTGAAGTATACCACTCTAGGGTCTTCCCAAACAAGTTTGCTTAAATCAGTCAAGTGGTTAATGAGGAGTAGGCGTTTAACTGATTTCCAGAATTTTGGGGGAAATCCAAAATGGTCACCAGAAATATTCCAATCAAAATTCTCATTAGAAGTGTTGAAGCCTACCAATATAGAATTAGTCCACCACAAGTTTTTGCTGGGATATCTCAAAGATTGGTTCGTTGACATAAATTTTGCTCTTGGGAGCAGTAGCCGTCCCTCTCTGCTGAAAGCGCACGGATCTCGCTGTGCCTTCTTGCTGAGGAAGCTACCAGAAGAAAGACCCCGCCTTCAGAGTCAAATGCTTTAGGCTAACCGAATGAGCAAGGGTTCGAAAGCGTGCTTGATTAGCACACCAAGCACCAAAGCTAGACCCCAGGATGGAATAACTACTGGTTGTCTCAGTCGGAGATTGCTCATTCCCTTCACCATCACGTTTAACTGGGTCCCCTCTGGACTAGGCCTGCATGATATTTCGATTTAATCGCAAAGTTCAATTCAATCTTTAAATCACAATTTTTTCCGATGTAATTGAGGAAAAATCGTCAAAAATTTTGTGTTTGTTTAAAATCTGAAGTGTGTACTTTTCTGTCGCATTTTAGCAGTACATGAGTTCAATTATAGTTGATTCACCTGTGTTACTAATCACAACACAAAGCACTATGATAAACAAGCTAACAATAGCGAAGTAACACCTTTGTCATTAAGAAAGCCAGCTAGTTACTCCGTCGAATCCTTTTTAATTATAGAGTTAGCAGTTTCAATTAATAACAAGGTCAGGTGGTGTAATAATTTATCATTTTTGATTGGGTTGTAATGTCTAATTAAATAAAATAAAGCAACAGCATTCCAGATTGTTGTATTTTGAACTGTGCATTCTATTGATTACTCTTAAATGTACTTTCTGAAAGCAACTATAAACTGCACTATAGGACGAGTTTACACCGTCACTCTCATAGCTACTCGAAGCTACCATCCTATGTATGTGGATTGCGCGGGATCTCCCCAGGTACTAATATTAGCGTCTTCGCACTACTCGGGTAATGACCTAAACTCGTCCTACAAAGGGAGGCTATAAGCGGAAGCTGATACATCACATGATTTATATTTTTTCTCGACAACATTTTATATCAAATTTTGATGAAATAAACAATGTTTATTAAACTATTCCCAATATCTAGGTGGTCCCAATTAATAATTTCACTCCCGCGATGATGGATTTAAGGTATACATTAAGCATTGACGTAGGATGGTAACAATTCGTCGCAGTTTTTGTGACTTGTCACATTACCCCGGTTTATAGGTTTGGGGAATTTGGACATACGATTTAATCGAAAAATCACAATTTCTTTTTCAAAATCGATCGCAATGTTTCAAAGCAAAAATCGCGCAAGTTTGCTCTGGACTATCCCTGTTGGCTAAACAAGGGATAACTGATGCCAAAGCTGATTTGTATCCAGCAACCGTGACAGGAGCTAAATCATTAAAGAATAGCTCACAGAGAAAGTCTGCTATTAGCTGAATAGATGCTTGAAACGGATCGAGATTCTTTCCTTTACACCACTCTGCAAATTTGTTAACCTTGTTATTTGACTTGAAGGTTGACCTCCTCGCAGCTGCGATGAAACTCGCAGCCTGTTGAGAAAAGCCTTCCGACGTGGAATGTTGTTTGATAACTCCTTAGTCTTCTTTGCCTTCTTCGCTGGAGGAATAATGTGCAGCTTTCGCTTTGCTCTTCCTGTGCTTCTTCGAAGAAGAAGACTGTCCAGGTGGTGGCTTAGATGCAGCTCCTAGCAGGTGCCTGGCGCACTAGCTCAAGCTGCATATTCACAGCCAGCCTATTCTGCACAATGTTAGCAGAATCTTCTAGGATGGCCCGTGCTTGGCCACCGAAGATGCTAGGTCTGTTCAGGGGGTTCCAAGCAACCTATCCCTGACGGCCGCAGCTGGACACATATGGTCAATGATCATTTGCCTCCTAGACTTCGTAACATGCGCCTGCCTACACCCGGGCCAGTGCTTCCATAGACAGCACAAGGCCATCATTGACGCACGATGGCGCTGCTGGTGGCAGCGGATGGCCTGCCCCCCTCTTCAGCCCACACCGACTGAAGTATACGATAAGAGTGATTGACTGCATTCATTGCCGCCCTCACCCTTTCATCGCACAGGGACAGGACTTCCTCAGCGGATGCCTGGTTCTTGTCCACTAGCACATGCGCGGGGCCACTCGCTTCAGCACTAGGGACACACACTCTGAACAATGCTCTGGATCCGAGCCACGGGCAAGAACCCCATCAGAATGGCTGCCACCGACTGATGGGGAATGACTTCCTCAGAATGGGTCAGATGTGGTCGCAACCACGGATGGACCAACCATGGCTAGCCTAGCCAAGCCACGGTCTCAATCCAATCCATCTCTGTGGAAGATAACCCCGTAAACACATCGCCCGTTGATGTGTTTACAGGCCTACCCGCAGCGGCCTCCCGGCAAGGAGTCGCTACTGGATAGTCATATGCACTGGAACGGTGTGGTTCCACCGTCACCCAATGGAACAATCCAGTCCATGGGGATGGCCCACACAGTGATCCGTGCGGACCATTGCCGTGCAGACCGGTGACGGTTCCGGATCCGTACACGGCCGCCAACTGCACCCCATGTCTACCCACTGGTTCAGGCATGATACTGACCAGACCCACCCACCACCGCATCGGTTGGTGGCAAACTAACTGACATGGGACAGGTACCTCCACGAGCGGAGCGACAGCCACGGCTTGCGTCAAACCAGACAAATGAAGGGTGATTCCGTTCAGGACATCCTCATCCACCGACACCGAAGTCATCTAGACACACTGGAGTCGTCATGGCGAACGGCTCCCGTGTTAGATGGTCCGGCTACCGCTACTGGACCACCCGGAGGTGCCCACAGTCACTCCTGCTTAGCTATATAAACAAGAGTGGCTGGTTCATGGTTACGCATACCCAGTTCCAGGAACCAGCAAGACCTCTGTTAAGGGCCAAAAGACTCTTAGGGCACATCCACCTAGGTGGTTTTTATCAATAAGTAATGTAATGGTAAGTATTGATCGAAGGAATTTGAGCAAATTGGTAGAAAATAAGTTTGCATGCTATATGCAATGTTTAGGCTAGTTGTAATATTTACCAATGAATTTACAATTCAGATTTCTAGTCCAATTGTCATCTATAATGTAAAAATATAAAATATAATTGTCATAATATGACATAAATAGACAATAATTATCAAAAACAAGATAAACTTATTATTGATTAGACTTTTTACCACACCAGAATAGACATAAAATTTAGTTATTTAAAAACAAAAAGATGGCCCCCTTGTAAAAATACATCATCTTTTATAAACAAGCTTACAAAATGTAAACAACTTAACAAGCACATGTTTCATATAACTGTGACCTATGAGATTGTTAGAAATGTGGAAAAGACAGAAAAGTTTGATCAACAGCTCAACAGATCAATATTTTATTATGGTTTTTCCAATACATGTATATTATATAACAGAATAATTAACAGAAATAAAATCAACAACTTAGGGATTATATTCCTTGGTATTATGTTTGTAACATACAAAATAACTTATTTTGTTTATGGTATTGTCCCATTATGCAGTCATATTGTTACAGAATAACTATTAATATATATAAATGTAATTTAACTAAAATAATTATTTATGATAAAATTATTGTGTACACATGTTATTAAAATTTGAAGTTTTGAATTTTGTTGATTTTCATAAAACTAAAATAAAATTGTACCTCACAAGCTATATGGTGTGTAGAGAGCATTATATGGTATTTCAATTGAATTCAATTCAAGTAAATTTTATTTGCTTATTTATAGTATTACTTACAAACTGGATTACGGGCTAACTTGCTCATCACTGAATTATCAGTTTCTCAATTTCTAGTCTTCAAACCAAACACATAACTAAGTTGTTAAAATCAATTTTAATAGAAACTGTTGCAGCCTTAGGCGACAAAAGTATTTAGTCAAATTAATTTTAAAATATTCAATAAAGCATCTAATAAAAGCTGGCATAATAAATATCATCAACCTGCATATAGAATGAAATGTGGTAAATGGTATCATATAGCCATTTAGCATGAAATGCATTAAGGGCATATAAAGAGCAGTGTATAATTTACAGATAATAGATGTACATTTTATAGCCAACAATGATCAGTAAATCTATGACAAATTATGACTGGAACTGATTGGAGTTGAATTGGAATTTATCAATTCCGGTCAATTCAAATTATCAATTCCAAATCCAATTCTGGTGTCTTAAAATTTATCAATTTCAATTCCAATTCCGGAGTCCTCAGATTTATCAATTCCAATTTCAATTCTGGAATTGAATTGGAATTGACTGATCAATTCCAATTCCAACCAGAATTGACCCCAACCCTCTTCCTATGTGCTTCTCCCATGTGAGATGCTTGTCCAAATACACACTTAAAAACTTATCTATATAAATTTTTGGGAGATCAGCATTTTTTTGCATTAGTAAATAATATGTAATTAGTTTTTGGGACACTTAGTGATAGTTTATTAATTTTAAACCATTGAATTACCTTTTCTTTTTTATAATTTACATTTTTGCATAAAGTCTCTATGCTCTTATGGCTGCAAAAATGCATTGGTATCATCTGCAAACAGTATCAAGGATAGATGGTGACAGATTTTGGGAAGGTCATTCATGTATAATAAAAACAGCAAAGGGCCAAGAATTGATCCTTGCGGAACATTGCATACTAGGTTGCCACTCCCAGATAAGACTCCATTGTATTGCATGCATTGCACTCTGTTAGTTAAATAACTCTGAAGCCAGTTTAGTGCAATGCCTCTTATTCCATAGAATGTTAATTTTTTAAGTAGAATTTCATGATCGATTATATCAAAGGCTTTTTGAGAGGTCTAGAAATATACCCAATATGTGTTCTTTGTTTTCAAGACAGGTCGAAATCTTTTCCATCATATCCATAAGTGCCAGCATGGTTCAATGCTTTTCTCTGAAGCCATATTGGGATTGATAAATTATTGACTTTTTGTTGAGATATTTTGTTAGCCTATTATAATAGTCGTTCTAGGAGTTTTGAGAAAAGGGGAGTACCGAGACTGGCCTGTAGTTAGTAAAATCTGATGAGTCTTTTGCCTTGTATATGGGTGTCACATGTGCTGCTATTAGTCGTGATGGGAACACACCCTGTTCTAGTGAGAGATTGCAAATGTAATCAAGTGGAGTTAGGATATGTGAGATGCAGGGCTTGACATCCCTCCATTTAAAATTATCGATTCCAGCACTTTTGTTAGTGTTAATTTTCATGAGAATTGTGTATATCTCCTCTGTATCAGTAAGCCACACAACCATTGAGGACTGATACATGTTGTAGCTGCCAGTTAGATAGTCATGTATGCTTTTATCTGAATGTGTTTGAATTTTCTGCGACAGATTTGGTCCAAAGTTAATAAAATATTCATTAAAGTTATTGGCAATTACGTGACCATCAGTTATAATCTTATTTTTGTAAACAAATCATTGATTCTGCTCTCTTGTTTTGTTTGTTAAGCAGTGTCTTTATGAGTTTCCATGTTTACGTTATATCGTTTTTGATTTCATTAAATTTATTCTGGAAATAATTTATTTTTGCTCTTATTATTTGGTTTAATTTGTTTCTGTACTTTTTAAACTGTGTTTCGTTATATTTTGTTGAAGTTTTAATGAAATTTAGATACAATTTGTTCTTTTTGTGATAGGCAGCGATCAGTCCCCTCATTATCCAAGCTTTAGTAGGGTTTCTTTTAAATTTTAGACATGCAAAATCATGTCATTAGCTAATATAGTAATTGTGGTACATACGCATATATATGGCCATAACAATAATTTCCATTTGTATGCCATTAAAACATGGGAGGTAACTCTGAGTCTTAATTTTTAAGACAGTTTTTTGTATACAGAGTTATCAGCATTTAGACAATATTCTCAAAATTCTTTCAAAGATTTGAATATTTCATGCATTTGGAGGCTGTTTAGAATCAGTTTAGCTGGAAGCCGTCGCTGCCTCAGGCAGCAAGTGCCTCCAGCTAAACTAGTATCAAGACATATAGTGCCATTAGTGGTTAGTTGCTTTGAAATTGAGGGGTAGAATGTAGGTTAGCAGATTTGATTTTCTTTAATATGGTAAAACTATGTTTAGGTTTGAAACGTATGGTTGTCATACTATTCTGTAAGGGTTTTGCAAAACATCTGGAAGTCAGACTGCTTGCAAGCTCCCAGTCAGCCTAGTTTCAAAATATTCAGAAGGCAGATTTACCATAAACAGCAAAATAATGTAGTTCAGACATGTAGGGTGCAACATAGTAAGAATAGCAAGTAAACCGAATGAGGTGTAGGACAACAAAGAATCATTCAGTGACATGCTTTGAGTAAAATAAAAACCAAGGTACAGACAGTATAGTGATTAGTAGGTATAATTAATTAGACCTCAATGCTTGGCGTACATGCAAAGCATTAAAATTGACATATTGATTTATTTATGCGCCATGGTTTTGTTTTAAGCCAATATAGTATTGTGATAAGTATGCAAGCACATACAGACAGGACTGAGGACAGTGAGCAAACCGCTGTGCGACCTGTCCATTAGGATCTGCCAGCTCAGGCCATGGTCCATTTGGTGGTCTGGACCACTTTACCTGGAAACTGCCATTACTGTAGGCAGCAAGAGCCTCCAGCTAACCTGGTGTCAATGCATATAATGGTTTGGCCAGCTAGTTGCTTAGAAATTGAGGAGACATAGTTTTAACAGTATTGCAGCAGTATTGGTATTCAGTTCCCAGTTTTTAGTTTTTCAAGATCATTGTCAGTTGTGATTGCAGATTTTCTGTTGTTTCATGTTATACACATGATTCTCCCATCAAGAGACCAAGCAGTCTCTCCTACTATACTGCTCATGGTAGGCTTGCACGATTTTTGCTTTGAAACATCTTTATCGATTTTATAAAAAATATCGCGATTTTCGATTAAATCGTAGGTCCAAATTCCCAAAAGTATAAACCGGGATAACGTGACTTGTTTCTAGAAAAAGTTGAAATAAATGATACAAAAATAGCACGAAATTAGAACACATTTTCATAGGCCGAATTCTTACCATCCTACGTCTATGCTTAATGTATACCTTATATCCATCATCGCGGGAGTGAAATTATTAATTGGGACCGCCTAAATATTGCGTATAGTTTAATAAACATTATTTAACTATTTCATCAAAATTTGAGATAAAATGTTGCCGAGAAAAAAATATAAATTACATGATGTATCAGCTTCTGCTTATAGTCTCCCTTTGTAAGACGAGTTTAGGTCATTATCGGAGTAACGCGAAGACGTTAATATTAGTACCCGGGGAGATACTGGGCAATCTACACACATAGGACGGGAGCTTTGAGTAGGTACGAGTGTGACGACGTAAACTCGTCCTATACAGCAGTTTATAGTTGCTTTCAGAATGTACGATTTACATTTAAAAGTAATCAACAGAACGCACAGTTCAAAATCAAACAACCTGGAATGCTGTTGCTTTATTTTCTTTATTTTGACATGACAACCGAATCCAAAAGGAAAAATTATTGCACCGCCTGAAATGGCTAACCCTAGAATTAAAAAGAATTCTGTTCACTGATTGCCTAACACTGCAACTACTTGGCATTTCACGACAGACTCAGGGTCTGCAGCGAAAGAAAGAGAATTACATGGCGATTCGACGGAGTAACTAGCTGGTTTTCTCAATGACAAAGGTGTTACCTCGCTATTGTTAGTTTGTTTATTGTAGCGCTTTGTGATATCTTGTTTTGAATTGTTCATTAGACGTGACTGACTGGGCAATTGACTGGATGAAACGTATATCATTTGGATCAGAGAACTTTTGTAGTAGGACTTTAGAGAGTCTACAATTATATCCATGAGTTCACCATCGCCAACTAATGCGTCATGACTTTTAGGTCTAAGTACCTTAGCACCTAAAGGCAGATCTATGCTTTCGTAATGGTCTTCCAGTTCACTTGCTCCTGCGGTTGCCATGGCACTCTCCGATACTGTTTGTTTCTTTTTCTCGGCACCAGTTTTCGTCATCACTCTTTTCAGCTCTATCACTTCTGTTTCAGTCAGATGTGCTTCTTTTTGCTTTTCTTTATGTTACTAAGCTCTGAGTGCCACTATTTCCACATCAGTTCATTTATTTTACTTGGAATTGCCTTGTAGTTATTTGTTTATTGCAGGGTTTGTACACCTTTCAGGACCTGAAATTCCATGACTTTTCCATGACCAAAATTAACAAATTCCATAACCTCCAAGAATCAACATCTCAGTCAAATTGAATCAATGGACTATGTCCAGGGGAAAGGGTCAACAATAAATAGCAAACAGATCAAATAAATGAATTAGATTTATTATATAACTTTTTTTTAAATGACAGTGTACATATATATAGGCACTATAATACTGTATATGGAATATTATTATTAGCATTGGTCATCACAGTTTGAGGTAAATATAACTGATTATCACAGATTCCCATATATCATATTTAATGTCCAAGATTAACCCTTTACTTAGCATGTCCATTTGCAGAACCAGAACCTTTTTTAAATATTTACCACTGGAATGACTAGATCGCCTATGAATCCAGTAATTCCAGTGGTAAATTTTCAAAAATAATCTCCTGATTCTGCAAATTCCTTAATGGAGTTTTTTACTAAACAGATTTGAGCATTATTTAGTGGTCATCAGGCAAATGGTATATGGTATATATGTAGGACTACAAAAAGAGCATATTATGTATATATCGAGCAATATATAATAACTCAGGGTACCTATGTAGGACTATTACCATGTAATACACCTATGAGATTATTTTTTAAATAATTTAAAACCAATTTGACTGGAAATTATTGCAGCCTAATGCAGCAAGAACCTTCAGGCAAATTAATTAAAATTATTTTGAAACTAATTTCATTGAGCATTAATAGAGATTAAACATTATTCAATTTATTACAGGCATAGATGTAAAGATTAATAGCACCAGCTATCTAGTATCATCACCATGGCATCAGTGTTGCCCACAACATCTGAGTTTTGGGGGTACCAAGGACCCCACACCCTCAGATTTGGGGATCCCACTGTAAAATCTGGGGGTCCCATGGGTTCCTCATCGGAAATATGGGGGTCCCATGGTTTTGTCTTAAAATAAACACAACACATTGGACAACCTTGCATGATTAACATTTCCAAAGACCACGACATTAGTAATTAGCAAAGACCACTGCATTAATTTTTCTATTAAACCATAACTTGACTTTGGACGAATTGAAAATTACGAGTATCTGGGGCGAGTTTGCTCAAGGACGACTTAACCTACTTCGATATAATGCACGCATATTTTTTATAATTTCACTGGAATGACCAAATATAGTGGAATACATAGGTTAAGATCAGACAAAACAATAATTTATCAAAAATAATCTGTATAAATCAGATTAAACTGCGTAATTAGTGAAAATATATCAGCCAATAACCGGATATGTCTAATTCATAGGGCGTAATTAGTGAAAATATATCAGCCAATAACCGGATATGTCTAATTCATAGGGAGTAACTATGTAACGCGATTGCTGATTGGTTGAAGCATAGATAACGCATTAGTGTGTATCCAATAAGGACGCTTGTATCGGGGAGCTTTGAGCTACACAATGTTTGGAAAAAAAATCAATATTTTAACGCATGCCTACCTGTAGATCGATAATATCGTTGAACATCGCTGCTGGGATGAGCTTTTTAGTTGAGAAATTGGGACCACCTAACGATCGAGAATTGTTAAAGATTATAAACACTAATCTATCAGTCAATCAATCAGCCGCTATTGCTAAATAAGACAGCTTATAGCGCGTATTGATACCGTTATTCAAACAGCAATACAAAGACATCGCCGCTAATCCGTCAAATGGCCATTCAAATGTAAAAGATATCACAATATCTTCCATATATTCCTTCATCCATTTAGATATTTTGATAAGTAAATAGAAAAAAATATTTTGCCTGTAAGTCATTGCTGCTTTAGGCAAGTAGGTATGTGCAAATTAATTTTAAAATATTCAGCAGATTAGTGATAACAACGTTGTGATCTGTCCAATGTTCTGAGCTGTGAAAGGGTTAGGATGCCCAGACACATTTGTATACGCTTGATCAGTTGCATTGGATTTCTCAAGCGTGAGTTCCTCTAGAGGGAGATTCCGCTGTTATCCAATCAAATACTGACACATCACACAGACGTTTAGCATAACAGACAGAAACATGGCGGGTATTTTTGCAATTTGTAGGCCAAACAAGGCGACTAACATCGGGCTTGTAAACTCATTACTTATAAAAAATTAGATCAAATGGTATACTAAGGATGATTTGGGGATTGTGTTTACAATTAAATGTGGTGGTTGAATCTGATTTATGGGCATTAACAACTTTGTGTTGTGCAAGAAAACATACAACAAATCATAGTCTTAAACAACGCAGTAAGTTCGTTTTTATTGAACACACAATACATTAGGTATATTTTTAAAAGTAAAAACATGCACAAATAAATATACACACATGATAATATAATCGATAATTAAGCACACGCAAAGTTACCAGTTTCCGTTATACTTTTTCACTGTGTGCCTCATGCGTCCTCGGGATGCAGAGGGTTAATTTTTATGCGTCCCTCTGCCATTTTTATGCGTATATACACGCAAAAGGATGCATAAGGGCAACTCTGCATGGCATCATATGTACAACCTTAACTAGACAAAGAGTATATGTATATATTGAGCACTATATAAAATATATTTACCACTGGAATGGTATATGTAGGGCTATTATCCCTATAATATATCTATCATGGCTATGAAATCATTTCAAAAATATTTTAAAACCAATTTGGCTGCAAATTATTACAGCCTAATGCAGCAAGAACATCCAGACAAATTATTTTAATTATTTTGAAACTAATTTCACTGTGTGCATTAATATATAAATAAAGAGATACAACATTATATAGGAAAAATTTCAAGATTAACCATTTAACTGACAAATCCCTGAAGAACTAAATTTTGTAATACTTATTCAGTAGCAGACTGTTGAATATTTTGAAATTAATTTGACTGGAATCTGTTGCTGCCTAAGCCAGCATTGAGCAATGGCTTCCAGCCAAATTAGTTTCAAAATGTTCAACTGAGAACACTTTCCTTGTATGGTCGCCTTGAAAATGAGATATCAGGAATTCAACGGTGAAAGGGTTAAGAGCACTAGCTATCATCATCATCATGACATCATATGTGCAACTGTAACACGACAAAGAGCATAATTATGTATATATACCTATCAGATCAACTCAAAATATTTTAAAACCAATTTGACTGGAAATTATTGTTCACGTAAAATGCAGCAAGAATCTTCAAATGGACATTCAACTTTGCATAAATAATTTTGTCTCAGTATAAGCATGTTATGCATAAGCACTATCATCCTTTTAAATTTATAAATCAAGAAATCAAAGAAGTTCAGTGAAATTCCGATTTTTAACCCTGTTTTGAAGATTTTATTAAATTCTAAGATATTTATTCGGTTTCCAACATTTACTCTTTCTATCTCCTTTTCATGTATATAGACCCTCCGAGAAACTTAACAGGAGCCCTGTATTATCTTCAGAAATGATTTCAATTCATTTAATGAAACAAACATATTCACAGTGAAATTCATATGCCATTTGTGAAACATCCTAAATTTGTCCAAAATCTGCATTAGATTAAGCTCCATCTTTTCCTTATTTCTAATTACTGGTATATAGGCATCATAAAAATATTTTATTCTCATCCAATACTTAGTTTTCAAAATTGTCAAAACAGGCCACTTACTTCACGAACTTTTAGCATGAAGATGTCATCAATATAACGGAGATAAATAGCGGGTTGGTGTGGTGCGCTATTGAGTAGTCTTTTTTCTAGGTCCGCCATGAAAATTATGGCGTAGCTAGGTGCTACCTTCATGCCCATTGCTGTACCTCCTATTTGGAGGTAATGTTTTTGGTTGAAAGTGAAGTTGTTGCATGTCAGAACGATCTTCAACAGGGACAATAACGACCTCAGGCTGGCCTGGGGTGCCATTGGCCCTGATGAATTTTGCTGTAGCTCTGATCCCTTCCTCGTTTGGGATATTCGTATATAGAGATGTCACATCCATTGTGACAAGAACACCAATCTCAGGTAGGGCACCATATGACTCAAGCTTGTTTATGAAATCAGTGGTGTCCCTGACATATGACATAATTTTTGTTAGATGAACTTTGATGTGTTCATCAACAAAGCTACTGATGTGTTCAGTGGGGTTGCCGTTGCCACTTATAATTGGTCTGCCTGGGATGGATGTACCATCCTTTGCCTTGTGTATTTTTTGCAAAATGTAGAATCTCGACGTTCTGGGTTTGTCAATTCGTAGACCATTTGCGATATCAGTGGTGATTTCGCCATTTAGCACAATAGAGGTTATGGATGTTTCTACTATTTCAGAGTGTTGGGCAGTGAAGTCAGTGTCCTGTTCTTGGTAGAATGGTTGGTCATTTAACTGTCTTAAAGCCTCTGTGTTGTAGGCAATTGAGTCCTGTATGACAATGGCCTGACCTTTGTCAGCTTTTTTGATTACTAAAGTTTTGTCATCAGCTAATAGTGTAAGTTCTTTCCTTTGTAGTTTGGAAAGATTGTCCGATTTTGATATCCTGTTTGGAATTGACCAGATCAGATTTGACTGCTCTAATGAACGCATCTTGCGTAGCATCATTGCCTGGACGAGGTGTCCATAGGCTAGATGGTTTAAATTTCTTTGACAGTTTGTCGCAGAAATCGTCAGATTGTGTTGCGGCCATAGTTTCAGTACTATCTATGGATGAATCATTCCCAAGATATGGTGGGTGTTGGAAGTGGAGTTTCAATCTGAGTGTTCTAAAGAATCTAGTGAGGTCTTTATACAGTTGGCCCATGTTTGGTTCAATGATCGTGGGACTAAAACCTAGTCCGAAGTCAAGGGTGTTCCTTAATGTTTGGGAAATGGCCCTTGATGAAAGATTGACTACAAATGGTTTGTTAACAACAGGATGGTTAAGTTTATATTGGAGGAACGTATTTAGGTTTAATATATTGTACGAGGTTGTCACATAGTTAACAGTAACACGGTTTATGTTAATTGTTCCAAGAGTTTGTACACCGCGTTGAGTGTCTTGCTCCGCCGTTTATCTGTGTTCTGTTTCTGGAAGGATTTGGACTTCTGTTTGTCTGCGTATATTTCGATTTTCGACACGTTTATGTTGGTATTGCTGTTTCGGCGGACCTATATTGACAAGTAGTTTCACAATTTCAAGTGAAGAAAGTCTTGCATGAGCAAAATGAATAACTATAGATTGACATGTGAATCAATATGTGTGCGTGCCGATCGTGAGGGACTCTCACAAGAGCTTGAATGCATATGGGCAAAGAGAGGGGACGCAAATACAGGGAACACAATATAATTCGAAAACCGGTATCTTAAAAATAACCCTGACCATAGGAAATAACTGATAACAGACTTCCGTAAAATACAATTTCATGTCATTCGACATAATGCAAACCTCTGAGATAGTAATCTCGCTATCTACTTCTAGCACTTCTTTGTCTTTCGGCGTTTTAACTGTGACTTTTATAATATTTCCAGAAATTTCTGTACTTTCTGCCATCTTCTCTTCTTGTTCTTGTTCTTGTTATGCAAATTCCGCCTCTCGCAGAACCCTTTATGAGAACTTCCAAATATGGAGATTCAAGATTCAGGATTCAAGATTATTTATTCAATAATTCCAAGATAAACGTATTCACGAATCATACCAGGCTGTCCGCCTAAGGCAGTGCCTATTGTTATGGCGGACACATTACACACATATATACAGGTATATATAAATTAGACAAGACAGTACTTACACAAACAATTACATTTTCAGACATTACATTTACTACAAACCTTAGGTTTGAGACTGCGCCGTGGCTGTCCCGTAATTTGCACACCACTAGCGACACTACAGTGCATGCACAAACAGTGTGAAGCAGACTCCATGATGTTGGACTGCATGCCCGTCGTCCACTTGTTGCTGTTCCGCTTACAGAGTGTCACATCGAGAATCGGTTTGCATGGGCAAGAACTCATCAGCGATGGCGTGCTCAACAATGGAGCTACGTTTTGTTCAGTGATGAGTCGAGGTTTTGTGTGGATGTGGCAGATGGTAGGCAACGGGCTTGGCGACGTTTAGGAGAACGGTATGATGCAGCCAACATCATTCAGCACGACAGATTCGGTGGCGGCAGTGTCATGGTGTGGGCTGGGATCCATGAAAATGGCAAAACAGATCTTATTGTGATTCGCGGAAATTTAATGACTCAACGTTACTGTGTAGAAGTTGTCGCCCTTGTTGCCATCCCTTTTATGCAGCATCATGCAGACTTTATGTTCCAGCAAGACAACGCTCGTCCTCATTCAGCTAGGATCACCAGTGATTTCCTTGAGGCTAGCAACGTTCCGGTGTTGTACTGGCCAGCGTGATCACCGGACCTGTCTCCTATCGAACACGTGTGGGACATTCCTGGCCGTATGGTGCGTGAGAACCATCCACATCTTCACAACGTGCGAGAGCAGGAAGCTGCACTGCTCCAGGAATGGGATACGATTCCTCTTCGTGACATCAGGTGCTTAATTCGAAGTATGAAAAAGTGATGTATGGTGGTGGTTAATGTGCACGGAGGTCACAACCGGTATTAACAGCTCAGTGTCACTATTTAAATTGGACCCTTCCGTTGAATGATGCTGTGCTAGCATTACAGTAACAAGAGACTGTTGTTCAAACTGGAAAATGACCTATCAATTAAATAATATATTTGAATCAATTTATTGTTTTTGTTAAATAACATTTATACAGTAATATTCTCAATGTTGCTAAACCTTTTTGGTTCAGTATATATATATATATATATATATATATATATAAGCTTAGGGTGGCTATCCAACTTTAGCGACCTTCCCGAGAGGGTGTCGTGGGCTCCAAGACTGCACCCAGTCACTTGTAGAGTTAGATGGAGAGCTGCGTCCTATCCATCACAAATGTGTCAGGGGCGGATCTTCCGAGATCCGCACCTGGGGAACTAACATTTTACCTGTCTTTAGGTTCATGTGATTTCACCCGGAAATGCACTGCAGGCCAGTAAGTATAATATATTTGCAGTGCTTCCTACTTTGGCGGGGTTATCTACTAACTAGTATCCGAAGATACAAGGGAAGTGTATGCGGTTATCATCACTTATCGCCCAATAGTTTCAGTCATCCCTAAACAACATGATGGAAGGAGGTCCAATCAAATGGCTCACTTAAATAATTTTTACAAAATATTGCTTTGACGTCGTAATCGCATGTATGTATTATGTATTAAATGAATGGGGAATGCGCTGATCACGTGATCGCCATGTCACCCTTTCTATCTGCATGCTGATTGGCTACTGCTCGCCCACTGATTGGCTGGGGCATCCTGCTTCTGAAGTCACGAGTAGTATAAAAGAAGCCAGAAATCGAGAATCGAGAGCACTTTGGCATGGAAGCTGCACCAGTGACCAACCTTGAACATCCGCAATTAGGTTTTTGTATGCTCTCGGATGGTCATCCAAGGGCAATATAATTAAATAAGAACTCCCTTTCCGGAACACTCACACAGGAGCTTCCCTGCGGATGGGCATTGTGGGCCCAATGTAATTCTACATGATGTAGAGCCGACGTGATTCTTGGTGGATAACTCACCGAATCTTCCAAACCACGCTGAAAAGTGGTATCAAACTTCCGCGCAGCATGTCGTGTGTTTTAATTAATTTTTAGACCACAGTCTGGTGGGACTCTGCCTGGTGCGTTGCAAGAGCTATGTGATGTATCCACATGGTGTACCCAGTTATGTACATGCATATTTAATTACCACTGTAGCCCTCCATGTTACAGGTAACTTTCAAACTACCGTAGCCGGACGGGCACTTTACAATTTACTGTGCAAATTTATGTATTAGTTATTCTGACTACCTAATGGACATCTTTCTATAACTGTTCTCATTCACCATCTTGAGAGTGAGCTGCATCAACAGTCTGCTTGCGGAATTCTTCCCTGCAACTTCAGAATTGTGCCACCTCATGCTACGCAACTGTAGCATATCTATTCCCGTGATTTATGAACTCTTACTGTACCGGTGACCAATAGGTACTCAAGTAACTATACTATTGTACTATTCATTATTTCTCTAATAGGTACTGATGACTAATAGGTGCCTTCCCAGTCTTTAAGACCCCATTTTTATATTTTCTGTTTCATACTGTATATATTATCTTGATTTACTATAGCCAATATATTTGCATGCACTAGTAATCGGCTGCATACAATTGCTCTGTTATCTTGTTTAATTCGACAGTCTCGACTAAAGTTTTAATGTGAAATTTACAGTCACTATGTTCGTAACATATTTTGGACTCTATCGGTCAATGTTTCTGTGCTTCATTATTTTCGGAATCGTTACAATCTGTGCTAGAAGTCTGAGTTTCCTTATATTCGGATCTGGTAGTAGTCCGCCATTAGATCAAACTCGGCTGTCTGAGAACTGTTCACATACGGATAATTGGCAGCCTGAGAACCGCTCACTCAACGGCCATCCAGAAATTGTGCCTGCTATACGTGCCATGATTACATACTCATTTACTGAGCTAACTACTATTCACCAATCAGCCCAGAAAGACAGCTCACTCTGCCGGCTCGATAAAAAGGCATTCCACCAGCTTCGTAAGTTTGGAATATGTTCTGCTCGGGAAATGGTATGCGGTCGGCGCACTGGTTGTTTGAAAAAAATGGTCAATCTCTACACTAGTTACCATGCGTCGTCACACCCAAAATAGCCACTCTAGCGAGAACAGTGTTCCCCTGGAAAATGGCATAACATCGCTAAACAGCCTTTAACACCCAATGATCTAAATTCAGTGAAGCCACAGTCTAATAACAATCTGATACACATCCACCCACGAAAACGTTCACCTGCTTTGAAGGTATGTTTATGGAATGCTCAATCCAGCAGGAATAAATGCTATGAGATTGCCGAGCTGATCGTGGATGAGGATATCGATCTTTGAACTCTAACTGAAACGTGGTTGAAACAGTGTGGCGATGAGTCCAAAATAGCGTGTATGATACCGATGGCTATGCCTTCAAACACCAACCCAGACTATCGCGCGGAGGCGGCATCGCGATCATTTATAGACATTATGTACCAATCAAAGTACATGCTAGTACCGTTCAACAGTTCCAGTCATTTGAGTTATTCGAATTCACGTCACACATCCTAAAACGTCCACCCACTTTCTGTGCTTATATCGTCCACCTCCATCTAAAAAGAATAAGCTCACGAATGCTATGTTCCTCGACGAACTTCCACGTTTATTGCAACATACATGTGTCAGAAATAAGAGATTCATTTTACTCGGCGATTTTAACATTCACCTAGACAAACTGAACAACTCTGATACCATAAAGGCTCTGGATATCTTGTCTGTGCACAATTGTCAACACCATGTCATCGCTCCAACACACCGCAATGGTCATATCATTGACTGGGTTATTCGGAACACATGTTAAGGATGTGCAAGTGAGTGATCTCCAAATGGCAGATCACTTTTTGCTGATATTGTATCTCGATACAGATCGACCGACTGCACCAGTAGAAACAGTGCTCTGCAGAAATCTCACAAAAATTGACAAAGTTTCTTTCCGCCGTGACCTCCAGCATTCTACCCTAATTCAATGCCCTCCTTCTAACTGTGATGATTTAGCTATTCTGTACAACACAGTGCTGTCTGATCTCCTGGACAAACACGCGCCGGAGAAGGCAAAGAAAAAGGTTTGCCGTCCAGTGTCAACGTGGCTATTCAGCCCCGAAGTTTTAGAAGTGAAATCAGTACGACGAATGGCGGAGCGAAAATGGAGAAAAACTAGGCTGGAAGTTGATCATCAAATATATGCCAGTGCAAGGAACAGTGTGTCCAAAATAATCTCCAATGCAAAACACGCATCTCTTAATTCCAAAATATTAGAATGTGCATCTGACTCTAACGCATTATTTAAACTAATGTTCTCATTAATGGGCAAGACTAAGGTGACTTCACTTCCCAATATAGATGATTCAATGCAAATCGCCCTATCGTTCACAGAGTTCCTTCACGACAAAATCTATGTTATTCGTAAACAGCTGTCGTGTTCGGTGCACTCAGAGGAGTTGCCATCTGAACACCATGGTTTCAGCAATAAATGTATCGCAAGCCTCGAACCTTTCTCTGAAAACGATGTGATGTTGCTCTTGAAACACTCCAAACCAACTTTCTGCCCACTCTACCCGATTCCTACAAAGATGATATACGAGCATATTGACATTTTACTGTCCGTCATCACTGCACTTGTAAATTCGAGTTTGGCAAGTGGTACTATGCCGAAAGTCTTCAAGTATGCGCTCATTAACCCTCTCTGGAAGAAATCAGGTCTTGACGAGGACAATCTAAAAAACTATAGGCCAGTGTCAAATCTGCCCTTCCTATCCAAGATCACAGAACACGCTGTGTTTCAGCGACTGTCCGACCATGTATCTACTCATAATCTACTGGAACCATTCCAGTCTGCCTATCGTCACAGACATAGTACTGAGACAGCACTGCTCAGAGTCCTGAATGACATTCGTTGGGACATAGATAAAGGCAATGTAGCCCTCTTACTATTGCTGGACCTCAGTGCCGCGTTCGACACAATCGACCACAAGAATCTCCTCGCACGTCTGAGAGATGAATTTGGAGTCACAGGACTTGCTTTGGACTGGTTCCATTCTTATCTAACTGACATGTATCAATCAGTCTATGTTAATGGTATCCAGTCTACCTCAGTTGAACTCACGTGTAGTGTGCCACAGGGATCCATACTGGGACCTGTATTATTTACCCTTTACACAAAGCAGCTGGGATCAGTCATAGACAATCACAGCCTGTCACACCATTTCTACGCTGATGATACTCAGTTTATAAACAGTTTCCAGCCATCAGCACCCGCTGCGGCCGAAGCCGTCAAACAGATAACAAACTACTGTCAAGATACAAAAACGTGGATGAACACTAATATGCTAAAGCTTAACGATGATAAGACAGAAATACTGCTAGTGGGTCCATCTATTAGGCGTGCAAAAATTGAGCCCGATGCCATCACTATTGGTACTATCCCTGTTAGTTTGTCTAGTAAGGTAAAAGACCTAGAGGTTGTTTTGGACTGCGACCTTAGTATGGATAAGCAAGTCAATAATCTTTGCAAGGTGTGCTTTCTTCAACTGAGAAACATCAGTAACACCAGAAAGTACCTGACTAAAGAGGCTACCACTAAACTTGTAGCTTCATTGGTCTTATCTAGGCTAGATTATTGCAACAGCCTGCTATCAGGTGCGCCAGAAAACTCATTCAGAAGCTTCAATCAGTCCAAAACGACGCAGCTAGGATAGTATCCCTCTGTGGCAAATATAAGCACAACTCCCCCGTGCTATACGACTTACATTGGCTACCTATAACTCAAAGAATTCGGTATAAGATCATTTGCCTGACCTATCAATGTATAAATAATACGGCACCGACCTATCTGTTTGACCTTCTGCAGCCATATTCTCCTGGCCGTTCGCTACGATCTGAAAATAAGCATCTGCTCAAAATTCCTAGTGCAAAAATATCAACGTATGGGCAAAGATCTTTTTCTTTTACCGCTGCTACTGAATGGAACAATCTCCCTACAAGCCTTAAATTGTCTCTTACCTTGCCCACTTTCAAATCTAGTCTAAAAACATTCCTATTCACTCAATTTTATTCACTAAATTAAATTTAATGTTTTCTCATATTGTATGCGCCTAGAGCATGCTACTGCATGGAGTATCGCGCGGTATAAATGTACTTATTATTATTATTATTTCAGTGTGCTTACAACTAACGAGCACCATCCTATGATGTGATATATTGTTAGAACTGTATTGGTTGGTTATGTATATGGCAAGTAGCCATCCTAGTTACTCTGTTTTGTTTATATAAAAACTCTAGGAGGCAGTACACTAAGCAATGCTATACAGCAACATTATATCTGCATCACTATATTCCCCCGGCATCAGTTTTACACTGAGGTCACTGATCTTGCTCATATTGCTTGAATCTGACATGTGACCGACTAAACCTGGCCATTCTAGCCCGATAGGATAGGTTTAAAGTAGTTAGGGGCAATCTCTCCGTAAGAGACACATTGTGTATGCCTCTTTTCCGGCTGTGGCAGCTATGTACCCTTGCACACCGGCTAGATTGTATAAATTAGCCAATTACCTTAGGGCCTCTTATTAATATCGAGTGATTGTCTCTTTCTGTGTAGGAAGCACTGCGAAAACAAATTATATTAGGTAACACTGGCCTGCAGTGCATCTCTGGGAATTCTGGAACATAACCCTAATGTCAGTTAAAATGTTAATTCTGTAACACACGTGTGGCGGATGTGGGATCTCTTACTCCCAGCCATAAATACCATTGCCCTTTCTAAATTGCTTGCGTGAACTGTAAATTGTCCCAGTGATGTTATATGTGGTTATGGTGCAATGATGACTGGATCATCATATGATTCGGGAGCTGTCGCTCCGTAACATGTACACACACTGTCTTTCTGAGGAAGATGTTATGCGGGGCGACATTCGGGAAGCTGGGCATCTTCGCCAGTTAGACATATGTGTCAATAGATAGGTAGGAATCCCTGCCACTTTCGGCCAAAGCTTGGAAACGTATCTAACAACTAAATGGTAGGTTAGAGTTTAGCAGAAGGCCCGCATAATTCAGTATCTTTGGACCTACATAAGACCTATGAATTCTTCTGAAATCATCCGACCCATCTTCACGTAAAACAGCGAGCATCACATTAATTATAGTTTCACTAAAATTTACCACTGCACATAGCCCTTTGTTTGAACAAAATAGTGGCCCTTTTTGCCAGCTCTTTTCCTCCGCTTCTGCGGTGAAGGCATTTTCCTGTGACGGAGGCCCGCGCGAGTCACTTTCCTCTCGCAACAATAATATTTTGTATGTTTTAGGGGTATTATTGGTTTATATTAAACTATTCAAGTTGCCTTGCGGTGATACCTTTGCAAATTTACGAATCTGTGAGGTACCTTCGGCAAGCCCACATAGAAAGAACACCAGTTGGTTCTATGTACTGTATTATTTTTGCTCATTCACTAGCAAACGAGTACCATTGTTTGTATAGTTGTTATTATTTATAATTATTATCATCATGTTCAGACTTTTAAACTAGTTAATGGACCGACATACCAGTGACACGAACAGTTGGGATGAGACCGTGAGGTTCAATCTCAGTGGCAATGGTCGCATGGCCCCACTGGAACGTGATCGTTCCACCAGCTCCAGAAGCCGGTCTTTGTACCTTCCGCAGAGTCGCAAAACGGGATCTGTAACCCTGAGAACCATATCTAACCAACCCTCCCGCACATCCTGTACATGTGGTGCAATGGAGCGGAGCAATACGATGGACAAGCGCATACGCCCGCAAGCTACAATAAGCCCGGAGGCTGGAGGAACGTAGACAGAGACAATCACTCTTATAACGGAGGCCTTAATGTATGTGGCCAATTTATACAATCTAGCCAGTGTGCGGTGTTACATATCCGCTACACCCAGAAAAGAGACTTAGACAAAATGTCTCCTATAGAGTAATCGTCCCTACTACTATAAACCTATTGAGCTAGAGTAGTCCAGGTTTAGTCGGTGGCATGTCATGTTCACACAATGAGAACATGAAAAGTGACCTCAGTGAAAAATATGTGCTGTTGGGGAACAACATGGTGCGGTTGTTGTTGCTGGATTGTGTAGCCTAGCGAACTGCGGTTCCAATGTTTTATATAAAATAAGCGAAACATATAACTAGGATGGCAACTGCCATAACTTATCACAAAACTGTAAAAATAGAAGATCACACGACCGTGACAACGCTTATGGGCGCGAAGATAAGAATAATTTATACATTATAATAATAAACTATAAAAATGTGGTCTCAAATGACCGACAGGCACCTATTAGTCATCAATATGTGTTACATAAAGGTAATACATAAATACAATTTTAAATGACAATGACGGCGTACCTATGCGTCATCAGTACGGAAAAAGTTCTAGAATAACTGTAGTTGAAGCGTAACACATTTGGAACGTGAGCTGGCACAATGTGGAAGTTAGCTGCTAGGGAAAGCTGCAGGCAAGCTGTCTGATACGGCTCATTCTCAGGAACAGTGAAGAAGAATGTTTGCGGAAGCGAATGTCCAGTAGTTAGTCACGTCGACATACAAAGTTAATAATTTAAGTGCTATGCTGAAAGTTCCATACTGGTGCGGAAATTGAAAACTGGCCTGTAGTTGAGGAGGGCTAAGGATGAAAAGTTTAATAATGCGTATGCATTCCGGCAGATTACAAGACGAGATGCATCGAATAGCTCACACGATGCATCAGGCAATGTCCCCTGACTGCGGTCAAAACGTTTAAATTATAACACAAAGTGTGTGGGTTTGATTTACCATTGGTCGGCATGGTACGGCAGATCTGGCGAGTTACCATTGAGCACATCACTCCGCTTGGGTTGCCGTACTTTATTTTATTTATTGCCCCCGGGTGATATCTTTCTGGGGGCATACAAAAACTTGCGATGCGGATGTGGTGGCTAGTACCCCAGAGATAACGAGTCTCAAAACCGATAGGATCCGCAGCAGATTTTAGGTATCTGCTATGCAGTTTGCAGTACTACGCACTCGTCTCCCAGACCAGATACCTCACCACCACCAGTCTCTCCCTGACTTCTCTCGAATCTAATTTTCCAGCGCCTTTTATACTACTCATGACATCACAGCTGAAGCGCCACACCCAATCGGCGAGCGAGCTTCAGAGGCAGGGAAGCAGGCCACGTGACGTGCTATCGTACCCATGCACTGAGAGTATACAAGCGCTAAGCCTATGGGGTTCAATATTTTGAAAGGAATTTGCCGGTTCAATTAGCTATAACTATAAAATAGTAACACGATTTGCAATCCTCGTCTCATTTCGGTCTTGATGAAGACCAGGAACGACGAGGAAGGTATAATTTTAAAGGAATTACGTGTACCAACTCGGTACAAAATAAGATGCTTTTTCTCTCCAAATCTAACACGCATTGGCAAGCAATCTCTGACACCCGCGCATATGCACTAGGCGATCTCATGGACATAGTCGTTTTACGAAGCGCCCGTATATGGCTCTATACACGGGCACCGTTCTGCCCAGGGGGACGTGCTTGCAACGCACCTGGTCAGGCCACTCCATACCCAGACATGCTGGGACGGGACGTACCTCACTGGTAGATCGACGCTACAACTCATGAAAGAAAACTCAAACAAATTTGCACATGGATTTAACACAATGTAAAATCACAGTTTAGAATACAGATACAAAAATTTCAGAACAAAATCTTTATTTTAAATCAAATTCCAAGCAATTGAGCTGACCCACACCAGGTTATGTATGAGATTTTGGTACCGAACTTCGTAAAATCTGATAATGTATATCTGGTGGCTGGTAGCCGTCTGGTACTTCTGTAGCTTGCGGGGCTGCATCAGGCTGTTCTGGTGTGTGATGTCGGGTTGCCGCGCCACACATGCATGGTGAACGAGACAGCTGGTTAGCTCGCGGTCTCAGAGTTTTGGATCCCGTGCGACGCTGACCTGCGTTTAAAAAAGACCGGCTCCTAAGGCCACTGGAACTCAATTGTTCAGACATTTTTAATGAGTTGGGTGGAGATGCGCGTCTCGTCCATCACCAAGTCCTATGGAGCTAAGTATTGACCTACCATTAGGTTTATACTCAAGTTTCCCAATATGCACTGCGGAGCAGAAGAAATATTCTAAAAGAAATATGAAATAATAATTATAATGTGTTCGCAGTGCCTCCTACATTGGCAAAGCTAACTACCTACTAAGTATCCTAAGATACAGGGGTAGTGTATGTGACACTGTACCTTGGTCATTACTGTAGTTCGGATCGACCAGGTGGGTACCGGCCGTACCAGCCAAGCTGGTTACACGCCGCCCATCCTGGATTCGTTCCCTGAACACGGACCCCTGGGTAGAGCCATAAGTGTATATGGGCCTATGAGAGAGATCGCATTGCAAAAAACGACTAAGTTCGTTAAAGCGCACAGTGCGCATGCGCATGCGCATGCTTAGATGCTATTTTCGATGGAGCACGTAGTTTACCACCAAGATAGGATGACGCTTTTAGTGTACCGAGATGGTACCTTGTAATCCTTTTTCATTACCTGTCCCCGCCGAATCTGGCATTAATCAAGACCAAAATTCGACGGGCTTTCCAAATCTGTAAACCATTTCAAAATGAGTTAAGAGATGGCTGAGTTATCTACAGAAAACCCTTCTTGATTATCTTCAAAATATAACCACTTGGACGCAGAACTTCTAGAATGTTCCAGAACATTCGACTGCGCTATTATTAGCTATGCACTGATTGGCTGTTGCTCGGCCAATGATTGGTTGAAGCTTGTGCCTGCGACGTCACGAGTAGCATAAAAGGAGAAGCGATCCAGAGATCGAGAGCATCCTCGGCCAGGGGTTGAATAGGTTGGGCCTGTTCCAGCTACGATCAGCATGACATTACGCGGATCACTTCGCCTTCTGTTGGTTTCTCTCCTGTAGCCAGCAGTACTCCAGCCCACTGCACTAAAAGCAATTTTGTAACTCCCCTTACTTGCTGGAGCAATTTGGAACTTTCTAATTATTGTTCAGGAATATCAAAATCTACTTCGCAACACGAACTTGCGGTGAGGCCTTTATGGCCTGAATATGTGATTCCACAGATATAGAGACAGCGATGTTCTTTGGTGGATGACTCGCCAGATCTGCCGGCCTCGTCAAAAAGTGGTATTTCAACCGTCCCCACACTGATGTCATGCAGGTTCTTCTAACTTTCGACCGCAGCAGGTAAACTTTGCCCGGTGCATCTTCAGAGCTGGCTGACGTACCCTGCACCGTTAAGCTTTGTTTTGTATCTTCATCTGCATCTAACCACCCCCGCTTGTGATCGGGTTGTTATCAACTTCCATCCGTACCATCAGTGTATGGGAACTTTCTTCACAGCAGTAATGCTATTGTATCTTTTGCTGTCTACTCGTTAGACATTCTATATTGTGCTTACAGTCCCTGAGTTCCATCCGCTCCCGTCATGAGCAGCTTGCGGGAATCCTGTTTGCGGGAACCAACCTGCGGGAACTTTCCAGCTTCCTGAGAATGCATCAACTCATGCCAAACTAAGAATGACGTATCAATTTCAGTAACACGATAGCCAAACTTAAGACTGGCTACCGAGTATTCAAGTAACTATACTTAACATTTTAATTATTTCGTTAAATGTACTCTTCTAATTATATCGTATCCGTATAAACGGTCCCAATGACTAAAAGGTATCGTAGTGGTCTTAGGACCGCTAGTTATAATTTCTGTATATGTTTATAGTTATTCTCATTTTCCGGTGTGCTATTTTCTCCCCCAATTCGCTACAATATATATACTCGATGAACAACAAATTGAGGACTCCAGTTTCTAAGTCAGTCATAAACGCTTAATAGTTTTCCAAGCTGTACGAGTTGTATGCCTTTAGTCTTTACTCTGTAATAAATATTCTGTTGACAATTTTGAAACTAATTAGTAGGTTTATTAACCTGTACTAAAGATATATAATTCTGATCATTTTATACTGTATTGATTGTTCTGGTTAGTTTATATATACATATGGCCAGTGGCCATCAGTTCATATGTTTTGTTTATTTGTAGAAAATATATAGGACTGCAGTGCACGTAGGAAACACTATACAGCAACACTTATATATGCAACACTTTCTCCCACCACCAACAATTTTTCACTGAGGTCGCTGTCCATGCTATAACTCTGTTTAGCCTGGCATACTACCAACTAAAACCTTTTCTATTCAGCTCGATAGAATATGTTTAATATGAATAGAGACAATTTCTTCATTAGGAAATCTATAGTATACTCCTCTCTTCCGGCAGTTGCGATAATTTAGCCCTGCATTCCAGCAAGATTCATAACTCTAAGATCTTGTCTCTCTTCATGTTCCACTCAGCCTTGTGGCTTCTTAATTGTTTGGATGTCCCTGTCCGCACCATGGGCTGATCCGACTCTAGGAAACTGTTGGGGTTTCCGAGCGGTGATGGCCATCGTGTGGTATCACATACATTCCCTCCGTATCTTCGGATACTTAGTAGTTAGCACTTCTGCCAAATATAAAGCGGCAACTACTAATTCAGCATCCTAAGAATAACATAAGACGGCAACGTGGGAATTATTCGGGAATTGTTCATCCCGTCTTCATGTAAAACAGCACGCAACCCTATAGTCATAATCTCACTAGGTTGGGTCTTTTCTTTTCAAACATTTTGGTTAAATATTAGAGTGGGCCCATTTTTGCCTACTACTCTTCTCCCGCTTTAAGCAGTGGTGACATGTTCCCATGACGGAGGCCCGTGCGAGGCACTTGCCTCTCGCAAGGATTCAGCAACGACGGTCCACGCGAGGATAATACTCCTCACCCAAACTAGCACTAGGAGTAGTGCCCGCATGAGGCACATGAATTTTCGTCACTGCAGAGATAATCTTCTTTCCTTTCAGCTTAGAAGTATAATAACTTATATTAAGTTAATTAGTTAATTCGCGTGTATGGGGGGGCTCCCTTGTGGGGATACCTCTGCGGACCCACGAGTCTGTGTGGTACCGCCGGGAGCCCCATGTTTAAAAGTTCATCTGGCTGTCTCTATGTCTTGTATTTTCATATGCTCATTAGTTTTATCTAGCATACTCGACAGTCTGTTAGGTAAAATCATTGCATAGACTTATATTTAATTAGGTCACCAAATCAAATCTTGTAAGTCCATAGATCACGAAATTGCTATGGACAGGCATACTGGTGACACAAACTCTTTGTATTTAATGTTCGTGATGATGGTTGCACAGCCCCACTGGAACAATTTAGTTCCACTGGCCTTATGAGCCGGTTTTTGTTACCCGCAGGGCAGTCTCATACAGGATCCGTCACCCCCGAGACTGGATGCTAACCAGCATCATCATTCGTCGTGCACTTGTGTCGTGGTGAGTCAACATCCGACACTGGAATGGCCGGACACTACCCAGCGAGCTACAAGTGGCTCCCGATGTGGGGCTCGAAGAACATCATTAATCACACGCAGTGAACGCACGCCCACACCATATAGTGAGCTCAGCTCTATACCTTCTCCATTTAGCGACGACTCCCTCGATCAAGAGGTAGCGTCATACGATGGATTTACAGCTCACATGCTCACCGACAATGCCAGAAATTCGGCGGAATCAACAACACCGCAATACAACCTGTTTTCGCCTGTCAGTGATGGCACCTTTCATGATGCCTCACAGGCAGAGTTTAGAACCATATTGGACGTCCGCGACAGGCCACCACCATCAGGGCCGAATCATGGACGACCCCGACAAAGACCCGATTACGGGCATATAAATAATCCTTCAGACTACTATCATTCACAAGTGTCATCTACGGAGACCATATGGTCGGGTGACAATCCACATTACAGACAACCTCCCACACCACCCCCTTCTAGTGCAACGCTATACTCAAGGGGGACACCACAGCATTATCGGGAGAAATCGGCACCACCTATTCACCGGTACATCAGTCATGCTACACATCACGACTGCCAGCCAACTGCACCACCACCATATGAGGAATATCAGACCTCAGCTCAGGGAGAACGTCCATGTAATCGTCACAACATTCCGCCTCCCGTCCATAGACCCATCCCAGTCTATGGCTCCACAACCGGGCCGGACTCATTAAATTGGAGTACGCGTGTGCTCACTCCTCGGCATTGGCATTGACAGGAAACACCAGCACCACCACCACCACCACCTGCACATCGACCAGCCTCACAATACTCTTCAGTCTCACAGATACCCACACCACCCGGATTTCAGCCACTTCATTCTTCCCGCGGTCTTGGCCGAGTCATTCTTCCTCCTGAATTTAGCGGGGAGAATGACTGGACCAATTACAAAATCCAGTTCGAGATAATAAGTCGGACTAACCACTGGAACGATCAGCAAATGGGTGAATATCTCGCCGCAAAGCTTTCCGGAAAAGCCCTTCAAGTTCTTACAGACTTTGGGACTGACTACACACCCACCTACACTCAATTGGAATGAGCATTGACAGAGCGATTTGGCGACACAGCTCTCAGAGAAACCAGTGTTCTTCAACTCAAGAATCTCCGATGACACACGGGAGAAACTCTTTCGGAGTTAGCTAGCCGAATCAGAAGGCTAGTCACACGCGCTTATCCGAGCACCAACACGGAAGGCGTAATCCATCTGCATCTCAACACTTTCATCGATGCATTGAGCGGTAAACCCGCCCTGACAGAAAAGTTGTTTCTAGGTGACCATGGTAGGTTGGCCCAATTAACGGCAACCACGGTCCGTATCGAAAACTTTCTGGATCGGGAAAAGAGTAGACGATGCCAACTCCATACTATTAACGAGATACAGGATGCAGCTATCGCCACGCCCACCAATGCTCCCCCAAGTTCATCGACACCAACCGCACAGACATCACCACCACCAGCCATACAGAATTCCAATCAGAATCAAGCACCTGGAGGAATGGGGCATGCCCGTAGAGGAAGCTACAACTGGGCCCCTGGTCGCGGAAACCAGCGCAACAATAACAACAGCAACATGAAAGAATGTATAGATGAGATCAATAAACAGATCTCCACACTAACAAATTTAGTCAGGACACTCAGCAACAATCTCGCCACCACACACTTTAGGACAACAAGCACCACCAGCACCACACCGCCACCAAACACCTGTTACGGATGCGGTCAGCCAGGCCATTGGAGGGAACAGTGTCCTAACCGACCTTCTTCAACAATGCCTGCCCCTGACCACAGCACACTGCAACCAGAGAAGCAATCAAACTCTTAAGGGCACCGAAATATCAAGAGCCACCTCGGTGCCCATATCCACTTCCCAGCTCAACTGCAGCCTTCGTACAACAACGTTCTGTGGCCAACAATCACCCACTAAAATCAGCTTTTACACCCACACCCAAATGCACGGCTTCACATATGTCAATGCCTAGGTGCCTCCCCCGATCCGCAGCATTGCCATCCCCCTCTTTCTCCACACAAAACATGCCTTCTTTCCTGTGTAAAACGGCAGTAGTAGGTTGTAGTACCTCCGTTGAAACAACATTTTTGCAAGCACCATATCCCACCACCAAGACACTGAATTCTCGGTGTCCTTTTGTGGTATGCAAAACACCACCCCATCCAGCAGCATCTCCCGCATCCACAAACAGCAGTGACTCAGGAGGGACGGTTCACTCCACCTCATGGATTCACAAGCGTCGACGAAGACGGGGAAAAACACGTCCCTGGCGGCATTACTTTTTCTTCTGTGCTTCACCAAAACATCCAAATAAGTATTGTAGGAAATGGCTTGCGCAGGTAGAGCTTATCCATCATCCTGTGCGCACCACTGTCTACACCAATACAGCATACCCTGAAATGGCAACACCTCCATCATCATTGCTACCCCCAGCGCTGCCTTCACCACAGCCCTCACAGTGGCGGCGATGACGAACTGGCCCTTTCCTCACTCAGCCATCCACCACATTAAGAGAAGCCATTAGGAAACAGTCAGAGTACATACAGAGTGATTCCGCTCCAACACCATTGTCGCAAATGGCGTCATTGGAAACTCTTCCACAGGTACACTGCAAAGTAATATACAAATGTGCCTGTCTGTTTAGTGGCGTTTCCACCAGTGCCACTGTCGACACTGGTGCTTCAATCACTGTATTTAGCAAGCGCTTATATGAGAGCATCCCACCTCATAAGAAGCCTCCCCTTAAGCCTACAAACATTTACCTACAGACGGTTATGGGAGCTGATGTGCCCTTAGCCGGTGTAGTCAATTTAATCATCCAAATAGAGGAGACGCAATTCATACAGCAAGTTGTCATCGCCTCTATTCACACCGATGCATCCTTGGCTCAGATTTTCTCAGTGCCAGCGAAGCCATCATACATTGCAAACAGCAAGAACTCGACATACACGGCTGACGAATACCTCTTGGACCGGCATCGTCATTATACGACATGTGCACTGTAATATTGTCCAGTACAGCCACAGTTGAGCCGGGACAAGAACAAATGTTATGGGCCACCGCACCATAGTTAGGAAGCAACACACACATTACCATGCTGGAACCCGATCCTGATTATATGATCGCCTCACAATGCCCAAGTCCCCGCATAATAGTAGACACTAGTAATAAGGAAAATATACCTATTAAAGTGTTCAATAGTACCGCAGATCCCATCACTCTGGAACGCTGTGGCCATCTAGTGGACATAATCTCATTGGAATCACCCACACTTACTGACACACCACCGCACCTGACTGATGATTTACCCGAACACTTACATGATTTGTACCTACGTGCCACAGTTGGATTACAGCAATCACAGAAACGTGAAATTCAGAAATTACTACACAAATATCGCGATAGTTTTTCCTCTGGAGACATGGATCTCGGAGAGACTCATCTCGTACGACACTCCATCGACACAGGCAATAATCGCCCCATTCATAATGAAGCGGAAGCACACCAACAAGTGAACAGCATGTTGCGGACTGGTATTATTGAACCCTCAGCATCTTCATGGGCTAGCCCAATAGAACTAGTAGGGAAAAAGGATGGAAGCCTGCGGTTTTGTATTGAATACTGCTGCCTTAATGATCTTAGCGTCAACGATGCTTATCCGTTACCTCGGATAGATCAGGCCTTGGATTCCTTGTCCGGAGCCAAGTGGTTTTGTACCCTTGACTTAGCCAGCAGTTACTGGCAAGTAGCCATGGATGAAGCTGACATGGAAAAGACTGCATTCCTTTGTAGGAATGGCCTTTTCCAATGCCGCATGATGCCCTACGGGTTGTGCAACGCTCTCGGAACTTTTGAATGACTCATTGAGCAGGTATTAACCACCCTGCATTGGGAAATCTGTCTCTGTTACATCGATGACGTAATAGTCTTCGGACAAACGTTTGAGCAAACCTTAATAAATTTGGACACCGTGCTTTCACGTTTCCGCATGGCCAATTTGAAACTCCAAGCGAAGAAATGTCATCTGTTTAGACAGAGTGTTGAGTTCCTGGGACACGTCATATCCAGTGATGGAGTGGCTACACAGCCGTCAAAAACTAAGGCAGTAGCAGAGTGGCCACAGCCCTCTTCAGTTACGGAGACACAAAGTTTTCTTGGCCTATGCCAGTACTATCGCCATTACATCCGACATTTGAGTGCGATTGCTTCACCCCTCTACAAGATCACCGAGAAAGATTGACCATTTGAGTGGACGAGTGAATGTGAAGGCTCCCTCAGGGCGTTGAAGGAACTCTTGATGACTGCCCCGATTCTTGCTCATCCTAATCCAAACCTCGATTTCATCTTAGACACTGATGGGTCAGCTTTCAATATCGGCGTGGTTCTATCTCAGGTCACAGAAGATGGGACGGAGCAGGTATTGGGTTATGGTTCGCGTACTCTGTATAAAACGGAGAGAAGATACGCAACCACCAAGCGAGAACTGTTAGCAGCGGTACATTTCGTCAAGTATTATAAACACGTTCTGTACGGGTGCCCTTTTACACTCTGTACAGACCATGCATCACTATGATGGCTCAGGAATTCGAAAAATCCGGAGGGACAGGTAGCGAGATGGCAGGAATCCCTGCAGGCCTATAACTTCAACGTTGTTCACCATCCCAACAAATTGCATGGAAATGCCGACACCCTCAGTAGAATCGGCATGGAAGCTGAACACGAAGAGGCTGCCACCATGACATAGTCAACACAGCCATCTCCGGAGTTCCCAGAATTGAGGTGCGCAGAGTGGAATCCAGAGAAAATCGCACACCACCAAACAACAGACGTGCAGACATGAAATATATACGCGTGGATCCAGGAGGGGGTACGTCCTCCTAAGGAATCGGTAACACCACTTTCCACCACAGCAAAATATTATTACCAACGGTTCGAAGAATGTCGATTAATCTATAACATTCTGTATATTAATGACCGTCTGGTAGTCCCGGAAAGTTATCGTTAACTTATATTAAAACAACTCCATGATAATGCCGGGCATCTGGCCATGGAAAGAACTGTTGCCCGCATCAAACTGAGATTCCACTGGATCGGGATTCGCGATAGTGTCAAGGCATATCGCACCATCTCAAATTAGGATTATTGGTGTACCGTGGGAGTGAGTGGCTATCGACGTGCTCGGACCCTTGAACACGACGGATGACGGAAATAAATACATCCTCGTACTACAAGATTATTTTACGAAGTGGGTAGAAGCATTTGCTTTGCCGGACCAAGAGGCATCCACAGTAGCGGAGGTCTTGGCAAGCAATGTGTTCTGCCATTTTGGTATGCCTTATGAGTTGCACTCCGATCAAGGAAGTAATTTTGAGCCGGCTCATATCAGAGCTCTGCAAATTGTTCCATATCGTCAAAACAAGGACGACTCCATACCACCCCCCGGAGTGACGGGATGGTAGAGAGCTTCAACAGAACTCTCGTGGAGATGCTTACTAAGGAAACACACCTAGATTGTAGAGATTGGGACCTACGACTCCCGTATGTACTCATGGCTTACCGCACTTCAGTACATTCCAGCATGGATTAGACCCCTGCTGGGTTAATATTAGGCCATGAATTAGCGTTACCCCTGGATCTGGCCATGCCACGGATACCAGGAGAAAAAAATTCACCATTTCTCTATGTTGAACTCTTGCGGCAAAGGATAGAACAAGCCCATGAGTTAGTGAGAGAAACTTTATCCACTGCACACCGGCGGCAAAAGACATGGCACGACCGGAGGGTGCATGGAGACCCATATGAAGCAGGAAGGATGGTTTGGGTATACAATTCACGACGATCTGCAAACATGAAAAGTAAACTGAGTTACCAGTGGAAAGGCCCCTATGTGGTAGTAGGTAAGACATCGGCCATGACCTACCGTATCTGTGCTTCGGATAGCCTGACCTCAGTCATTTAACGAACTTAGTAATTTTTCGACACGCTATCTCTCCCATAGGCCTATATATGCTTATGGCTCTAACCAGAGGGGCGTGTTCAGGAAACGAATCCAGGACGGACGGCACGTACCCAGCTTAGCCGGTACGTCCGCATCTGACCGGCCGATCCGAACTACATCACCCCCTCCTAGTTTGACATCCATGGCAGGCGATCGCGCATGGTGGATCGATGCACGGACGTACACTAGGTGGGAATTATAGACTTCCCAGGTAGGCACGTGGCCGGAGAGGAGCAGTGGCGTTTTAGATGCGTATTCAAGAGACAGACCACATAGGGGTGCCAAGAGGAGGGGAGGCATACTTTTAGTTTTCAATTTTGACCTGGAATTATTTTTCCAGGCCTTCTTTTTTTCTTCTTTTTTTTATTACATATATTACGGTGCATGCAACTCTATGATGGGGGGGGGGGCATAGCACGAAGTGGGTGGGAATGGGAAGAGATCGGAGGAACAACTTTTCCATCCGGTCCCTTGGACAAAACAAACACAAAATTCTTCAGATACGACTTTCCAGATCGAGTAGACCCACGCTGAGGAGGGAGAGGGCGAGTACGTATCTCGTCATCATCGTCAGCGTTAGCCACTTGTTCACCCACATTCTGGCTTGGTAGAACCGGGGCCGAACTAGCACCGCAGTGCTTTGCGCTAACTGGGGGAATACTAATTTCCCTAGAAATATCTATCTGGGTACCGGTGTCACGAGAAACGCCCAGTCTGAGCTCTGGTCCTGGGTCGTCACTGACACATGGTTTAAGTTGATCGAAGTGGATGACTGAGGTCAGGCCATCCGAAGCACGGATACGGTAGGTCACGTCTGACATCTTACCTACTACCACATAGGGGCCTTTCCACTGGTAACTCAGTTTACTTGGCACGTTTGCAGACCGTCGTGAATTGTGTACCCAAACCATTCTTCCTGCTTCACATGGATCTCCATGCACTCTCCGGTAGTGCCATGTCTTTTGCCGCTGGTGTGCAGTGAATAGGGTTTCTCTCACTAACTCATGGGCTTGTTCTATCCTTTGTCGCAAGAGTTCGACATAGAGAGATTGTGAATTTTTCTCCCCTGGTATCCGTGGCATAGCCAGATCCAGGGTAAGGCTAATTCACGGCCTAACATTAACCAAGCAGGGGTGTAGCACGTGCTGGAATGTTCCGAAGTGTGGTAAGCCATGAGTACATATGGGAGCCATAGGTCCCAATAGCTACAATCAAGGCGTGTTTCCTTCGTAAGCATTTCCGCGAGAGTTCTGTTGAATCTCTCTACCATCCTGTCGCCCCAGGGGTGGTATGGAGTTGTCCTTGTTTTGATGATATGGAATAATTTGCAGAGCTGTGATATGAGCCGGCTCTCAAAATTACTTCCTTGATCGGAGTGCAACTCATAAGGCATACCAAAGCGGCAGAACACATTGCTGGCCAAGACCTCTGCTATGGTGGATGCCTCTTGGTCCGGCAGAGCAAATGCTTCCACCCACTTCGTAAAACAATTTTGCAATACGAGGATGTATGTATTTCCACCATCCGTCGTATTCAAGGGTCCGAGCACGTCGATAGCCACTCGCTCCCACGGTGCACCAACAATCTTAATTTGAGATGGTGCGATATGGTGTTGGCCAACAGCGCATTTTTGGCATGGGATACATTTGGCAGCCCATGTCTTGACACTATCGCGAATCCCGATCCAGTGGAATCTCAGTTTGATACGGGCAACAGTCCTTTCCACGGCCAGATGTCCGGCGTTATCATGTAGTTGTTTCAATATAAGTTCACAATAACCTTCCTGAACTACCAAATGGTTATTAATGTATAGAACATTATTTATTAATTGACATTCTTCGAACCGTTCGTAATAATATTTTGCCGTGGTGGATAAGGGTGTTACCGATTCCTTAGGAGGATGTACCCCCTCCTGAATCCACACGTATATATTCCATGTCTGCACGTCTGTTGTTTGGTGGTGTGCGATTTTCTCCAGATTCCACTCTGCGCACCTCAATTTGGGGAACTCTGGAGATGGCTGTGTTGACTGTGTCACGGTGGCGGCCTCTTCGTGTTCAGCCTCTGCGTCGATTCTGCTAAGGGCATCGGCATTACCATGCGATTTGCCGGGACGGTGAACAATGTTAAAGTTATAGGCCTGCCATCTTGCTACCTGGCTCTCCGGATTCTTTAAGTTCCTGAGCCACCGTAGTGAGGCATTGTCTGTACGGAGTGTAGAAGGGCGCCCATACAGAAAGTGCTTAAATACTTGACGAAATGGACCGCCGCCAATAGTTCTCGCTTGGTGGTTGCATATCTTCTCTCCATTTTATTCAGAGTATGCGAACCGCAACCCAACACCTGCTCTGTTCCGTCTTCGGTTACCTGAGATAGAACCGCGCCAATAGCAAAAGCTGATGCGTCAGAGTCTAAGATGAAATCGAGGTTTGGATTAGGATGAGCAAGAATTGGGGCAGTCATCAAGAGTTCCTTCAGCGCCATGAAGGAGCCTTCACACTCACTCATACACTCAAATGGTCGATCTTTCTCAGTGATCTTGTAGAGGGGTGAAGCAATCGCGCTGAAATGTCGGATATAACGGCGATAGTACTGGCATAGGCCAAGGAAACTCCGTGTCTCCGTTACTGAAGAGGGCTGAGGCCACTCTGCTACCGCCTTAGTTTTAGATGGATATGTTGCCACTCCATCACCGGATGTGATGTGTCCCAGGAACTCGACGCTCTGTCTGAAGACATGACATTTCTTTGGTTTGAGTTTCAAATTGGCCGTGCCGATGCTAAATAGTATTATGAGTCAATTTCCTAATACTATGCACCCTTTGCCTTTCCTGGTGAGGTCTGTCTTCATCACGGGATGTCACCCAGTGCCTCATGCAGGAACGCAGGCTAGGCTAGGTGCTGTTCCCGCATATGCGTATGAGATTAAGGAGTATGCCCTATAAGAAGTAAAATTAAGGCATATGACAGGTAGTTCTACATGAGACTCTGGCTCATAAAAACATGATTAAAGACATAGCCATGGGACACTAGTCTAACACAAGATCGAGAACCATGCCCAAGAAACATGATTAAGGAACATAGTCCACGATCATCTCATGTGATGCCCCTCTCACGCATATACCCTCCCACTTCCCAAAGAATCACTTTTCATGACCTCTGATCATGGGAGGCATGGCTCGCAATACAAACGCTTGCCATGGCCTGACTGTACATAAAGCCATCTTGACCCGATGTATTGACTTGATCAAGGTGACTGGCCGGTGACCCAGTCGATAGCGATCACCATCTGAGCTCACGCTCAGGGGCAACAGACGGTCTGATCCGTACTTATCTGCCAACAGAATACGAATTTTGACCATTTTTCCTGGCCTTGCCTGCAGGGCATCCCTGGCAAACACAGCGGACTTCTAGTCTGCCAGAGATGTCCTGGGTGTGGACTGTCATCCACATACCATGCATCTCCACTTACTGAAACAGGACGAACCCAAGCCTCAGCAGCCCGAACAATACGCCGACTAGACGGTACCACAGTATGATGTTAATTCATCCTTCGTTAGACACAGAGGCCTTCAGTATCTACTCAGTCCGATAGCTCTGATTTTACATGCCTCCAGACTCTTGCCAGCCCACTGCCGCCTGTTCCTGCCACCCTTCGAGGAGCCTAAACCTCTCTGGTAGCGGGAGAGCATGGTGTCCAAATTTGTCAAGGTTTGCTCAAACGTTGGTCCAAAGACTATTACGTCATCGATGTAACAGAGACAGATCTCCCATTGCAGGGTGGTTAATACCTGCTCAATGAGTCGTTCAAAGGTTCCGGGAGCATTGCACAACCCGTAGGGCATCTTGCGGAATTGGAAAAGGCTGTCCCTACAAACGAGTGCCGTCTTTTCCATATCAGCTTCATCTATGGCTACTTGCCAGTAACCGATAGCTAAATCAAGGGTACAAAACAACTTGGCTCCGGACAAGGAATCCAAGGCCTGATTTATCCGTGGTAACGGATAGGCGTCCTTGATGATTAAGGCAGTGGTAGTCAATACAAAACTGCAAGGTTCCGTCCTTTTTTCCTGCATGCACTATAGGGCTAGCCCATGGACATGCTGAGGGTTCAATAATACCCGTTCGCAACATGTCATTTACTTGTTGGTGTGCTTCCGCTTCCTTGTGAATGGGAAGACGTCATACCGGTTGTCGTATGGGGTGATTATTTCCTGTATCGTTGGAGTGTCGTACGAGATGAGTCTCTCCGAGATCCATATTTCAGGAGGAAAAACTATCGCTATATTTATGTAGTAGTTTCCGAATTTCTCGTTTCTGTGATTGCAATAATCCAATGGTGGCACGTAGATACAAATCGTGTAAATGTTCAGGTAAGTCATCATTTGCGATGTTGTGTCAAAAAGTGCAGGTGATTCCAATGAGATTATGTCCAATAAATGGCCGCAGCGTACTCCTGGTTCCAAAGTGATGGGATTCAAAACCAGAATTCGAGGGGCTTTCCAAATCTGCAAACCATTTCAAAATCGGTTAAGAAATGGCTGAGTTATCCACAGAAAACCCTTCTTGATTATCTTCAAAATATTGCCGTGACGTCATAACCACGTGGATGCAGAACTTCTAGAATGTTCTAGAACAGCGCTATTATTAGCTACGCGCTGATTGGCTGTTGCTCGGCCGATGATTGGTTGAAGCTTGCGCCTGTGACATCACGAGCAGTATAAAAGGAGACGTGATCCAGAGATCGAGAGCATCCTCGGCTAGGGGCCGAATAGGTTGGACCTGTTCCAGCTACGATCAGCATGACATTACACAGATCACTTCGCCTTCTGTCGGTTTCTCTCCCGTAGCCAGCAGTACTCCAGCCCACCGCACTAAAACAATTTTGTAACTCCCCTTGGAGCAATTTGGAATTTTCTAATTATTGTTCACGAATATCAAGATCTACTTCGGAACACGAACTTGCGATGAGGCTTTTATGGCCTGAATATGTGATTCTACAGATGTAGATACTACTGATGTCGTGCAGGTTCTTCTAACTTTCGACCGCAGCAAGTAAACTTTGCCCGGTGCATCTTCAGAGCTGGCTGACGTACCCAGCACCGTTAAGCTTTGTTTTGTATCTTCATCTGCATCTGACCACCCCCCGCTTGTGATTGGGTTGTTATCAACTTCCATCCGTACGATCGGTGTACAGGAATTTTCTTCACAGCAGTAATGCTATTGTATCTCTTGCTGACTACTCGTTAGACATTCTATATTGTGCTTACAATCCCTGAGTTCGATCCGCTCCCGTCATGAGCAGCTTGCGGGAATCCTGTTTGCGGGAACCAACCTGTGGGAACTTTCCAGCTTCCTGAGAATGCATCAACTCACGTCAAACTAAGAATGACGTATCAATTTCAGTAACACGATAGCCAAACTTAAGAATGGCTACCGAGTATTCAAGTAACTATACTTAACATTTTAATTATTCCGCTAAATGTACTCTTCTAATTATATCGTATCCGTATAAACAGTCCCGATGACTAAAAGGTACCGTAGCGGTCTTAGGACCGCTAGTTATAATTTCTGTATATGTTTATAGTTATTCTCATTTTCTGTAAGGGGTTTTCACAAACCGCACCATAGTAGGTTCGTTAACCTGTACTAAATATATATAATTCTGATAATTTTATACTGTACTGATTGTTCTGGTTAGTTTATATATATATGGCCAGTGGCCATCAATTCATATGTTTTGTTTATTTGTAGAAAATATATAGTACTGCAGTGCATGTAGAAAACACTATACAGCAACACATATATATGCAACACTTTCTCCCGCCACCAACAATTTTTCACTGAAGTCACTGTCCGTGCTATAACTCTGTTTAGCCCGGCATACTACCGACTAAAACCTTTTCTATTATATGTTGATCAGTTTAATATGACTAAAGACAATTTCTTTGTTAGGAAAGCTACAGTATACTCCTCTCTTCCGGCAGTTGCGATAATTTAGCCCGCACTCCGGCAAGATTCATAACTCTAAGATTTTGTCTCTCTTCATGTTCCACTCAGCCTTGTGGCTTCTTAATTGTTTGGATGTCCCTATCCGCACCATGGGCTGACCCGAACTTGGAAGCTGTTGAGGTTTCTGATTGGTGATGGCCAGGGTGTGGTATCGCATACATTCCCTCTGTATCTTCGGATACTTAGTAGTTAGCACTTCTGCCAATGTAGGAAAGCACTGCGAAAACATATCTTAATTATTATTTTATTTGCTGAACAATCCTCCCGCACCACAGTGCAAAGCTGGGCAACTTCTATTTAAACCTAACGACAGGTCAAACCATTAGTTCCATAGGACCCGGTGACGGGCGAGATACGCATCCCTACCGAATTCCACAAAAATGTCTGGGCATGATATTTAGATCTGCCACACCCTCACGGGAAGGACATTTATGGTGGGTATTCATCTCTCTTACCCTCATCATAACGATAGATCAGTTGCCTAAAAATACTTTTGTGAAAAGTAACCAGTGACTTGTGACGTTTTATGTGGTTACAGAGTAAGATGTCTGGATTCTTATTCAGTTCAGAGATCTTACTGAGTTACATGTATGAGCGCTGTCTTCAGTATTGATGTCTTAGGGCATCCGTTCTCAGTGACAGCCTAACAGCTAGGTAGACATCCACTATTTGCGGCCTAAAAATAGCTCTTGTTTCTAAAACTAAACCTAGTTAAGCAGAGCAGAAGGCTTGCATAAATAAAGCAGCAACTACTAATTCAGCATCCTAAGAATCACATTAGACGGCGACGTGAGAATCCTTCGGGAATCGTTCGTCCCGTCTTCACATAAAACAGCACGCAACCCTATAGTCATAATCTCACTAGGTATGGTCTTTTCTTTTCAAACATTTTGGTTAAATATTAGAGTGGGCTCATTTTTGCCTACCACTCTTCTCCGGCTTTAAGCAGTGGCGACATTTTCCCGTGACAGAGGCCCGCGCGAGGCACTTGCCTCTCGCAAGGATTCAGCGACGGTCCATGCGAGGATAATAACCCTCACCCAAACTAGCACTAGGAGTAGTGCCCGCGTGAGGCACATGATTTTTTGTCAGAGATAATCTTCGTTCCTTTCAGCTTAGAGGTATAATAGCTTATATTAAGTTAATTAGTGAAGTCTCGTGTACGGGAGCCTCCCTTGCGGGGATACCTCTGCGGGCCTACGAGCCTATGTGGTACCTCCGGGAGCCCCATGTTTAAAGGTTCATCTGGCTGTCTCTATGTCTTGTATTTTCGTATGCTCATTAGTTTTATCTAGCATACTCGACAGTCTGTTTAGGTAAAATCATTGTATAGACTTATATTTAATTAGGTCACCAAATCAAATCTTGTAAGTCCATAGATCACGAAATTGCTATGGACAGGCATACTGGTGACACAAACTCTTTCCATGAGGCCATTGTATTTAATGTTCGCGACGATGGTCGCACGGCCCCACCGTACCGATTGAGTTCCACTGGCCTTAGGAGCTGGTTTTTGTTACCCGCCGGGCAGTCTCATACAGGATCCGTCACCCCAAAACTGGATGTTAACCAGCGTCATCATTCGTTGTGCACTTGCGGCGTGGCGAGTCCACATCAGACACCGGAATGGCCCGACACTACCCCACGAGCTACAATCACCGCTCGGAAACCTCTGATAGTGTTAGTGTCCTAGAGTCGGATCAGCCCACAGTGCGAGTAGGGATATCCAAACAATTAAGAAGCCATCAGGCTTAGTGGAATATGAAAAGAGACAATAACTTTATAGATATGAGGCCCTATAGGTATATTGGCCAATTTAACACAACCTTGCTGGGGTGTGGGCCTAGATTACCACAACGACCGGAAAAGAGGCATACAAGATGTGTCCCCTGATGAAGAAATTCTCTCTAATCACATTAAACCTATCCTATCGAGCTGAATAGTCAGGTGTAGTCGGTAGCATGCCGGGATAAACAAAGTTATAGCATGGACAGCGACCTCAGTGTAAAATTGTTGATGGCGCGAGAAAGTGATGCATATATAAATGTTGCTGTATATTATTTCCTAATGTACTGCAGTCCTAAGTTTTCTGTAAATAGGCAAAACACATCAACAAGAAGACCGCTGGCCATATACCTAACTAACCAAATACAAGACGGTGACAGTATATGATTAGATCAGAACAGTGGTAATACAGGTTGATAGACCGATTACGGTGCAGTTAGTTAAAGCACCTTACAGTAAACAACGATAACTATAAACAGTAACATATAAAGAAATTATAAGATGCAGTCCACGGACAGGTACAGTACCTATTAGTCATCGGTACCTTTTACGGTAATAAATTATAATAATCCAAGAAGTAATTAAGGATATCATGTGTAGTTACTTGAATACGCAGTAGCCGTTCTTATATAACGGGCTACTATGTTACTGAAATTGAGACGTCACAATACTTGTGATGTGAGTTGACATGTTCTCTGAAAGCTGGATACGTCTCCGCATGTAGATCTCCCTCAAGACAGGGTTCCCGCATGCTGCTCCAGGATGGAAGTGGTACAAACTCAGGACTGTGAAACACAGTAAGCAATGTCTACCGAATAGTTAGTAAGTCCTACATAATAATACTGTAGTGATGAAAGTTCCTGTCCGATGACGGTAAGTTAAGAAAGCTTATGATAACCCATTAACAGGAAGGGTTATTAATGTAATTGTAATTATGCCTGTACATATTAAAGCTTAATGGTGCGGGGTGCGCCAAATAGCTCTTGTGGCACACCGGGCAAAGTTTACTTGGCTGCAGTCGAAACATAAAACAGGACACACACGATATGCAGTGTGGTGGTTGAAGGTCCACTTGTTGGCATGGCTGGCAGATCCATTGAGTAATCCACCAAGGAACATTGCCACTCTACGTCACGTAGAATTACATGACTGGCCTGCAAGGGCTCACCGCAAGAACAGTTCCTTTATAGATGATAATTAAAATAGGAACCTATTTAAGTTCTAAAGTTTTTAGTGGGGTGAGATGGGAACTGCTTTGGTGCGGGCTGATCGGAAAACCTGTTGAAACCGAGATGATGTGTATATCTGTCTTCGGTTATTTTGTCAGGTTCCCATATGTTGGCAGCTCCCGACTGTTCGGCCACCGGCCGACGATGCGACCAATCTACTGAAATCATCCCCTTTTATACTCATGGGGACGTCATAACTGGCTGCCTCAACCAATCAGAATTCGCTGAACCAGCCAATCAGCGCACTATAATCTTGTGACGTGTACACAATTATCTAAATATCGTGATAGATATAGATGTGCAGATGACGTAGTGAGTCACGTGTTACACAAATCACTGATTATTTAGCTATATATATATATGCGATTATGATGCCATTTCTATATTTTGAGCATAATTTGAAGGGAGAGCTCGGCGATAACTCAGCCATTTCTGTACCGGTTTATAGTTTTGAATAGCCCGTCCAATTCTGGTTCTGATCCATACCAGAAGGGACGGGAACAAGTAATTTATAACAATTAAAGAGTACCAACTCGGTATACTAAAAGTACCACTCGCTCTTGGACGTGCTGCACGCGTGTCGTTGAAACAGAGACAGGCACACTCATGCGCACCACACGATCTTACGAACTTAGTCATTTTTACGACGAAAATCTTCTCGCATAGGCTTATACACGCTTATTGCTCTACCCAGGGGACCGCGCTTATAGGAACGAATTAAGGATGGGTGGCCCATACCCAGCTTAGCTGGTACAGCCAGTACCTGACCGGTCGATCCATGCTACACATCGATCAATGTCACTGTACTGGTCTGTTGAATCTTTAGACTGCTAATTTTGCCCGTTTAAACCCATAAAGTAGTCCTACATATGATTGTATAAATTATAAAAGCAGTTGATACATTTGAAGTGAAGAAAAAACCCAAAATGAATGCCGTTTTCGGTAACCAGTGATGTCAAGTGAATTTCATGAATATTAATGAGCTGATCTAATGGGCTGACCCTAGGTTCTTTGAAACTTGCTCAGTAGACATAAGCCAAGAATTTTTTTTTCCTATAGCTAAAAAACATGTGTTCACTTTACTAAAACATCGATAAGTACCCATCCCTTCTTCTAGAGCCTCTCCAATACAATTTAAAGCTTCTCCTGTCAATCAGCCTAATTGGGCGCGGTAGAGAAATGTACGCAAAGCAGGTTGGATTGTTAAAATTGCTCATTTAATCTGCTAAATAAGCGCAAGTAAGTAATCTAAGAAAGTGCATTAAGGAATCTGGCTATTTTTCTCACTACCATCAGTAACTGTATGAATAGTTACTTGTTTTGACAGCATTTTATTCAAAATTTTGTCAAAACGTTCAGAACTGTCAAATAAAAACTGGCCACTGCTCAGATGCATTCCGTGCAATGCTACATCATAGTATGAGAGTGATAAAAACAAATTCACAAAATTCGGTACTCGCAAATTTAAGCAACTCGACCATACAATTTACAGATGTACATATATACATATTTACACCATATAGCTTGGAGGCCTAACCCACCTATCAACCAGTTGTTCTGGTAGGTGTAGAGTTCTCCAGCATAAATCAACTACAGTGTGGCATCAACTTATTTGAATCGTAGGACAAACCCACCTTATCGATATGGTTGAGGTTACACTAGAGGTTATTGCTACCCTACTAGGGCTGGTAGGACATGTCCACCTGGCAATTTCTTATCTTTACAGTTCGTAACATGGTATCTACAGTGAAAATGACCCAGCTGGAGCGTTGGGTGATAGTCCACACACACTTTTCTGTACAGTTATTAAGTAGTGGAGCGTGAACTAGAAGGCAGGCCCACCTTATCATTATGCTCTGGTAACACCAGGGTTTCGTTTTTGGCCTCATGAAGCTGGTAGAATATGCCCACCTGACCTGGATGGTTAGTGTGAAGATATATATCATTTGTATACAGCATTCATCTGTAGTCGCAATATTCTGTTGCTGCATCAACGTTCTGAGTTTTGTCATATTTGGGCTTCTAACATGCTCTAGCTCTGGACAGTCCAGGAGGAAGTGCTGAAGATCTTCCATTTCATCGCTACACAGTGGACAATTGGTAGCCTTTCTGTTTCTGGTTACGCTACCAAATCGAAGGTATCGCTGCATGAGTAGTATGGCTTTGATGGTTGCTTTGTACACTGAAGTTTTATCTGTTCCACAGCTACTCCACATCATGTGTGCTGTGCCGATTTTATATGTCTGTATTTAGGTACTTCAGGGTAGTCTTCTCTGCAGCCTCCTCCTCCTTAAGTTTATTATTCCAGTAGGTGTTAATATGTGATGAGATTGTTTTCTTCCATGCTAATTTGTCTAGTGGGTTTTCGAACATTGTATATGCAATTTATATTGCTGAAGGATTTTCCTGATGTTTACTGTCCAGCTGTTTGATAGAGAGTTGTCGTTCCTGAATATCTCGCTCCAGAGAGCCTTCTCTCCCCAACATTTGCACAAAGAACGTCATCATTCTCTTGTGGAGTTCATCTTCAAATGTGTATACAGCTCAGTTGGCAGTTCCAGTTAGTAAATGCTGTATGGCTTTCAGATAATATCTATAGAATTTCTCCAGCCTTTCTATTTCTGTTTGATTTAATACTAGACATTCAAGTCCGTGAAAAAGAACAGGAGTTATATATATATATATATATATATATATATATATATATATATATTATATATATATATATATATATATATATATATATATATATATATATATATATATATATATATATATATATATATATCCCATAGCTGTTTTGATTTTAGAGGGTTCAACCCATTTAAGCCATACAGTCCCGCTCCCATGAGTGAATATGATGCTCCTGTAGATGATCCCATTCTGGCTTCTATTGTGTCCTTGTTACGAGCATTTGACATCCGTACAGTCCCAAGATGTATTGCTTTACATGTGTTTTCAATGAGACACCATTTAGGCGTAGATCTGTTGTTTTCGAACCTCTTATGGCCAGTTGGTTTGTTTTATTGCTGCTGAATAAGTTGAGTTCATTTGATGCATCTATTTTAGCTTCGTTTATTAGAATTTGCATAGAGAGTGGTATATCTGCTATTATGGCTAGATCATCTGCACATGTTGAGATACTCCCGATTCTAAATCCTGCAGGATGGCCATCGTATTTTTGAAGTAGACAGTTGCTATGGTTGTTGAAGAGGTCCGATGAAGATTCACCAGCTTGTCTTTCCATACCATCATAGATTGTTTGAGAAAGTTTACCTTTCCATTTAACAACTGATCTGATGTTAGTGTGCATGCTGTTGACTATTGCCCAGAGCTGTCCTCTTATACCTTGCTTGTATATATATTGCGCTTATCATGCCCTGATGGTTTACTATATCAAAGGCTTTACTCGCATCCATGAAAGTAATATACTGATAACTGTTGGTATCCATTGTTTCTGCAATAGTCTCTGTTATTACAAATACAGCATTGTTTGAGGAGCAGTGTTCAGTAAATCCAAATTGGAGTCTACTTTTGTTCTGGTTCAGAATTGGTCTGATCCTCTTGACAAGAAGTGAACTAACTGGGATACGTCTATAGTTGTCAGGTGATCAGTGACATTTCCCTTTTTTGAAACTTGGGTAACAATTCCTATTTTCCTTGATTCCGGAATATTTCCTGTGCTGAGGATGTTGTTGGCTATTAGATTGAGAACTTCAATTATCTCAATAGATGCGCTTACTATGTGTTCAGCTGATATTCCATAAACATCTGCTGTTTTACGCATCCTTAGGCTGGAAATGTGTTTATATGTATCATCTAGCGTAATTGGAGACAGTGGCTCCGATGCAGAGGTAATCATGGTTAGTATGAGGTGTTTGAATTCTGTAAATATTTTCATTTCTGGAGCAAATTTTGGCCTGTCTGTTTGGGGTTGCAAGCTTACCAAATTACTTTTCCCAGCAGTCTACCGGTGATACATTTAACCCCATGCTTTCAAAGTGTATCAATACTTCGTTGGATGGCTTATCATTGCGTAGCTGTCTAATTGTCTTAAACTTTTATTTCTAGTGTGCAGTTTCGCATCCATGGCTGTGGTATGTAGCTTGTTTCTATGTTCTGCTACTAGCTCTCTCTCTCTCTCTCTCTCTCTCTCTCTCTCTCTCTCTCTCTCTCTCTCTCTCTCTCTCTCTCTCAGCTCTCAGCTCTCAGCTCTTCACAGTTGCTTCTTTGTCGTTTTCATCTCATTCCAAACTGTTCCATGCTTTTTGCGTCCGAGGTCTTTCCAGTTTTTATGGATAGCTTTTACGTTTTGACATAACGACTTGTATTTTCGTTTCCGTTGTGATTTTCTCACTTTTGGACTCATTTCGACAGCAGTCTGGTATAGGATATGATTCATTCGCTGTAGGTGCCGATCACATTGAGGATTCTGACCAGTGGTACCTAGTATAAGTCTTAGGTGTAATACTGTTAGTGTTCTGTATTTTTCTATATTTAGTTTATCCCAGTTGATATGATGTTTAACTGGTCTTGTAGTTTCCTGAGCAACGTCCTCCACGCCAGGGCGGGTCAGTTTCAACAAACTGACCCAAAGATTCTTGCCTCCCTTATACAGGAAGTTTGGCAGTAACAAGGTAATGTGCTGCTCCCAACTACTCCCACTAAGCGTCCTGTTATCCTGGCTCTTCAGAAAGCAAAGGTGAAGTCTGATGCTCTGCTGATTGAGAAGTGGCCACGTGTTTTCAACATCCACACTTTGATGTATGCTACTGGTATGGAAGATGGTCATGTTACTGGCATGGAGGAGGGTCATGCTACTGGTATGAAGGAGGATTGTGCTACTGGTTCACAGGAGGCTATTGATCACATATTCAATGCCGATGGCTGGAAGCAGATACAGGAGAATATGGCAGTATTTCTGGAATTACCACCTGATAACTATCAGGGCTACCTCATTAAGCCTGCCCACAAAGCAGATGCTAAGAAAGCATGGAAGAAGTAGATCTTTCATGGGAAATTTGGTGAGAAGAGAGACATAGGCGCTACTTGGTAAGAGTTCCAGACAGCGTACTGTAGCGCAGATCGACCGGTCGGGTACGGGCCATCCCATCCAAGCTGGGTACGGGCCGCCTGTCCTGGATTCGTTCCTTTAAGCACACACACCCCCCCCCCCCGCCTGGTAGAGCAATAAGCGTGCATGGGCCTATGAGAGAGATTTCGTCGTGAAAACGACTAAGTTCGTTAAAACGCATAGAGCGCGCTTGTCGCTGTGTTGGCAGAACACGTATAGCATGACCGAGTGTAATTCTTAATAATTAACTGTTCTCGTTGAATCTGGCATTAATCAAGACCAGAATTCGACGGGCTTTTCAAATATGTAAACGGTTTTAATGTCGGTCCAGAAATGACTGAGTTATCGCCGTTTTCCCCTTTCAAATTATACTCGAAATATAGAAATGACGTCGTAAATACGTATATATACGAATCTAGATAATAAGACCCCTGACGTCATAGTACGTACATTATATATATATATATATATATATATATATATATATATATATATATATATATATATATATATATATATATATATATATATATATATATATATATATATCTCGCGGGATAATTAGATAATCGTGTACATGTCATGAGTTTCTAGCCCGCTGATTGGTTGGTTCAGCTAATTTTGATTGGTTGAGGCAGCCAGTCCTGACGTTTCACCGAGTATAAAAACGGATGATTTCAGTGAATCAGGAGCATCGTCGGCCAGGGCCGAAAAGTCGGGATCTGCTTGCAGCGCCAACCAGCAGTACAGTTATTAAGCATTCACCTCTGTTTCGGCTGGTTTCTCTCCCGTGGTACTGCAGCAGTTTCCCACCCACAGCAACCGAAATTTTGTAAGCTCCCAGACGGTCGTCCGGGGGCAATATTAGAACTTTAAATAATACTGTTCACATTTAATTAAGAACAAACAAGGAACAATATTGTGGTGGGGCCTTCTACAGCCTAAAAATGTAATTCTACAGATGTAGAGGCACCGATGTTCTTTGGTGGATGACTCGCCAGATCTGCCGGCCACGCCATGTGTGTCTCTTTTAACTTTGTGACCGTAGCAAGTAAACTTTGCCCGGTACGTCGTAAGAGCTAACTGACGTACCCTGCACCATTAAGCTTAGTTATGTATCTGTAACAGTATTCAACAACCCTCCCTGTTAATGGGTTGTTCTCAACTTTCATACCCACCGTCATTGAACGGGAATCTTTCTCATAGCAGTAATGTTATCATAGAACTTACTAAATGTTCGTTAGACATTCTTATTGCGTGATTACCATCCTGAGTTCACACCGCTCCCATCCTGGATCAGCATATGCGGGAGTCCTGTCTGCGGGAATCTACATGCGGAAACTTTCCAGCTTCCAGAGAACATGTCAACTCACGTCACTCCCATGGTGATGTATCAATTTCAGTAACATGATAGCCCATCCTTAAGAATGGCTACCGCGTATTCAAGTAACTTTACATAGCATCCTTAATTAATCAGTTAATTATAACGTTAATGATTGTATTTTATCTCTGTAAATGGTCCCAATGATTAAAAGGCACCGTAACGGTCTTAGGACCGCTAGTTATAATTTCTTTATCTGTTCATAGTTATTTTTATTTACTGTTAGGTGTTTTCACTAACCGCACCGTAATAGGTCTATCAACCTATACTATTATTATTATCCTGATCAATTCACATTGTTATTACTTGTATTTGGTTAGTTTAGTATATGGCTAGTAGCCATCTGTTGATATGTTTTGTTTATTTATAGAAAACTTAGGACCGCAGTGCACTTAGGAAATACTATACAGCAACATTATATATGCATCATTTTCGCCCGCCACCAACATGTTTCACTAAGGTCGCTGTCCATGCTATGACTTTGTTTAGCCCTGCATGCTACCGACTAAACCTGACTATTCAGCTCGATAGGATAGGGTTAATATGATTAGAGACAATTTCTTCATTAGGAGACATATAGTGTACGCCTCTTTTCTGGTTGTTGCGGTAATCTAGCCCCACACTCTGGCAAGGTTGTGTAAAATTGGCCAATTTACCTATAGAGCCTCTCATCTATAAAGCTATTGTCTCTCTTCATGTTCCAATAAGCCTTATGGCTTCTTAATTGTTTGGAAATTCCTATCCACACCATGGACTGATCCGACCCTGGGAAACTAATGGAGGTTTCCGAGCGGTGATGGCCAAGGTGTGGTGTCACACACACCTCCCGTGTATCTTCTGATACCTAGTAGTTAATTATCCTTGCCAATGTAGGAAGCACTACGAAAACATATTATAATTTTTGATCTTTTACATCTCTTAGGAGATCTTTCCCGCACCTCAATGCATATTGGGCAACTTGTGTATAAACCAAACATCAGGTCAAAAGTCAAAAGACTTGGTGACGGGCGAGATGCGCATCTCCATCGAATTCTGTAAGAATGTCTGGGCAAGATGTTGGGATCTGCCACCCCACCTCGGGAAGGACATTCACGGTGGATATTCGTCTCTCCACCCCCACCATAGCGATGACTCAGTTGCTTAAATTTGCTCGTGTGAAAAGTAACCATTGTCCTGTGACGTTTTATGTGGTTACGAAGTCGGGCATCCGGATTTTCACCGAGCTCGGATGTCTTACCTAGTAACCTGTACGCGCACTGTCCTTGGAGGTAGATGTTTTCCAAGGATTCTTACGGGATGCGGGGCATCTCCACCCTCGGACAGCCATGTTCAAAGATAGGTAGGAACACCACCAGTTGCGGCCTAAAATAGTTATTGTCTTTAAAACTTAACTGGTAGGTTAGCCATAGCAGAAGGCCGGCAGAAATACAAGCGGCACCAACTAATTCAGTATCTTGGACCTACATAATACGGTGACATGGAAATCCCTCGGGAGTCACTCGCCCCGTCTTCACGTAAAACAGCACGCAACATTTCAGTTATTGTATGACTAGGATGGTCTTTTCTTCACAGCACTTTGGTTGAATATAAGAGTGGCCCTTTCCGGCCAATACTCTTCCCCCGCTTTAAGCGGTGGTGACATTTTCCTGTGACGGAGGCCCGCGCGAAGCACTTGCCTCTCGCAAGGATCCAGTGACAGCGGCCCACGCGAGGCTACTACTTCTCACCCAGAAATACAGCATCAGAAGTAATGCCCGCATGAGGCACATAGCCTCTCGCCACGATAAAGGATATTGTCCTTTTTCCTTTTCAGTTTAAAGGTATAATAACTTATATTAAGTTAATTAGTGGTCTCGTATGCGGGGGCCTCCTTTACAGAGGTACCTCTGCGGACCTGCGAGTCTGTGTGGTACCTCCGGTGGTCCTGCATTTAAAAGTTCATCAGGCTGTCTCTATGTCTTGTATTTTCGTATGCTCATTGTTATCTAGCAAACTTGATGGTCTGTTTAGGTAAACTAATTGTATAAGTTTATTTAGGTTAGGTCACCATCAAATCTTGTAAGTCCATAGATCTCAAATTGCTATGGATATGCATACCGGTGACACCAATTCATGGGATGATACTGTTGTGTTTAATGTTCACGACGATGGTCGCACGTTCCCACTGGAACGATTGATTTCTACCATCCAAAGTTGCTGAAGAAGTTGCTGAGTGAACCTCTGAAGTTGCTGACGAAGGTCCTTAAGCTTCTAAGTTCATTAAGCTACTGACGAAGTTCCTCAAGCTTCTGACGAAGTTCCTGAGCAGAGCCAAGAAGTTGCTGATGAAGTTCCTCAAGCTTCTGATGAAGCTCCTTAAATTTCTGATGAAGTTCCTCAAGCTTCTGACGAAATTCCTGAGCGAAGTTCCTGAGTGAAGTTCTGAAGTTACTGACGAAGTTCCTCAAGCTTCTGATGAATTTACTTAAGCTTCTGACGAAGTTGCTGACGAAGTTCCTGAGTTTCTCCACCAGCTCCGGCTATTAAGGCTGGTGGTCACCAAAACACGTGCTCACTAAAACAGGTAACCACTAAGGCAGGTACTCACTAAAGACAGGTCAGCACCTACCATAGGTGTATATAGACATTAACTTAAGGTGAGACCAATGTTGTCCATGATGGTCTGTGTGTTTATCTAGACGCACACAATACACACTCACAGATTTTGAGACAATGGCTGCAAAATAGGTAGAATAAATGTCAGATGCTAAATATGTCCGCTCAGAAAGCTTTTTTGTCTTGTCCAGAAAATCCCATTCATTGCCTACAACCACCTCTGTGAGTCTTATTAGTACTGTGTGACAGAGAAGAGAGCATAGTGATTATCACACCCACCACTAATATTGTTAAAGGTGCATATTCACACTAAAATGCTTGAAAATAAAATTGTTGAAATTATATACTTTTAGAGGCTTACATTTTGTACCTCAGTGTAATGAAACGAAATAACTCTTAACACATGATGACTTCATTCCATATAAATAGATTTTGTAGGTTTAGTTGTGAATTTCAATTAGGGACTCATGCCTCTAATTTAATTTGACAACTTAAAAAATTATATTAATTTATACGTAATGAAATCATCATATAGTAAGATATATATTTCGTTTCATTACATCTAGGCACACAATTTAAGTCTTTAAATGTGCATAATTTTAAGAATTTTATTTTGAATCATTCTGCTGTGAATATGGACCTTTTACAGTTTTACCACAGTATAGGGCTGTACCGATCGGGTGCTATATAAGAGAATGGGGTAATATTTCAATTTTGGTCTTCGGGTATTAAACACGTAGTACACAAATTGCGTTTTGGGCTCACCTGGAACAGCCGCCAGAGTATCAGACACAACTCAAATCATGGTTCGGCTCACCTGGAACAGATTCTAAGCCCACACAGAGTATGAAACATAACTCGAATTGCGTTTTTGGGCTCACCTGAAACTTCGCGCTCACCTGGAACAGTTAGCCGCCAAAGTATCAGACACAATTCTAGTAGTGTTTGAGGCGCGCCTGGTGCAGCGAGCTCACCTGGAACAGGCACTGAGAGCCGCCAAAGTATCAGACACAACTCGAGTTGTGTTTGGGGCTCACCTGGCATAGATGCTAAGACCATACAGCGTATCAAACACAACTCGAGGTGCGTTTGAGGCTCACCTGGAATAGCACGCTCACCTTTGAACAGGTGCTGAGAGCTGCCACAGTATCAGACACAACTCCAGTTGTGTTTCAGGCTCACCTGGAACAACGAGTTCACATGGAACAGGCGCTTAACGCCGCCAGATTATCAGACTCGAGAGTTGTGTTTGAGGTTCACCTGGAACAGATGCTAAGACCATACAGAGTATCTAACTCGAATTACGTTTCGGACTCACCTGGAACAGTGAGCCCCCATAGTATCAGATGCAACTCGAGTTGCATTTGAGACTCACCTGGAACAGCGATCTCACCTGGAACAGGCGCTGAAAACCGCCAGAGTATCAGATACAACTCGAGTGGCGTTTCAGGCTCAACCGGAACAGTGAGCTCACCCGGAACAGATGCTAAGAGCTGCCAGAATAGTAGACACAACTTGTGTTTTATTTTGGGTTCACCTGAAACATCGAGCTCACCTGGCGCTGAGAGCCATCAGAGTATTAAACACAACTCGAGTTGCATTTGAGGCTCATTTGGATGAACTGCCGTTGCCACATAGGCGAGCTTTGCAGACTTGGAGTACTCATCGAGACTCTCATCTGCCTCTCTGGGTAAGCAGTTTGAATTGATTATTGGCTAGAGTTTTCGCGGATATACATGGCAACAGATTTCTACCACTCTCTAAATTGAGTCCAGAACAGGAGGTGGGGCTCAAATCAGTTGTGTAGTCCAGCTGGTAGGTGAGATTTCCTCAACCACATCATAGGGAGATGTGGTCCAGAGACGTGGTCCATTGGCGTGATCCAGAGTGGTCTAGTCCAGAAGCATGGTCCAGAGGTGTGGTCCACAGGCCAGAGGTGTGGTCGAGAGGCGTGCTCCATTGGCGTGGTCCAGAGGCGTGGTCCATTGACGTGGTCCAGTCGTGTGGTCCAGAGTGGTATGGTCCAGGTGGTTGTGGTCCAGACACGTGGTATCTAATTGTGCTATTTGGTCCTGAGGTGTGGTCCAGAGGGTGTTGTCAAGAGGAGTGGTCCGTAGGTGTGGTCCATAGGCCATATGTGTGGTCCCTGATGGGGTTATTTTGCGTCCAGAGGTGTGGTTCAGAGGGGTGTAGTCCAGAGGTGTGGTCCATAGGCTATAGGTGTGGCCCAGAGGTGTAGTCCATAGGCCATAGATGTGATCACTGATTGGATTATTTTGGGTCCAGACTATCATTATATATACTGGTTGTCATAGTGCACACATTATATCTAAATCTACTTATCATTACATTATAGCAAATCGTAGGTGTGTGTATATATGCATGTCCACAATAAATCAGTATCTATTTACTTGTACAGTTAGAGAAACCTGTATAGTTAGTTGTGTATAATCCGTTATTATTGAGTTTTACTCCTATTGGAAGGTCTCCTATGACATGATGGATCTTTATCAATCAATCAATCAATCAATCAATCAGTCAGTCAGTCAGTCAGTCAGTCAGTCAGTCAGCCAGCCAGCCAGCCAGCCAGCCAGCCAACCAGCCAGCCAGCCAGCCAGCCAGCCAGCCAGCCAGCCAGCCAGCCAGCCAGCCACTCAGTCAGTCAGTCAGTCAGTCAGTCAGTCAGTCAGTCAGTCAGTCAACCAACCAACCAACCAACCAACCAACCAACCAACCAACCAACCAACCAACCAACCAACCAACCAACCAACCAACCAACCAACCAACCAACCAACCAACCAACCAACCAACCAACCAACCAACCAGCCAACCATCAACCAATCAGTCAATCAATCAATCAATCAATCAATCAATCAATCAATCAATTGGTAAAATATTCCTCCTATCCCCATGCGGAGAAGCTTGAGTAACATTCCTTGTTGCCAGAATTTATCAAAAGCCTTACTCAAATTTACAAAAAATGTGTATATGTATCTAAGTGTGTTGCCTGATTATCTATTGAAATCAATCAGAGACGCATTACGAATGACAGAAATATGCTACACTATTCGCTATTAATAAACCTCAGATATCCAAGTAATCACTTTGACTCTTAAGCCGACTCTGGGTAACCAGATTGGCGGACTCGGGTAATAACTTTAATTACGGCGAGTTGCGATAGCGACCGCTAGAAAGCTAATTTATATGAAGTGATTACTTTGAAGTTATGTAAACTTACGTGAACTCACATGAATTCTCTTCTGACAGAAGGCATAAAATCGCCTCTGACGTCCGTTCTGGGCTGCATATACTGGATTGCTGATCACAGTTGTAGGTTGTCATCACATTCATGATTTGTTAGTAATTATTTTGAACTTTTTCAATTGTATTTACATGCATTTTAGGAAAGGCACCCAGACTACATTTGCATATTCGATATGAGGCCTGACAAGGGATTTAAAGGGGTGTTTAAAGTTGTCTTTATCTATGTAGTTAAACGTGTGTATAATTAGTCCCATTATTTGATTGGCTTTGTTTATTTTTTCATTTATGTGTTGTTTGAAACTTAATTTTTCATCAATTACGTCCCCAATGTCTTTTTCGGTGGGGAAATACTCTAGAATATGGTGGTTAGAGTCCATTGTGTAAACACGAGCAACTGTGGTTCTTGAAGAAATTCCCATACTTTTCCATTTGTCTGGATGGAGTTTTAGGAGTGAGCTTTCTGTCTAATGGCACATAGAGTCTATATCTTGCTGCAGTGTATCACACTCTTGTTGTTTAAGAATTTTTAAAGAAGTTTTGTATCATCAGCAAACAAGAATATTTCTGACCCACAGTTAATTGCATCAGGCAAATCATTTATACACAATATAAAGAGAAGTGGGCCAAGTACTGAGCTGTGCAGTGTGCCGCTGGTCACATTTAGTAATTTGGAGTATGTTCCATTAATGACGACCTATTGCTTCCTCCCAATTAGAAATGATTGGATCCACTTTAATAGTTTTCCGTCAATGCCATATGCTGTTAGTTTTTTAAGTGGACGTTTGTGGGGGACTTTATCAAATGCTTTCATAAAGTCAAAGTAGATGACATCGGCCATCCCTCCATTATCCAATGCCTCCAGTGGCTTTTGTAGTACTGTCAATAGCTGAAGCAAAGTAGACAGGCCACTTATAACGCTGAATTGGTTATCTGACAGCATACAGTTGTTGGTTAGGTGTTTCATAATTGAGCCCTTAACAACTGATTCCACTGAAGTGAGACTGCTAGGGCGGTAGTTATTAGGTTTTCGTTTGTCACCTTTTTTGAAGATAGCAGCGATGTTAGCATTAGCCCAACTTTCTGGTAGTTTGCCTAAATCTAATGATGCATTAAAGAGAATGGATAATGGGTTACTAAGAACATTATGTAACTCATATAATAATCTGGGGTGGATTTTGTCAGGTCCTGGAGATTTAGAGGTTTTAATTTTGGACAGTTTATTGTTTACAATATGAGGTGTGATGCATACAGAGATTATTTGATTCTGGTAATTCCTAATAGGGTTTGATGGAGCTTCACCATCCGGTTCTATTGTATACACAGATTGAAATATTCTGCTAAAACTTCTACTTTCTCATTGTCATCATTTGTGAATTTTATCTCTTCAGCGTTGCCAGGTAGTTGTAAATCTGGGATTCCAGATCTCACCTTCGTCTTGGATTGGACATAATTCCATAAATGTTTTGGGTTAAACTTGGCACTTTTGGAGATATTCTTTTCGTATAGTTTCAGTACCTTTCTGGTAGCCTGTCGGACCTGGTTTCTTGTCCGGAAGTATTCTTCATATGTGGTCTGACTATTGTTTTTAGGTATTTTTTCCAGAGTCGCTTCTTTTTATTTATCTTAGATCTTGTAATCCTATCGAGGGGAAATTTGTGTTTCTTATTTTTATTGTTCTCACCAGGATGTATATCTTCTCAGCTGCCAGACATTTTCTACATGTTATATCATACATATGGTCACTGTCAATACAACCTTCTAGTTACTTCGTCCAGTTTATGTTCATCGATACTGCCATAGTTTCGTAGTTACCTCTGTCATAGCAGAATCTAGTTTTTGGTTTGGCAGGTGTCTCCATCTAGGTGAATGGTCGTTTCAATTACAGAATGGTCCGTTTTACCGAGAGGTACACCATGGTCATGATGGTGGATAGCATCTACTAGGTCGGGGTAATTAGGGAACAATAGGTCTAAAATTGAGGGTGTGTTGGATCCACACACTCGAGTTGGCTTGTTTATTATTTGTTCCATGAAGCAGTCATGTAAACTTCAAAAACATGTGTAAATTCAAGATTAAGACTGATGCCATGACTAGTGAATGTATATGATGACCAATTGGTGTGTGGCCAATTGAGGTCACCTAATATAACTGTATGAATATTAGTGACACACACTTCTTGAAATAGTTTAGAGAGAGCTATGTTGTTTTGACTGTTAGAATTTGGTCTCCTATACACCACCACCAATCTCAAAATTTCGTGCTCAGATCATATGATACATTCTTCAAACGTTTGGGTGGTGGGTACCAGTTAGCATGATAGGGATTTTTTATATATAGAAGGATGCCTCTGCCTTTAGTAGTAGTGATATTTATTGCTTCAGTAATATAGCCATCCATAATGTAGTTCGATAAATTGGGTTGATTTTTGTAATTTTCAGGCTTAACCTCAGTGATGGCTATAACAGGCTGGGTTTATCCTCAGTTAGAAGCACGAGTTCAGTTTTCTTTTCCAGTAAAACCATTACGAGGTGCATAAATTCGGATATCCGGGTATACAAGTTAAAGTAATCCCGCTTCAAACTGAAGCGTTATTAGACATAAACTTTTCCCCAAACGATCAACATCCTATATAGAAATGGCTCATTGTTTTGTAAACAGCACGCCTAGGCATGTCCAGACTCGCTAGTCCAAGCTAAGGACTCGGTCCTAGGACTAGGAACAGGCTCAGAATCGACGCTTTAGGGCATGTGCAACTAATTTCAATCAATGAACAAATAGATAAGTCATATGCTGGAGACTAAGACGCATGTGCAAGTTAAGCCATGATGTGACCAGCCCTTTAAATGAGTTGCAGCCGCTAAAATCTTCAGTTCCTTCACACAGCTCAAGCCATTCATTTATACTGCTCACACTGAGCAAACAACTCACAACACGCTACCCGTTCTTGTGGGAATAGGCCTAATAGTGGGCCAACAACGACCTATAGGGCAAGTGCTGGATTGTAACCTAATACCTTCTTGTGTGATTACCGCTCGGACTCTGACTATTTCTGTGACGCCAGGTGCTCGTCTCATAGCAGGTTCTACCAGTTTCTTGCGCATCTGTGCAGACATAGTCTATTTCCCATGGCGCATTGACATCCGTTTGGGCCACTTACAGACTTAGTCTATTTTCCAAGGGCCTGAAACAAGCCTATGAAACCAAGTGTTTGTGTACTGACGCCGACCACCCACACTACGGTGATGGTGGCGTCAATGCTTACGCATTATACACAAACTCAGAATTTCACAGTGGTTGGGCATGGGTACTAATAGCAGCACTCTTAGACTAAGTTTCAGGGCTACCGCAGCAACGCCAACGTAGTGGTTTGTCTAAGTGAGAACTTGTGCGTTATTATGATTCACAAAGCTAGTTTCAGCACTAAACATCTCTAAATTCGACAAATTAGACACTGCAAACGCGCCATCGCGCCAAGACACCTGCGTTGTGCCTTCCCAGCAATGTAGTGAGTAAACCACTCTATCTCTTCAACACATTTTCATGTGTGTCTTATGCGACGAGCGTCAATACTATGAATAGACTCAGACCTTCACCTCAAACTAACAAAGTCTAAAGCATCAAAACGACACCAAGTCAACACTTTTTAGGCTATTGATTTCTGTCTGTTTAGTTGTTTGGGTTGTATAAGTCACTTAGACAATCTCAGACCATTTATTTCATATCTCTTATCTGACGTTGCCACCAGTAATGCCCGTCAAGATGCAGAGACTTTCTCATGAACAGCGGTTAGTATGCCCAATCGAAATTTTGTCTGCAAGTGCTAGAACATACGCCTGTATGACATTAATTAGACAACATTCTGCCAAACGGTTTTGAAAGTTATGCTTGGCACTTAGAAATCTTGTGAGGTGGAACATGTGATAAATAGCATGGATGTGAAGAGGCCAGATGAGGCCTTGGCTTGTTTTGAAGAACAGCAGAACTGCACAATTTGGTGTACCTGTCCACGCCCCCAAACCGGGCAACCACCCTCCGCCCAAGGTGCTCCCCGTCCAAAGGCGCTGCCATCACCCCCATCTCCCACGCACGTCTCTCGTCTATGCACCAAGTTCGGACATCATTTCTCCTGTCCACTTCACATTCTACTCGTCGTCTGTACACTGTCACTCTTCAGATATGAGAGAGCCCACTGTTACAGAGGAGGTGGCATCCCATACCACAGCAACCGACCCCTCCCCTGGTGGTGGGCAGGGAAGCAGCCTGTTCAGTAGACTCTAGGCTCAAATTTTCCAGGTACTTAAAGATTCTGACAGAGTACCAACCATCGTGTAATGGGAGATGACCAACTCTCCTTCCAATGGGCAACCTCGACCACACATGCCCGACCAAGCCCCTCGTGAGCAGTCAGAACACCACACCAGACACAGAAATTCAGAAGCACACGGAACACACTTGCCTGTAAGGCTGGATACATCAATTCACCGTTGTGCGAACACCACATACACATCCGGTTATAAAGAGGACATAATGGAGACATTCAAAATCAGCAACAACAAGGAATAGCAATCACCTAACATTTTAAAACGAAAAAGTTAGAGACATTTTTCCCCGCAACATTCCCTCCCGCACAGATGCCGGGAGTTTATTACTTTCCACAATTCCGACTTTTCCGCACTCACAACAGACTCGGCATCCACCGGCATGGAAACCTGGATATTCCCAATCTGCAATACACCAGCATCACACAGCAGACTGAAAGGGGTAGGCTCCTCGAAGGTGTGCTGTAACAGGCGGCGGTGGGCCCGCGAGGGTCCAGAGACACGTAAACCTACAAGCTGGTGTATAGTGTAGAGGAGATACTGAAGGCCTCCGTGTCTAATGAAGGATTAATTAACATCCTACTGTGGTACCGTCCATTCGGCACATTATTTGGGCTGCTGAACTTGGTAATAGTAAGTGGACATGCGTGGTACGTGGATGATAGTCCACACCCTGGACATCTTTAGTAGACTAGAAGTTCGCTGTCTTTGCTAGAGATGGCCTGCAGGCAAGGCCGTGGAAAACGGTCAAAGTTCGTATTCTGTTGGCAGATAGATGCGGATCAGATCATCAGTTGCCCTTGAGCATGAGCTCAGATGGTGATCGCTATCGAGTGGGTCGCCGGCCGGTCATCTTGATCATGTCAGTTCATCAACCCGTTCTTGGTTATGAGTGGTCAAGATGGCTCAATGTACAGTCAGGCCATGGCAAGCGTTCACATTGCGAGTCATGCCTCCTGTGATCAGAGGTCATGAAAAGTGATTCTTTGGGAAGCAGGAGGGTATGTATGCGAGACGGTGTAACCTGTCACTTGCCGGATGGGTGGAGCGGTCTGTGATCTCAAGTACCCATGGAGTTAATGACCTGGCTCGTATGATCTATGCGGGGCCTCTTAGCTAAAATGACGTCAAGAACGACCTACATGGAGCCATTAGCTAAAATGACATCTAGGAGGCATCACCTCCATGGTACGGTCCAGCTGGGCTGCGGCCCTCGCTAAGATGACCTTAATTGGCATCCAGTACTGTCTCCGCTCGGGTCGGAGGTTGGCAGGGTGCGCCTTGACTCTGTCCCGAATTATGTTCCCCTAACATGGATAGGTCTTTATCTCAGGCATATACGGAGAGGTGCCCAGCCTACGCTGCATCCTGTGTGGAGAACTGGGCATCCATCCATCGTGGTGGGGACAGGGAAACACACCGGGAAAGCCAAAAGCGACAAGTGTCCCCGACTTCCCTACAACAGAACACTACCGCCATCAACGCCAGTCAACATTTTCCGCAATCACCTTCTTATCTGGTTTATGGAAAACTGATCATACGGAAAGAAGGAACACTTCTTCACCCATCTACAGTATGCGCTATGGGGGATTCCACCCACCCACCCCCCACCTTCCCCCCTCTCCCCCCCTCACTCCCCACCCTCTTCCCCCACCCCCTTTGGAATCGTCGTATGGAAATAGCTAAAATATTATACTTCAATCACACGTAATAACAGTCAATATTATTAAGAGAGCAGGATGCCCACAGTCTGTCGTGGATTTTGCTACTGAAAAGTTGAATTCGATAATGGATTGATTTAAGTTACGACAGCATCCTTCTTCGTCATCCGTGCTCTAAAGTAACTCTGTCCCGCCTATGGGCTCGGTCATTACAGATCGAAATACATCATGTCCGATAAAGTTGACACCACACTTCAATTATCTGCCCTACCCTCAGGTAATAAAAACGGCACACTTCACAACAGCACAAGAATCATCCGCAGATAAACAGACACGCATATCAATGAAAATCATCTACACGACAGAAACATAGACACTCAGGTTGACTGTATTCACAATCTCCATACGACGGTATTGTAATTGTAAACTGAGGCACGTACTTTCCGAGCTGTATTATAATAAATTAAGTTTGGTCTAGGTAGGGATGGGACTAGTCCTACCCACAGAGGAGGATGCTTGGCAGTCCGCCCACCCGGAAAACACAGTCCAGCTTGGCGGAATTAGTATACTTAATTTCCGCAAGACGTGGAGCTGTTTAAATCAAACAATAGTTATAGACAGCTATATTGTCCTAATTTTGGTTAAGAACACCATCGTTCTACTGTGTATATAGATCATTAACCCATGGGCCGATGAAGCGGCATCAAAACTTCGACAGTATAATATCAGGGAGAATTTCAAATATTCTCTCACCTACATATTCCCGCACAAGATCAACACGGCCTGGAATACACCTGTTACAGACAACCACAGACGTATGTATAAGATCACGCGCATACAGGGACGCTGTTTCGAGGAACAGATTTTAAAACATATATTTCCGTCTTCCGCATCAACAACAAATAATGAACAGCATCAATACTCCACCATTACATAAATATTGCCTACGTTTCCGATCAACCACGTGCTTTCACAACAAGAAACTATATGCCTTTCACTTCTATTTCCAGTAAATTTGATAAAAGTCTTTAAACACAAGAGCCGCCAAATACCACAGCGTGATGGAAGAGGCGAGAGGGGTGAGTCAGTGCAATTGCCATTGATGTCATCACGCTCCAAACACCCCATCGGACGCTTCAGCCTGAAATTAAAACAGGCAAGTTTATAAGCATCCAATCTGAAAAACCGCTTCATGCTAATTAAAATGTGAGCTTCCATGGGAATAAGTAGTTCCGAGTTTTACGTTGATCGGAGACTTATTTTTCCTTTGAGTGGAGACGAAGGTGACAAACATTCCTTCTTATATTTATAATTACCTTCTTTACACAGGAGGAATATGTCATCTGACTCCAGTTTTAAATAAATCCAAACTTTCCTTATGTGATGTCACAAAAAAATATAAAAGGAGGAGATCGCGCACTGAAACGTCATTTTTCCGTCAAATTTGACACTAGGGAAGAACAAACATTAGGCTACTTCTGTGTCGCAAACCAAATTCTGCTGTTTTGTTATTATTTATGTATCACTTCTATTAATATTATTTGGCCAGGAAAAGTATGAAGAGTTAGGAAAAATAGATTAGGCTAGGCAGTCCGCACCGTTATCAATATGCGGAAATAAGATGTCACTTACAGAGGACCTTGCCTTGTCAGACAGCTCAGAGGAGTTGGCGCCAGCTCATTCTGGAAAGAAGTATCCATGTACAGCATTACAGCTCAACGGACAGCGTGTACGTGTACGTTTTCCCGCAATTTGGACTTGATGCTTCATATCAATCATGATCATATTTTTCAATGTGCATTCTGTACGGACTTCAAGTACCTTTATACAGCTACACGTTATGGTGTGACACATGCGTTGACGGATAGGCATCGTGTGTTAGTAGTAACATTACAGCCTGGTGAACAAAGTGAGAACGTTGACGTTCTAGCCACTCATTTTGAAACTAGACTTCGGCTTAATATGCTTCCTATGTAAAGGATGGCCAAGACCAAGCGTACGGAACGGCGACAACCATATTCTCCACAATGCAGACCAGCAACAGCAGCCACCGCATCCACCACGCAACATGCACCAAGTCATTACGTAGCATCAGCCAACGTCATGATGGAATCATCAGCACAATCAGCACCGGCAGCACCTGCAGTAATAGTACCAGCATCACCTGCAGTTTCCACTCTGGCAGCACCCGCAGCAACTCCACCATCCGCATCACACATGACATCAGCATCCACATCCACATCCATAGTCAGCCGACTAATTTCTGTGGTTATTTCCACACCGGTGACCATATCCGAACAGGAGTTACAGGATGTTTCAGACAGATCTATATCTCCTTGTAGTCTTATCATCAACGAGGAGATCTGCCTTACAGAAGCAACACTAACCACCACTGCATCACGAAGCAGCATCACATCACACCCACGCAGCAGCACTCCTACGGATCCAGCAATTCAGAAGGTAACTACACTGGATCATCCTTACCTCGGAAAGAAACGCCTCGCACATGTCATGGAAATCTGTGCAGTACCAAGGACGACCAGCAGTAAACTTCTAAAGTCCACAAAAATCCAGAAATTATCTGCCAGCACCACATCGGCATCCACATCAGCATCCGCATCCGCATCAGCATCCGCAAAAGCATCATCGTTTCAGTGACTGCTCATTCAATTTACGGCACTCAGTCCACCCGCAGCACGGACAACAACAACGACTTCAACAACAACAGTAATGTCAGCCGTCTCCACACCACCAACAGTTTGCACATCACCAGCCATCATCTCGGCCACCACCAGTGCTTCAATGGATACGTCCGCACCATCTTCCAGCTATAGTATTACCGATCTGGGCCTGCTTAGTAGTGATATATTGGCAGGGGAGGACCATCCGCCACGTCCATCCTGCATGAGTCGGGGTACCCAGACATGCTGGGAAAACTTCACAGTGGATGTTTGTGGACACCATTGTCGAGGCTGCAGCAGGATTTATCAGTGGTTGTGCGGAACACAGAACTTTATTATTATGTTTATTTTTGAAATACTTTTCTTCTTATTATATATGTTTTAACAATTGAAACCCAGTTCCTAGGCTGACTATGGTCATCCTACACAGCTGTGCAATATTCTTGCATAGCTGTGTCTCACATAAAATAATCACTGCAGATTCCTATGTTGTAAGCACGTTGTGTGCGACGTAAGTACACAACACACCGTAGTGAATATGTCATAATCAGCTACGCTGGGGCCGCCTAATAAACTAGTCATTTTACCTTATTATTATTTGATATTTTTCTTATTATTTTAGTTCCTGCGTAGTATGACGGGACGGATTGTGGGTTAGCGTAAGCTACCCGTGCAGATCTGCATTAACGGGCTGCATTATATTAATCAGTATACACATTGTGCATCTCTTTATTTAGCTGGGATGCACATGTAATTAGCATAATCTGTGATACTCTTCTCGGATATAGTTATGTGATTAATATATATTTATATTATATAAAAACTGTATTGTAATTGTGGTACATTGGTGTTCTCTGTGGAAAAATAAGTATCCGCATCCAAGAGAACACCCATGCGAGCTATTGTTTAGGTGATCAGTGATCTAAATAATTAAAGTATGCACGCATTATGAAATAAAAACAAAAACAAAAAAAAAAGAAAAAAGAAAAGACCTGGAAGAATAGTCTAAAATTAAAATCAATGGTATGCCTCAATCCCAAGCTCTTTCACACCCTATGTGCTCTTTCTTATGCGTCACTCTCCTCTCAGCTATGTGCCTACTCAAGAAGTCTATAATTTCCACCTAGCATGCTCCCGTGCATTTGATCCACCATGCGTGATCATTTGCCATGGGTGTCAAACTAGGAGGGGGTGGTGTGGCACGGACTGACTGGACGGGAACTGACCATCCCAGTAAAGCTGGGTATGGAACAGCCACTCCGGATTCGCTCTAAGCACCTCCACTCCCCCCCCCCCCCATGGGTAGGATACTATGCATACATAGGACCTATGAGAGAGGTTTTCGTCAAAATCAGCTAAGTCCGATAAAACATGTGGTGCGCATGCACGCGCATCAGAGCTTTCCTGACAACACGTCTCGGAATTGGAAGCGAGTGTATGCCTATAGTGTACCGATTTGGTACACGTAAAACCTTTAATTAATCCGTTATCGGTGTTCTTGGTACGAATCAGGACCAGAATTAATGAGCTTTCTAGAACTGTAAACCATTTTAAGATCGGCCTAGAAATGGTTGAGTTATCCGCGAATATCTCCTTAAATTATCTTCAAAATATTGCTTTTGATGTCGTAATCGCGTGTATGCATAAATAGATCTAGACTGTCCTGTGCACATGATAAATACGTCACTGATCTAGCTGCACGCTGATTGGCTATTGCTTGGCTGCTGATTGGCTGAGGCATCTGCCTCTTATATCATGAGTAGTATAAAAGGGGTGAAAAATCAAGAATCAGGAGCAGCGCCGGTGTGGAAGCCGGCCGGCGCAGGACAACTGGACCATTGGATGCAACTGCTGACCTACAGTGATTCTCGGTGGTAGGACATCCTCAGCTTCCACATGTTTTTGGACTCACCCGGACGTCCATCTGGGGGTAATAAACTAAACAAAAACCCATTTTCCTCCAGTGATTTGGATTTAGGCGAGATACGCCTGGTCTGCCACAGTATTGACACTGGTGATCACAGGCCTGTTCAAAAACCTGCCCGACGCCTCCCCATGCACAAAGAGGCCGAAGCAAGCAAGCAAGTTGAAGACATGCTTGCTACAGGCATAACATAGCCTTCTGCCACACCCTGGGCTAGTGCTATGGTACTTGCCACCAAGAAATACAGATCACTGTGCTTCTGCACTGACTATCGACACCTGAACTCCCTGTGCAAGAAAGACACATATCCATTACCACGCATTGACCAAGCCCTGGACTCATTTGTGGGCGCTCATTGGTTTTCCACTCTTGACTTAGCCAGTGGATACTGGCAAGTGGCCATGGAAGCATCTGACAAAGAGAAGACAGCCTTTTGCTGTAGAGATGGTCTGTTTCAGTTTCGAAAATTACCAGTTGGCCTGTCTAGTGCATAGTACCTTTGAAAGACTAATGGAATGCGTTCTGACACAACTCCAATGGCAACTCTGTCTATGTTGCATAGACGATGAAATCGGCTTTGGAAGGAGTTTCCAAGACGCAGTGCAAAACCTACAGCTAGTACTCGATAGATTTGCCACTGCCAATCCCAAACTCAAGCCTATTAAATGTCATCCATTCAAAGAAAGTGTAAACTTTCTGGGACATGTTGTCAGCGCCAAGGGGATCGCCACTGATCCTGAAAAAATTAGTGCAGGACAACATTGGCACACACCAAAGAACTTGACTGAACTTAGAAGTTTTGTCACCCTTTGCCAGGAGTACTGGTGTTACCTAGAGCACGTTTCCGATATTGCCCATCCATTGTACCAGTTTACTGAGAAAGATACACCTTTTGAGTAGACAGAAGCACAAGAAAATGCGTTGCAGATGCTTTAGGAACGCCTAACTAGCGCTCCTATTCTTGTCTATCTTCATCCCCACTCTCAGTTTATCTTAGATACTGATGCCTCTGAACTTGGCATAGGCGCAGTGTTATCTTAGGTGCAAGATGGACATGAACGTGTGGTAGCCTATGGCTCACGAATCTTGTCCTCCACTAAACATAATTATGCCACCACCAAGAAAGAACTGTTAGCAGCAGTGTTCTTTACCAAACAGTACAAACACTTCTTGTATGGCCAGATAGCACGATGGCAAGAAGCACTGCCAAGTTACCAATTTACTGTTGAGCACTGACCTGGGTGCTAACATGGTAACGCCGACGATCTAAGCAGGCAGTTCCCTCCTGAGAACATAATGGCAGTAACCATCCACCACTTAGAGGCATAGTCATCTCAGCAGTTTCCAATCTTGGATGCAGCCAAGTTGACAGAAGACACCCTATGCAATGCGTAAGCATCTGATGATGCTCTGAGTGTCGTCACCGCCTGGCTTTGTGCTGGATTCGAACCCATCAAAGATGATGTGTCCCATCAACATCCTGAAGCGAAGTATTTCTATCAGAGATATGATCAGCTAAATTTGGACAATGGTCTTCTTTATTATCGAGTATGTTTAGTAATACCAGAAACTTATTTTAAAAACCTAGTCCTCCAGCAACTGCACAATAACATAGGACATATGGCTGTAGAGCGCACTAAGGAATGCATTAGAACATGGTTCCATTGGCCTGGCATCCACACATCTGTAACTGCCTGGGTGGCACAGTGCAAACCCTGTCAAAAACGCATCACTGACACCAAGACCCAGCGCCTGAACCACACCATTTCACCCACGTAGTGATGGCACGGTCAAGCATTTTAATCGAATGCTGGCCGCCATGCTCTAAAGAAGTTGATGCCAATCAGCGTGATTGGGACATATGCCTTCTTTACATTATGTTGGCCTACTGAACCTCTGTGCATTGTAGCACAGGTTTTACTCCTGCCTACACCATGTTCGGTAGAGAGCTGTCACTGCCAGTCGTAATGCCACGATTAACCCATGAACTGAATAGTATGTCATTGTACATAGAACTTCTGCGTACCGGCCCATCAGAGGCCTATCAAACCATCAGAAATGGACTACAATTTGTACACCGATGCCAGAAATCGTATCACGACAGAGAGGTTCATAGTTGACCTTATCAGAGTCTGCGAGTATGAAATTCAAGTTGATGAGTGATGTCTGTAGGTAGTTCTGCTTGACTTGTGTCCAAGAGAAAGCTGCACATCATACTTTCATCCTCTTGAAGGGTTTTTAGTAATTCTGATTCACTACGTACATTATCCTACAGTTCGGTCAGTATCTGCTTCAGAATAGGTTGTCTAATTGATTGGCTTACAGAGCAGCTTAGCATAAAGTGCTCAATGGACTCATCTTCTTCAAGGCATAACAGACATCTTTGATCAGGTACTGGGCCATGTATCCAGCTTCTGCTTCTCTGTACTGAAATGTGCCTGTCACTATCCAATTCTTCACTACCACTCTGTAAACATCTCTTGGACTATTGCTGATTGATGTTATTACTAGGTGTGGACTGCTAAACGTAACTTTTTCTGATGATATTCTCATTGCTGGGTAGAGTTCACTTTTACATTTGAGGTGTTTTAGCCAATATCTGTCAATAGCTGGGTTTACTGTATTCTTCCACGTGTTCTTTGTGAGTGGAGTATCTAGGATAGTATGTTCAGATGGAAGTTCATATATGGCTAACAGTCTTCTGGCCGTGCAGATCCAACTTTCACTTTCAAACCCCTTAAGTACTAGTTGTCTACATAACCCTTCATATTCAGCTGTGTTCTTGTTGCGGCACAGATTACCAAGAAAGTTCAGTATTTTTGGCATCTATGGTCGCTTCAATAGGATGTAACCAAGTAGTGAATAACAGGCGACTGATGCAACTGTAGTCGGAAGAGTGAGTAGTTTGTTGAGAATACCTCTAAACTCCTTTTCAAGGAAGTCTACTTCTTTCTTGCCTGGTAGTACAACTTCTAGACCATATGTGAGCACAGGTATAATGTAAACTGTTAGCATGCTTCTCAAAACTTGAGGTGGAAGCCCTCCCGTACCATGCATGCCAGGTCCTAATAGATGATATAGGGATCTACGAGCCTTCTTCAGAATATTCTCACATGTAGCTCGGCTACTTCCTATCTGAGCATCTCTTTGTATCCCTAGATGAGTAGCTGTGTTAACGATTGTAATTTGTTGCCTACCAATTTCCCATGGATTTTCCTGCTTGCTGTTATGAGCATTCTTGTCATTTGTGATGATTACACTCTTAGCGCCCTGGTATTCATATCTCATAGCATCTGCATATGTAGTTCCTAGGTTCAATTGGGTCTGTAAGTCAATTCGGTTCTTAGTGATTATGCTGACATCATCAACTACACATGGGCTAGCAATCTCTGTTACCCCAATCATGATTCCTTTGTTATTACCATCAAGCTGTAGAAGGAGTGGGTGTATGTGTCTCTTGTACAGGTTAGCAGAGATAATACCTCCCTGACCTACACCTTGTTGAATATTAAATGAACTTGACAGCTTTATATTCCACTTCACCTTTGATACAGCATTCTGACTCAGGTTCCTTACTATTATTCATAAAGCACCTTGTATCCCATCCAAATATAGCTGTTTATAGAGATTATCCTGATATACCACATCAAATGCAGTCTTAGCATCTAGATATGCTTCATATACAGATATGCCTTGATCCTTTGCTTCTATTACTGCTTCTCTGACTAGAAATGTGCCTTGCAAAGGTGAAACGCCACTGGTCAAGCCTCTTTGCATGAAGCTATGCATTGGTAACAGCTTTTTCTCTAGTTCTACTCTCAATAGTACATCTATTACCTTTCCTATCACTGGCATAACCGTGATCCCTCTGTAGCTATTGGCGTCATTTGCAGAGTTTTTCCCCTTGTACACTGGGGTCAGAAGCCCTTCCTTAAGACTATCAGGGATCTTCTTACGAGTTCTGATAACGTTTATAATGTATGTAATCTGCATAATCAGATATATACCTCTATACTTCAGATGTTCTGCTGTGAGTCCGTGAACATCAGGTGCCTTGTTGGTAGACAGCTTACCAATAGCTTCTTCAATTTCAACAATGGTATAGTCTCTGATTTATGTATTTTCTTCACTTGCTATCTTTTGTAAGACTAGCATATCAAACTCGGTTTCACGTTTGAACATATCTTGAAATGAGGGATTGTCACTCATCTGGATTTCCCACTATCATACTATGTACAATCAGTTCGCTCACTGAAGTATTTTTGGAGGTTGATTGTTGTTTAATAATTCTGTGATATAACTCTCTGTTCCCATAATGTGTGTATCCTGTTTCTTGGTATAACATGTACTGACGTCTAGCATTTTCTTCACTCTATACTCTACACAAGGATTTTTGAGCTGCTTTTCTCCTACTACATGACACGAATGCTGGATGAACCGGTTCTCTTGGACATCCTGCTTTCTTATACTCAAAGAAGGCAGCTTGATTTTCGTAAACTGTGGCTGCAATTTTGGGGTTCCAAAGGCGATTTTTACATAGTTTAAACCATGGTAGAATTGGCATAACCTCTTCTGCACATTTGTTCAGCATCGAATTCACCTTGCTGAGTTGTGATTAAAAACCATAGTCGCCTTCACTTATTACACCAAGTTGAGATAGTCGGTTATGAACATTCCTTTTGTACTGAGCTTTATTTACTTTGTGCCAAATAATTTTCCTCTGTATTATGGGTTTTTGATTTGCCAGCTGTACATGATCATGTTTCAGCAGAACTATGCCCGTGACCGTAACATGATCAGAACTGTTCACTGGCAGATTCGTGAGCCGTCTGAATTTACAGAACTTTGACAATATGTTGTGACTGGTGAAAATAAAGTCAATCCGTGTAGCATCGTAGCCATTGGCATGAATTAAAGTTGGCTCCACTGGAAAGTCATTAGACAGGTCTAGGTTATGTTCATCAATAAAGTCTCTTAGAATTATATCCCTTTTCTGTTCACACTTTGCACCAATGAGAGCATACCAGTCCCCTGCCAGAATAAATTTCTGCGACTGGTATTTCTGTAGGATGGCATGTAATTCATCTAAGACATCATTATATCTATCGGCAGCTTCCATAGATCGTCTTGAAGGCATATACACTGAGATAAGCAATAGTGTGGATTGATTTGTTCTCATTTCCGCTACTTTCAGTCTTTGGGTGGGAGTGATAAGATTATCATCATTTACAGCTTTAACTGCTGCAGAGTTATCATTATACAACAATGTCAGCTTGTCTTTCTCAAAATTATATAACCAATGTTCTTGCAGAAAAATGATATGATGACGCTTTAGTAGATGGATTAGTGCCTCCAAATTTCTTTTAGCGCTCTGACAGATACAAGTCACAATGGAAATGT